>JAZKJV010004874.1:0-388926 GCA_037367405.1 Ottelia alismoides
TCGTCCCGAGCTTAGGTCCCCAGTCCGTTATCGAGGAAAACTGACCATGACAACTTGTTGGGTTCAGATCCAAATGGATCCGTTGACAACCATCCAAGATGCTTAAGCCCAAGTTGTCAAGTAGTAATCCCCACCACTTATAACTGACTCTCACATTTTGTGAGTTGTAGATGTGGGACTATGTTTGGGGGCATGGGTGTTACAACCTCCCCCACTCATATTCATAACGTTCTCGTTGCGACATGGCTCATCACCTATTCCCAGTGACAGTGGCGGCTGCACGCTCTGGGTAGCCATTTCCTCCTACCTCTTTGTAGGGGTGGCTCCACCTCTTGGGTAGCCCTTTTCATGACACGAAAATCCGATCAGCTAAGATGGAAAAATAATCACATGTCGTTGTTCTCAACCAATCGATTCGATTAACGAAAAAAATATATAAAACTACTTAAGAGAAAAATCAATCAATAAAATGTAAGCGGTCTTTGCTATTTTAATTTACCTAATATAGCGATCATGGTCGAACACAAGGAGCACGATTAAATAACTCAGTAGTCAAATTTCGAAAATAAAGGATTTTTAATGGTTTTTTATTTTTTTTATTTTCAAATAGACACACAAGTCACAATATGCACACATACTTTTATTATTATTCAATTATATCAAAAAATGCTCATAAAAATTCAGAGAAAATATATTTATATTTTATATGCTTTAAAATATTTTTGGTAATTTTTATGAAATTTTCAGATATTTTTTTATTTTTCTAAAATTCAAATAGTGGCTAAAATAACAAACAGTATACAACTTGGAGTAATTTGCAACTTAAAATTAATTTAATGCCCAAAACTCTTGGAAATTATTTTTACGCTAAAATACGAATAAATATTTACACATAGGAACTGAAATCACTATTTTTTGGTTTTTTTTACATTTTTTTACAATTTTTCTAAGATTTTTAGTATTTTGAAAATTTTTTGGGTTTTATAAATACTTAATGCACAAAATTTGGTCGGAAAATAAAAGATAGCAAAAGACACCTAATCTAGATTTTTTGAAATTTTCAGACAATATTTGATTTTAATGATTTTTCAAATTTCAGGCAGCGAAAATGACACTGTTTTTATTTTTTTGAAATACCAACGAAAGTTAAATTGCAATCAAATTTATAAACAATGAAGAGTAGTATAGCAGGAACATAGCATGATTTTTCGAGAACTTATTGAGCAATGAAAAGATTTATTTCAATAAGATAAAGCATGCAAATCAAGACTGCAATATAGGGACTTATTTGAAATTATTCAATGTTGTTGGATAATAATATAATAGAAATAAATTACAGGAGGGAACTGGAAATTTACCCAAGTGTAGCGTGCAATGCACGTGCTCAGGCTTTAGTGGGGGCCTCTTTGTAATTTTCAGAACTTTAAGGGACTTATTTATAGTTGATCCAATTTTTTTATTTTTTAATATGCCCCTAGAGCTTCTTCGCTTCTTGTTCTTCTCAAAAGGGATGGGGCGCCTCCGCCCCTCTCTTCTCCTCCCAAAAGGGCAGCGGCAGTGGAGGATGGAGCTCCGCGACGGTGGCGGGTGGTGCAGGGTTCGGGTGGGCTGGTGGATGAAGATCCACTTGCAGCTGAGGACTTCGCACAGGCTGGCGCTTCATGGATCGTCGGAGATAGCGTATCGGCAGGTGACGCGGGGGTTGTGTGCAGGTGGACGGGAGTGCAGGACGAGCGGTGGGCCTCGTGAAGGACGACAGGTGGTGCGACTGCTGGGCGATCGTGCACGCGGGGCGGCGTCGATCTCGCGTGGGGGAGTACTGCTTCGAACGGTGCGGTTGGCGGAGGCGGGGAACGCGGTGTTGGAGTTGAGGCGATCGTGCGCTTGGCGGCTCGCGCGGAGGAGGACGTCGGGCGGTTGCGGTCGCACGGGCTGGCAGGTGGAGGCGGCCGACGGGACGACACACGCCTCCACTGGCCGGCTGTGAGATGGAGGCGGCGACTGCGACAAGCGGGGGAATCCCACAAGCGTGGCCAGTGGTGGGGGCGTCGTTCACGGACTATGATCGACGGTGGGCGCCGCCTGTACTGGGAGTGGCGATGACGGCCGACGGCTCCAGACGATGGCGGCAACAGTGCCACCCACTATATTTTTTTATTTTCCTTTTTTTTAAACAAAAACTATAAACAATTTTTTTTATTTTTTAATTCCTGCAAAACAAATATTATACAGAGAAAACATATATGATTTTTTTATTTATATATTTTTTCTAAACAAATGGGGATACGAGCACGACGGGTCGATCCAAGAAAAACCAAACAAGAAAAATTTACGCGGGTGTGGATCTGAGCACGGTGAGATATAGATCTGGATCTCCGACCACCGTGCGTCGTCGGAGGTGATAGATTATGTGAGGTAGAATGTGAAATGTAGAGATCGGAAAATGAGATAAAAAATCAGATTCGGAGGCAGATCAAATCGGGAGTGATGACAATTACGATAAAAAAGAAAATTTATCAAATAAATGACTATGAAATTAAATCTAAAATTAATCTAGAAGAATGATTATTATTAAAATAGATTTCACCTTGGGATTAGATACGATGCAATGGCCTCGACGAGGACCGACTCATTATCACCGGACGGCTTGGAGGTTGGACATCCTTTTGCGATAAGATTGCTCTCGAAGATCGAGCTCCTTTCCACCAAAGATTGATCAAAAAGAGAAAGAGGAAGAATCCAAAAAAGAGGAAGAAAAATAAAAAAAGGAAAATATGTACAAAGAAGGAATGTGTTTATTGGGTTAATTGAAAAAATAAATTAAATAAATAAATTAACTAATTATTTAAAAATAAAATTCAGAATTAAATAAAATAATTAAGAATAATTAATTTACAAAAATTATTACCCACCTTTATAGTGGTTATTTAAGGCATAAAATCAAATCTTATATACAAGGTAGGTTTTCAAATCAAATAAATGAATAAATTAAATAAATAAATCATATTTTTGTAAATATATTAATTTAATTAATTATATTAGATATTATTTTTTTGGTGATTTTTATGTAAGGAAATTAGTTGTATACAAGTAATATATACATATAGTACAATATACACATATACAAATAAGGAAATTATTATTAAATATTTTTTTTAAATTTCTAATTTTAATTTTTATTTTAAATAATGAAGAGAATATTTAAAATTATTTATATTATGTATAAGAAATAAATATGAATACATATATACAATAAGTATGTGGTGAAATTGCAAAAAACAACCCGGAAATTCGACTTTTCAATTGTAACTCTAAAAATTATGAAACTACAATCATTTTAAAGATAATTTAATTTAGAGTACAATTGAGATGAGTTTGATTCAACTTGAGTTCGTATGGAGCCGGAATTGATATTTCAATTGTCACTTAAAAGCTTTTTCTAAGTATGGATACTTTTAATATGTACATGGTTGTACTTTGCAATTATTTTTATTATTTACAACACATTTTTACTTACAATTTCTGTTTAGAAAAATATTTAATTTGAGGCTAGTTTATATACAAATAAATGTAAGTTTTGTACAAATATACAGGGAAAAATTTACAAATTATTTTTGGATTTTTGAATTAAAGACCCTATCTCCCCCTACTTTATTCATGGTCAATTAGATGAAGTCCTGACCTTCTCCCGTGGTTCGGGTCAGTCTGCATTTATTTCATAAATACATCATTTATTTACTTTTCTTTTCTTTTTCTTTTCTTCTTTATTCTTTTATTTTGAATATAAAGAGTGTTTAAAAATGCATATTTAAAAAATGCATGCAAAATGCTATTTTCATGAAATTAGTGGATATTTACAGGTTTCGACTAAGGAAATAAAGCTAAATAAAATAATAAAGATGATGTATCGTGGATTCATCATTCCCCTATACTTTATCTTTGCTAGTCCCTTATCAAACACTTATTTGGAAAACTAAGTGAAAATAAAAATAAAGAAAAGAAAAAAGAAAGAAATTAGAATAATGTTGACTTTTAAACTTATCTTCATAAAATTGTAGTATGGAGCTCTGCCGAACCTTTGGATTATTAGTGTGGCGGAACCTTAATAGAAAATGGATTTAAAACCTAACAACCTCTAAGTTCCACAAGACTCCTACTCAGGTCTCCTCAACAGTCAGGTCAGAACAAGTCTACATACACAAATTCTTATGACTATGAATCCTTACTTGTACGATGTAAGTGAAATATAGCTCCTCTTCTCAAAAGTAGCAAAGAAACAACCTCTCTCAACAAGGTAACTCTGGTCCCCCGGTCTATCAACTCTTTCCTCGAAGAGCAAGGATATTCCCTTCTAAGTTCAAGTACAACCAGCTCAAGAAGAGGGGATGGAGAAGAGAATGGACGATAACTAGTGTAGCTACCTATCCTTGAATCCATGATCAGTGTAGCCAAGTCATCCGTTGCAAGCTTACAAATTTTGACTTTGAAGCTCTTATTCCCTTTTTTTTCACTTGTATATACACTCCGGCATGCATTTTACTTTTCAATCAGGCCTGTCCACTTTTAGAGATTCAGCATTTTTTTGAAAATATATACAAGGTGCAGTATGTACATAAGGAGTTTTTCCTCTTGACCCAGTAGACTATCCCTCTTTTGAAGCATTATTGCAACCACACAACATCCTATCTTTAGACCTCAACATCGCTAGACCAGGTTGAGACACACTTCCCTCCCTAGAGGAGGACTAGAGATTCCGCCTAGATATACTACCCTCGTATGCTATCCCAAGCTAAAAGATTCTGCCTCCTCACTACCTCCTCCATAAAGAGCTACATGTAGAGTGCTTGTCCAAGATAAGACACGGTTTGAAAGAATCATGCGTGTGTTGTTAAATATTCTACTTAGACTAATCAAGACGACATGTGAACATAGTCTTATGGACTCAAAGAATTAAGTCACTAGGATCTGAAAAGTCTTAACTCTAGTTGATATAAGGTTCCTCTGAAATTAAGTGGATTAAGATCCAACTAAGCTCCATTCTTCAATTTTATTCCAGACTTAATTTAAATGTCAAAATTATCAAGAAAAATGCACATGCAATTGCAAGAAAATATGTACAATGTAAGAAAGTAAAATCTTTTTGTGAAACAATTTTTTAATTTTGAACTTTTATGGATTTTTGAAAAATGATGCACATGTAAAAAGGGATTTTTATGCAAATTTTTATAGACTTTTGGGTTTTGTAGTTTTTAGGTTTTTTTACTAAAAAGGGTTAGTACTATATACAAGTAAATACAATGATGATTTTTTTAATAAGGGTTAGGGTTAGTAGTTACGATACACATATTTATACTGGAGTGAGTTAATTTTTTACAGGAATTAGGTATATAAGTAATTTATACAAGTATATATATAGTTAGAATTTTTTCATCATTTTTTTGTGTTTGATGCATATATTCCTCAAACTTTTTTGAAAATAATTTTACAATTAATTTTGAAAACTATAGTCCAAAATAATTTTTCAAACAATTTTACAAATATTTACAAAATTTTGAAAACTATTTTGCAAATATTTTTCAAATAGTATATATAGATTTTTTGAAAATATTTTTTCAACCATTTTCAAAACTTTTGCAGATAGTTTTACAAAATAATTTTATTTCACATGAAGAAAATTTTTTACAAACCAAAATACTTTTACAAAGGTTGAAAATATTTTTCAATTTATTTTGAAATAGTTTTCAATAGATTTTTCAAATAGATTTTCAAACTACTTTCAAAATATTTTTCAAAATATTTTAACCTAACTTATTAAGCAGTATATACAAAAGGAATTTTGAAGAAATATCTGCATCTTTTGTTTGTTGGTTTTACTGAATTTTACAAGTATTTATACAATATTTTAGCCATATTAAAAATATGAAAGTACGAGTTATGGCTAAAGTATATATGCAATATATACGGCACACTCATACTTAGCTCGAACTATGTCCTCATAGTGATCAAAGAGCTGCAAAGGAAGACATAATTTGTGCTGAGTATTGGGAAGTGAAAAGAATACTAGACTACAATGATGAATAAAAGAATATAATCAATAGAAGTCGGTGATCCCCCTATACCTAGGATCAAGTAATCCTAAGTATAGAAGACTATACAGATGGGAAAATTGAGGAATAGGATGTACATATACTACCTCCCCTATACTTAGAGTAAAATATCCCTAAGTATTAGAAGCAAAACAGAGGTAATATAATTAAATAGATAATCACAAGTCTGACACCCCCTATACTTAGGGTAAAGTGCACCCTAAGTGTAGCATAATCATAAGATGAAGATGGGGTGTGAGACATAAAGAATGAATGATATGGACAGAATGGATCTAGACAATGGGACAATGCTGAGGTGCCTCTCAACAAGCGCTAGCGTTTACACCCCTAGCCGAGCGTAAAGACCAGGATAACGCAGTATAGATGTTCAGGAGGACATCTGTGAGGTGAATACCGTACTATCGTCGTAGTCTCGGTAGGGGAACAACGACGAGGTCAACGGTATAAACTATGATGCTCAAGTAAACAATCAGGCAGGTGTCTGCTACCGGGTAAAGATATGGAAGAATGAAATCGGGCTCCGGTAGAATAAAAGAAATCATCAGCTCAAGATCAGAATGAATCGGGAGGGTAGAGCCGAAGAAGTCAAACGTGGAGAAAAAAGGATCAGCCATGGAATCCTCCACGTTAATCACCGTCTCGAAAAGGTATGGAATGTCATGATCAGGAGACATAATAAGAAAGCTGATATCCGATGCAAAGAATGGAGAAGAATCAGTAACATATCGAATATCTCAAAGATCGGATCGTCCTCGCGAGGGTCGTCGAGGTGAGAAAACTCAGATTTATGATCAGAAACATCAGAGGACTCGATCTCGTGAGCCGACAGGTCAGATACACTCTCAGAATGTGAAATCGAGTACGTAGGGTACGTGGCATCCTCCCGCAGATAACTCTCGAGGAGTAATGCAAAATCATTAGCAAGGACAAAGGAATCAAAATCGAACTGGGGATCTATACTACCAAATATCATGTCCTCCAAAAATGTATCGACCTCATCAAATGGGATGACACACGTCTCAAAGACGAGATTATCTAGGTTTGTCAAATCAAAATAGTGTCCCTCATCGAGCTCTCTATGCCGAGATGTATCCAAATGTGTATCTGAATTTGAGAGGATCTTCTGAAGAATGTATACTGAATCAACTGGACATGGATACTTAAATGACTGAAAGGACGGTTGAGATGTGAGCTCCTCCTCCATTTCTTGGGATACTAGCAGATTTAGAATCCACGAATCTTCGACGTGAAAGTGTGGGACTTACTCAAACTCTGGCTGTAAAACCAACGGGAACTCGACCAATGTCTGGCTCTGGAAACTCACATTGGTGGTCAACACGTCCATCATATGAAATGTAGTAAAATCCACATCCTCGGTCTGGTGTGTGCTGTTTAAATCAGCATGAAGTGCCACACACTCAACTGGTGTTATATCTCCCTCATGTGTTGTCCTGAATAAATCATCTGATGAATATAGAATGTCTGAAAGTGCTCTCAAGATAATCTCAAATAAATCCATGTCGCGGCTGTGGCATGAACCACCACACGAGGTCACTACCAGTCCTATCTGCTCTGCGGTCATCCCCCTCATGAGGATCTGTACAAGGTTAGTCGCCGAGATTCCATGATCTGGAAATCTCCTTAATAGGTCAATAAACCTAAGCCATGAATCTCTCAATGACTCCTGGGGGTCAAATGAAAAATATCGAATACAGGACTACGTCAACTCTGCTCTACGACGGGGGTAAAATCTCTGCAAAAACAACATCCGAAGTTCGTTCCATGTAGCAATCTTCCTCTGACCACCGTGTGTGGTCGGAGGTGCAGATCTGACGAAGCGGGAGATAGATCCGGATCTCCGATCACCGTGCGTGGTCGGAGGTGCATGGTTGCGTGAGGTAGAATGGAAATGAAGAAGTCACAAAAATAGAGTGGAAATCGATAGTCAGAGATGAATTGATATGTGATGATGAATGATTAAAACTACAGTTTAGGTTTACAACGAGATTGAAAATAAACTACGCTACGATTACTCTATATGAAACCTACAAAGAAAAATTGAATCTAACCCGAGGGAGGCGGACGCTGTGATGGCATCGACGACAATCGATCCGCTGTCACCAGACGGCTCGGGGGCCGGGCTCCTCTATCGACCGACGGGATATTCGGGATTGAGACTCCTTTTCCACCAAAGATTGATCAAAAAGAGAAAGAGGGAGGATGAGCCCAATAAAAAGAGGAGGAAAAATTTAAAAAGGAAAATATGTACAAAGAAAGAATGTGTTTATTGGTTAATTAAATAAAATAACCAAATAAATAAATAAAATAATTAATTGAAAATAAAATTCTGAATTAAACAAAATAATTAAAATAATTAATTTACAAAAATAATTAGCCATCTTAATGGTGGTTATTTAAGGCATAAAATCAAATCTTATATACAAGGTAGGTTTTCAAATCAAAAAAATGAATAAATTAAATACATAAATCCAATTGTCATAATTATATCTATTTACTTAATAATATTAGATATTATTTTTTGGTGATTTTTATATAAGGAAATTAGTTGTATACAAATAATATATACATATAGTACAATATACACATATACAAATAAGGAAATTATTTTTAAAATTTTAATTTTAGTTTTATTTCTAATAATGAAGAGAATATTTACAATTATTTACATTTTGTATAATAAATAAATATGAATAAATATATAAAATAAGTAATTGATGAAATTGCAAAAACCATCCCAGAAAAGCAAACTTTTCACTCGTAACTCATAAAATAATGAAACCACATTAAAGATAATTTAATTTAGAGTTCAATGGAGATGAGTTTGATTCAATTTGAGTTTGTATGGAGCCAGAATTGATCTTTTAATTATCATTTAACAGCTTTTTCTTAGTGTGGATACTTTTAATCTGAACATGGTTTTACTTTGCAATTATTTTTATTATTTACAAAATATTTTTATTTACAATTTCTGTTTAGAAAAATATTTATTTAAGCTCAATTTATATACAAATAAAATAGTATAAATTTTGTAGAAATATACAGAGAAAAATTTATAAATTATTTTTGGATTTTTGAATCAAAGACCCTTTCTCCTCCTACTTTATTCCTGGTCAATCCGATCAATTCCTGGCCTTCTCTCGGGGTTCGGATCAGTCTACATTTATTTCATAAATACATTCTTTATTTACTTTTCTTTTCTTTTTCTTTTCTTCTTTATTCTTTTATTTTGACTATAAAGAGTGTTTAAAATGCGTATTTAACAAATACATGAAAAATGCTAATTTCATGAAATTAGTGGATATTTACAGGTATTTGACTAAGGAAATAAAGCTAAAATAAAAGAATAAAGGCGATGAATCATGGATTCATCGCCTTTCCACTGTCAAAGGTAAATCGGCTTTGATATCATTTGTAATATCCCGGACTTAGCTCTCCGGTCCATTATTAAGGAAAACTGACCCTGACAACTTGTTGGACACGAGCCCTAAATGGACCCATTGTCAACCACCAAAAATGCTTAAGCCCAAGTTGTCAAGTAGTAATCCTCACCAGTTATAACCCACTCTCATACTTGTGAGTTTTAGATGTAGGATTTTATTTGGGGTATGAGTGTTACAAATGGTATCAGAGCGCGTTCCCTCAGATAGTGGAAAAGGCTACCTGAAGGGAACTAAGCTAGGAGTGTGCAACCGCCACTATCACTGGGAATAAGTGATGGACCATGTCGCAATGAGGACATTGCGACTATAAGTGGGAGAGGTTGTAACGTCCATACCCTCAAACATAGTGCCACATCTAAAATTCACAAAGTATGAGAGTGGGTTATAAGTTGTGGGGACTATTACTTGACAACTTAGGCTTAAGCATTTTGAGTGGTTGCCAACAGGTCTATTTGGGGCCCATACCCAACAAGTTGTGAGGGACAGTTTTCCTCGATAATGGACTAGGGACCTAAGTCTGGGACGTTACAAATGGTATCAGAGCCGATTTCCCTTTGAAAGTGGAAAGGGCTACCCGAGAGGTAGAGTCACCCCTACAAAGAAGTAGGAGGAAATGGCTACCCAGAGCGTGCAGCTGCCACTGTCACTGGCAATAAGTGATGGGCTATGTCGCAACGAGCACGTTGCAAATATAAGTGGGGGAGGATGTAACACCCATATCCCCAAATATAGTCCCACATCTAAAACTCACAAAGTGTGAGAGTGGGTTATAAGTGGTAGAGATTACTGCTTGACAACTTGAGCTTAAGCATTTTGGGTGATTGTCAACGGATCTATTTGGGTCCGAACCAACAAGTTGTCAGAGCTAGTTTTCCTCGATAACAGATCGGGGACCTAAGTCCGGGACGATACAAATGATATCAGAGCCAATTTCTCCCTGATAGTGGAAAGGGCTACCCGAAGGGACCTAAACCGGGAGCGTGCAACCGCCACTGTCACTGGGAATAAGTGATGGGCCATGTCGCAATGAACATGTTACGAATATAAGTGAGGGAGGTTGTAACATCCATACTCCCAAAAATAATCTCACATCTAAAACTCACAAACTATGAGAGTGGGTTATAAGTGGCGGGGATTGATACTTGACAACTTAGGCTTAAGCATTTTGGGTGGTTGTCAACGGATCCATTTGGACTTGTACCCAACAAGTTGGCAGTGCCAATTTTCCTCGATAATGGACCGGGGATCTAAATACGGGACGATACAAATTGTATTAGAGCAGGTTCCCTATGATAGTGGAAAGGGCTACCCGAAGAGACCTAAGCTGGGAGCGTGCAACCACTACTGTCACTGAGAATAAATGATGGGCCATATCGCTTCGAGGACGTTGCGAATATAAGTGGGGGAGGTTGTAACACCCATACCCCCAAACATAGTCTCACATCTAAAACTCACAAAGTATGAGAATGGATTATAAGTGGTGGGGATTACTACTTGACAACTTGGGCTTAAGCATTTTGGGTGGTTGCCAACGGGTCCATTTGGGGCCCGTACCCAACAAGTTGTCAGGGTCAGTTTTCCTTGATAACGGACCAAGGACCTAAGCCTAGGACGTTACATATAATCTCATCAAATAAGTTGTACTTAACTAAATTACTCATACGAATCTTGCATGTTCATACATAATGTCTATAGGAAATATTGCATTTAGTGGGACACCTGTAACATAATGAAGGAAAAGAAACTCATATTTATGAACTACAACAACGAGCATTTAATCAATCATAGAGAAACTAAAAATCTGTAATACCCATATGGAAATGTTGTAGTGAATGGAAAAAAAGTCCAGCATCACAAGTATTTCAATATAAAAATCGATCCGATGAAATAAAACTTTCGACCAATTCTAGTAGAACATGCGATTCCGTCATTGTCACCCTACTTGAATTAAAAATATTCATTAGTTTGTATCAATAGATACTAAATGATAAGAGAGAACATAGATATTTGTGAAATGAACATACCATTGCGACGTCAATCAATCATAAATCGATAAATACCTTATTGTCATTCATTTGGACGAATAGCTAGAATTTAAAAATAAAATCGTGAATACTTGAAAATCAATTGTAATAAAAGAATGATTCAACTAATAATAAAACTCAACATACCTATAAGGACCAATCCTCGTTGTCATCGATCTCTTCCTTTGATGTTCTTGAACTGCATAACCAATCTTGGATGCAAATCAAACCTTCCACCGTAGATGGGCTCAATCGACTATGGTAAGCATCCAAAACTCGACCCCCTTGTATTGAATGCAGACTCAGAAGCAACTGTAGACACCAGAATCACCAAAAAATCTTGAGCCAACCTAGAAAGTACTCGGTAGTTACTTGAATTTGATTTCCACCAATATAGAATATCAAAAGAATTGTCTTTGTCATCAAAAATCTGTAGAGCTGTCAAATAAATACATATCGATTTCTGATTTTCATATTTCCAAGCCCACCATCATTTTTTCTTCTTATGAAATTCAGCTATAAAATATTCTCTCTTATTTCCCATAGCGGATCACCGGTATTACCAACAACTAGAGAAGGAGTTTGAGATTGTGGACATTCGACATCAATTATGGATTGATAATGCATAGAATATTCCTCATATATTCTGTACATAGTAGTCTCTAGTTCACTCATAAAATCATGAACCTTGGAATTTGAATAGACCTTCAATAAGAAAAATCGAATGTACTCAAACTTGTAATGAGGATCAAGGGCGACTGCGATTCTCAATGGTAAATTGCATGCACGTTCCGTCCAGTACTTTTCAAATTTCACACTCATTCTTCCTGTCATATTTCTTATAGAGAAGTCACTACTTGCAAGTAAAAGATTCAACTCACTTTTGACTACAAAGATTTGGTTAAAAAAAATTATAGGTGGAGTAGCGATGCCAAAAAAACTTTTGTTGACAGATAAAATACTTGCAAAGCTTCACAAATATTATTAGCCTTCTTCCACTCTCCAATGCTCGGGATGCCAAATAAGTATGGATCACGCAACTTCATGTGTACAAAAACTTTCGAGTAATTCAATACCGACTGAAGCATCAAAAATGTGGAATTCCATCATGTGCTTACATCCAAAACAAGTCTCTTTTCTGTAGCAACTCGTTCTTGCTTAGCGACCTCCTCAACTCCTCTTTTCGACGTTGTGCGCTTAACATACTTCACTAAATTTCTATTTTAGCAACAATTTCTTTAATCTCATGTAGCCCATCTTAAACAACTAAATTTAAAATATGTGCCTAGCATCTGACATGAAAAATCTTCCCGTTGAAAATAATACCAGACTTAGGAGCAAAACGCTCAATCACATTTTCAACTACCACATCATTAGCAGATGCATTTTCCACTGTAATAGTGCACAAATTTTCAATACCCCATTCTGATAATCGATGAATAATCATATCAGAAATATTATCACCGGTGCGCGGTGAGGGGAGCATACGAAAATTCAGATTTTTCTCTAAGCGACCAATGCTCATCGATGTAGTGGTCGGTGATAGCAATAGAACCAATAGTTTGGATTGATGTCCATAAATCTGTGTCAATGTAAATTCTATGAGAGTTTTTTAATCTCATCTTTCAACTTGATCCTCTCTGTATTATACATTTTTTGGCAATCCCTTCTCAAAGTGAACCGTGAGACATGCTTAACCGAGATTGTCGATTTACCAAGAATGCATTGACATCACCTTTCTGAAGCAACCAGAAAGGCAATTCATGTTTAATAAAAACTCAAGTCAATTCTTCTCGACTTTTTTCTTGATCAAATTATCAATTAGTGAGTGACCCACTAACATTTTCATATGTAGAAAATTGTAATAATTGTTGACCTTCATTCTTACTTCTATTGTGTATCCAATACTTCTTTATATGTTTCTTCAGATGACTGGTCCCATCTTGTGTTCCACACGATAAGATCTGGTGACATTTTAAACACTCATATTTTTTCGCCTTTATCATTCGAATCAATGATTTTAAAGTTATTCCAAGCATATGATATAAAGCGTATGGGTCGCTTGCGTCCGGTACTGCCAATCTCAATGGGAGCATCACAATGGCCAACAAAACTTTTTTTCACGTAACCAACAATATCATTATTGGCATCCATTCTCTACGTGCATAAATAAAAAATCACTTTACTACTTGATTATTGACAAACTGCGTATTACAATTATAAAGAAAATCCATTCTAAGCAAACTATTGTATATGACGTGTTAATAATTATGCAAATGGAATGTGCAATATCACATTTATAAAATATATTCTAAGCAAAAACAAATGAAATGTGCAAGATCACATTTATAAAATATATTCTAAGTCTAATTTCACAATTTTCATTGTCAAAAATGCTTGTTATGTAGTTGCGAATTAATAATTAGATGTGGTCTCTAACGTAGGATCTTCTTAAAAAATGCATCTATATTAGATCTTTTCGATGGCATTATTTCAAATGTAAACAATGCAATTCCTATATAAAAATATTTGAATTAATAGATACTTCTGTTATCACTTAAAATTGTAAACTCAAATTTTGTTGATATGATGTAACCAAACTCTATCTATAATATCGACTATACATAGTTTGGTGATGATTCCATGTGAATGCAAAGTAGCAATAGTTCAACATGAACCATCCCTTCAACATTACATATCACATGCAATTCCGTCATCTAAATCACACATAGTATGCAAGACCCATCGTACATAGCCACTACCCCACTCCTTTTTTATACCAAAACGAACTCCAAAAAGAATCCAAACAATCCTTTATTTATAGGGAAATCATCATTGTCCTCATCCTCTATGAGAGCACACCTTTTCTTTTTATTTTCATTTTTGACACCAAAAACAAATGGCACAACCCATAGATATTTGGCTTCCATTTTAATTTTCCAACCCCTCACTCCTTATACATGGAGTACCTATTTTGACTTCTTCCAGGGGGTAGGGATGAAAACGGATCGGATAGGGATCAGATTCCATATCCATATTCGTTTCATCTCTATCGAATAAGAATATATATATATATGACTTGGATATGCATTAAGGAAACCATATCCTTAAAAATACAAATACGAATTCGAATCGGATATTTATCGAATCCGAATACAGATCGAATACTGAACGGACCCAAATTCGAATCGAATCAAGAGCGAATCCAAATACGCATCGCATAAAGAGTGAATTCGAATACGGATCCAATAAACATCGCATTCGGATAAAGATCAAATAAAGATCATGTAGATATACGAATTGAATTGATATCATGATTCTGATAAGTCCCTGATTCTCACTCTTTATTCTTTTATTTTAGCTCTTTTTCTTGGCAAAACATCATGTAAATACCTGTAAATACATGCTCTTGTTAATATTTCATAATTAGCATGTTTTTGGCTAAATAAAAAATAAAGAAAAAAAGAAAAATAATGATGTATTTAGAATAAATACCGAGTGACCCAAATCCCAAGAGAAGGTCAAGTCTTGACCTGATCACAAAATAAAATAAGTAGAGAGAGATAGGGTTCGCTATGTGTTGTACACTTTTTTATACTTGTACATTTATTTTTGACAAAAAATTAAAGTATTCTTTCTACACCCTTGTATATATTTCTAAAAAGAATATAAATATAAAATAAAAGTCAGAAAAATAAAATAAAAATAAAAAGAAAATCCTCCATTCTTTGTATAAAATACATATGTATATATTACATACACTAATAATTATGTACCTTCAAATAAGTTATAAAAATCAAATAAAACTATTTATACTCTTAAAATTATGTTGTAAATAAATAAAAAATAAAATAAGGGTATTTGCGTAAAAATAATAAAATAAAAATACTTGTATATAATACATAAGTATAATATACATGTATATAATACCATATATTGTATTACATTAATTTAATTTTCATAAAAATAATTAAAAATCATAGAAAAATAGTTTGAAAAATTACAAATATTTTTTATTTTATACATTTTTTTAAAAATTTATTTACTATTTTTTATTGAATTTCTAATTATTTTGTACAATCTGAATTTCTGATTGGGCCACGTCAGACTGTTGACCTCAGTCAACGGTCTCTTCCAGCTGGGTCGGGTCACCCGACCTCTTGCCGGAGCTTATTCTCCACTTTTTCATGCCAGACCCCAGCCATCTCTTGCTCCGATTCTTCGCCCGAGCGTCCTCCTAGGATCTGCGACCTTTGCAGATCCATAGGAAAGCTCGGATATTCCTAGGGTTGCACACGCTTGCTCGTTCATTCCAGACACCTAGGAACCCTATATAATCTCCTATCCGCCTCCACTTCCCACTAGCTCGTTCCTTGCCACCATTTCGACCCTTAGCCACCTCCAGCTGAGTGACAGCTACCTGGAGCAATCTTTGGAGCTCGGTTTGGTGTGGATTCGACGTAGCTCAAGCTTCGTAGCCGGACCTCCACTGCGAGTAGCCTCCCCGCCCGCCGCAGCGTGATTGAGGCCATTACCCAGACGGCTACCATCTCTTAAAGCTCAATAACATATCACGACCTTCAGGTACCATTTTTACCCTTCGTATTTCCCTGTCCCCCTCAATCTTTCCATTCCGCCTCCGTCGTGGTTTCCTTGATTTGACCACCTAGTTGGAGCTCCATCTCATGCATTCCTCCATTCCGATCGTTGTTACGACTCACGCCCCATCTTCCCACGCAGTCTGATCATCCTAATTCCCATCCATCCATCTAAGATTAGGCTCGGGTTTCCTTCTTCCATCTTTGTCAGAACCCCAACGCTCCGTTCACCTTTGCTTCCCTTATTTTATGCTCAATAATCATCGTCGGAGCTTCGCCTCCGAGCACCGTACCCTTTGCAGGTGCTGGCTTGCGTGAAGACACCCATTTGGACCACCGACTACTCAGGAGGAGTAGCTCCAGGTCGCGCCTCACCTCCACGCCCATCTAACCATCATCGACCTCGTCGGAGCCCTCCACCGGACACGGGAACCTTTCACGACACTGCCGGGTCCTCCAGATCTTTCATAGGGTCGGCGTATCTTCTCCCCCGCTCGATCGAAGTTCTCCCAAGAGGAGTTCTTGCAGACCACCTCCCCGCCGTTGGATGCGCCCCCTTCGGCCAGATCGTATCTGAGCCGCCGACCGCAACAACTTTAGGGACGTTGGATCTGACGCCTCCTGACGCATATGCCCACACGTTCTCGACCATACCCTCACCCATCAGATCCGTATTGTAGCAGCGAATCATAGACGCACATCCCCGACACGTCAGAGCCGTCAGATCTTTTCTAAGGAACAATCACAGGCGTCAAGACCCCCATGTGTGTAGCAAGTGCCTCAGGGTATATTTCACTCTTCATCTTGCATATTTCGATATTCCATTTTAGTCCAGTAAATAAATATTGTAGTTACGACATTTTTGCAGTTTGGACCATGTGTTTTTATATATTTGTATTTTAGTCCCTTCTAGTGTAACACGTGTATGTCCACGTGACTTTGGGTTATTTGCACTATATGCCCTGCACTTTTTATCTATTATGAACTCAATGGCATGTTTTTAGTATTTGCAACTATACCCCAGTGAGTGTGGATCACGTGTGTTGCATGCGCTTAAAAGGGTTTTTTGTAGAATAGGCCCTAGACTTTTTAATTGTGTTATTCTTTGGCCGACGAACTTATTTTCTTTGCATATCAGTCCCTGTAAACGGTACCTATCTACTTGTTGTATTTTGAACTTATTAATTATCAAACTAATCCGAAAAATTGCGTAAAAATTACCATTAGCTCCTGTTGATGTTTAGTATTTGCTATGATTTTCTTGAGTTGATTTGATAATATTTTATATTTTTAAATATTAAAAAACTTTAAAAAACATCCCTATTTAGCTTAGAAAAATAAAAAAATTCTAAAAATACTTTAAAAATTTTACAAAAATTAATGTAGTTTCCTTTTTGTGTGTTTTATTTGTAGTATTAATTTTGTTTGAAAAAACCTTTATAAAATAACTATAAAAATCACAAAACACCTAAAAACTCATAAAAATAATATAAAATTACAGGAAAAAAAATCCAAAAATTGTGTTTTCAGTTCCTATTTGTAGCACTTTATATCTATTTTCTCATAAAATTGCTAACCAGTACTTTAGGACATCTTAGACATTTTTAACTTGTAATTTGGTCATGGATGTGCACTGTTTGCATTTTAGTGCTTTTTTTGATTTTCGAAAACCATAAAAAACATCAGAAAATCCCTGAAAATTACCAAAAATATTGCAAAACTTTAAAAATCTAAAAATATTTTATCCTAATTTTCTGAATATTTTTAACTTTATAGAAAAAATATTAAAAGGTTGATGTGCTTGTTTGTCCTTATTGATTTAATTTTGTTTTCTTATTAAACATTAAACATTTAAAAAATTAAAAACCACTAAAAAATATTTTATTTCATTTTTGAGATTTGACTATTTCGTAGGTTTTTCATGCTCCTTGTGTTCGACCCTAGTTGATATACCATGTAAATAAAATAGCGAACCGCTTACACATGTTCTGATTGTTTGATTTTGCTTGAGTGGTTTATTTCTTCTTGTTGAACCCGTTTGATTGGTTGGGGTCGCAACGACCTTGTTTATTTCTTGATACTTAACCTTGATCGATCGGACTGCTCACCAGAATGGCACCGTTGTTGGGGAGAACGACTTAGTAGTCATTTTCTTTTATTTCTCTTTTATTATTTTCTTGCTACTATTTGATATAACTTCTTTCTGACACATTTCTGTTTCACTTTTTGTGTGAGGAACCTCCCGAGGACACTTCGGTTTTCTTCTGGAAGAACCCACACCTGAGGAGGAGACGAGAGGATTAGAGATTAGTTATGGCTTATAGATTAATTTATTTCTGCAAATACTTAATTATTGTAATAATAGTGGATACTCTTAGACTTTGAGACTCACTTGTGTGGACACTTAGACTCATCGAAGTCTGTTTCTCCGATTATCGATGTACTCGGGAGACCTCACTGGATTTTTCATGGTTTTGATTTCATCACTATTTTTTTCTTTTGATTCACAAAGTTTTAGCCCTTAGACTTAGGACTTTTGTTGATTGTGGCATAACTAGATAAGGGACCACACCTAATTACTTATCTGTTCCTATAGAGCGTAATCGGACCTAGCTAATAATCAATAATAAAAAACTAACATAATCAATTGAGAGGCCACACACCGCTAGAGGTCGTATACAATGCCGGCAGGATCCGTTGTGACGGACACCGATCGACATCTGAGACCGGACTCAGGCCTCTCTCTCTGATTAGTTAGCTATTTGTTCTTCACGATTAATAGAAGTTGCTCATCTAAGGCCGATTTCTTCGGGCATCATATAGTTAGTTTATTTTCTTTCTTTACTTTTATGTGCGGACCACCCTGCATGTAGTGAAGGATATGGGGAAAATCCTCAAGCGCATCACGGAAGCGTGATGATCGCATCGAATTCGATCGGGAGCGACTAGTCGCACTAGTTTCTCGATGTAGCGGAACCTAAAAAATTTCTATGTAATGAAACCACATGACCCAAGAACACTTCTCAGATCATTTCGTCTAAACCACAAATAAGTAATAGGATTACCTCTTGAAGCGTGATTACGATCGAGTCTCTAAACAAAGAGACCTCTTGTCTCAAGTCCGATCCGACGGAGGAGACGCTTGCGAGTGCGTGGATTAGATGCATGCTTCTCGCAATCCATGTTGATGATCCAAGCCACGGATCTCCTGATCTCGACAAACGAGATACGACATCTTCTTCACGAGCAAGGCACGCTGAAGTAGACGGAGATCCACGAGAAAACTATCGGGCAGCATAACGACGATGCTGCAGTGATGGAGGATCTCTCTAGGGCATCTGTCGAAAGAATTATGTAGTATGTGGACCGTTTATCTTTTCTTTTATTCTATGTTCTGACTTATGTAATTAACCCATGGGTTTTCTCTATATAAGAGACCCTAGGGCTCTCAAGAGTAAACACAACAATTATCTTCCTAACATGGTATCAGATCCTTAACCCTAAGGGCTCCCCTCTCACCAGCCCCCCTTCCTCCCGCCGCCCTCTTCCCTTTCCCCCTCTCCTCTCCCGTATCGCCCCCGGCTCCCGACCTGAAGGCTCTCCGCCCCAGCCGCTGTCGACCCCGACTCCCGCCCCCGCCCCTGACCTGAAGGCTCTCCGACCTAAAGGCTCTCCGCCCCAGCCGCTGCCGACCCCGCCCCTGCCCCGACCTCGCCGTTCCACCCCCGACTCCCGCCCCCCGACCCCGCCTTTCCTCCCCCGACTTCCTGGCCCTCTACTCACGCCGTCGTCGTGCCCTATCCCCCAGACCCCCGCCTCCAGGTCACCAGGCTCCCAGGCCCTGCCGCCGGGCCCTCTACAGGCCCCACCGTCCCTAGGACCCCAGGCCTCCAGGACCCCGTACCCTGCCCCCCAGGCCCTCGCCTAAAGTCTTCCAGACCTCCAGGACCCTGCCTCCAGGCATCCAGGACCCCGCCTCCAGTTCCGCTGCCACCTCCGATTCCGCTGCCGCCTCCAGGTCCCCATGCCTCCGTTGTCAGGCCTTCAGGCACCCATCGTGCTGTCGTCTGTGCCCATCTAAGGCCATCTTGCTGTCGTCTGTTCCCTAGCCCATCTTGTTGCCGTCTGTGTCCTAACCGACACCCATCTAAGGCCGGTCTTGCCCTAACCAGCTCCACCGTCGCCAAAGCTATGGATTTGGGTAAGTAACGTCTACATACGCACTCGAATCCTATGCAGTTTGTGTAGACATCTATCAATCTGTCTACAAACCCTAGTTCTTCTCGTGCGACAATATGTCAGAATCCAAGATGGATATGCCCTCCATAGGCGCATTCAAAGATCCTGCGCCAATAGTGAAGATGGACGGCTCGAACTATGAGCTCTGGGTAATGCAGTTCATGAGTCTTATGAAATCAAACGGTAAGAAGCACATCCTTCTCGAGGATGAACCAGCAGAGAAGATAGGGATTTATGCCTCGTGGGAGGCTGATGACTCGTATGCCAAAGTCTGGTTATCAAGCACGTTGTCGACAGAGATTGTGAATGATGTTCTCCATCAACCCACCTCTAAAGCGATGTGGGATATTCTTGCAGCGACATATTCACAGGTACGGAACGAAACAAAGATGCTGCAACTGCAGCACGACATATTCACCATAAAGCAGAATGGAAGGCCACTTCATTCCTTGTACACATCCCTTAGGGGGATGTTTGAGAAACTCTACATCACCATCCCTTCGACGGCCACACCAGAGCAGCAGAAGACATTTCGCAATGCTACCATGGTGGGAGTCCTTCTTGCGGCCCTTGATCCCAAATTTGATGCGGCCAGATCTCAGATACTTGCAGATGCTACCATTCCTCCTGTGGAGGATGTCTACCGGAGGCTTACCATTTCTCTGTTCCATCCAGCACATCTACACCACCTCCCTCAGCGATGGCTGCTTTCAGAGGGAGGGGTGGTTCCTCCTTTTCATTTCGTGGCCGTGGTCATGGAACAGGTGGTCGTGGTGGTCGGTCCCGTCTGATGAATACCCATTCATCACTCTTTATTCTTTTATTTTAGCTACAAAACCCTTGCAAAGCATCATGTATATGTGTGTAAAAAGAATAATTTATCAAATTGCATGCAACTTGTAATATGCATATTTAGCATGTTTTTGTGCTTAAATAAAAGAATAAAGAAATAAAAGAAAAAGAGGGGAATATTTAGAATAAATATTGAGTGACCTAATCCCAAGGGAGGGCTCAGCATGGGCCTGACCGCAAAAGAATCCAAGTAGAGGGAGATAGGGTCAATCTCATGTGTGTGCATATACCTATGTATATAAATAAAAATTATTTTCCCCTTAATAAAAATAAAAATGTATTTGTGTTAATTTGTACATATTTTTAAAGATAAAATTAAAATAAAAATGGGAAAAATAAAAGAAAAATAAAAGTAAACAAAACATCTCTCATCATTGTACATGGACCATGTGTATAGAATAACACATCTATTTATTTCCTCCTTGTAAATAATTAATAAAAATCTAATAAAAAAATTTTCACAGTCCATATTTCATGGTGTAAATAAATAATATAAAAATTAGAAAAATAAAAATAAAATAAAAAGAAAAAGAATAAAAATCAAAATCCACATTGTACATATACCATGTAAATATGTATATAAAACTATTTATTTAACCCTTGTAAATAAATAATAAAAATAAAATAAAAATACCCTTTTATTCCAAATTTTATTCTATAAATAAATAAAATATAAAATTGGAATAATTGTAAAAAAATAAACAACTAAAAATAAAAAAATACACATATGTATATACCTATATATAATAATAATATAATGTAAATACCTAATTTTTATTTCAAAAAAATAAATAAAAATCACTAAAAATTAATCTGAAAATAAATAAACATTTTTTATGTTTTAACTTTTTTGAAATAAAATTATTATCTAATTTATTTTGAATTTCCAAAATAATTTCCAATGGCCGCTTCCCATTGGTCCACGGGGGATGTTGACCCCCGATCAACTCCCCCTGGACCTTTTCCCCCGCGGATCTCGCTCCAGACTCGACTTCGACTAATTTCCTAAGCCAGATCCGATCTCCATTTGCCTAAATCATGGGTCCTAATCACTCTCCCTGCATCCGAGATCCACGCCCGACACTTTGCCTAGGGGTCCGTGCTTCACCAAGCTGGACCCGATGCCTTCTTCTCGGACCTGCAGGAGTATATAGCTCCACCTCCACCGCACTTTCCCCGCCATCTTTGGCGCTTCTTCTTCATCCCAGGACCTCCACTATTCTCCCCAGAGTGACAGTTGAGTGAGGAGAGTGTCGAAGAGAGGAGAGGAAACCTCCTGCCACTGATCCAGCGACCCTCGTCGCCGTGCGCCGTCGCGAGGTGAGCCAGAGCCTCAGGACCCGATGACCCTTCGAGGCGAAGACCCAGAGCTTCCTGAGCTTGTACCTAGTCGACTCCACTCATTAGGTAACCTCGAATGCCCTTCGTTTTGCCTAATTTTCCATTACGCCCAAATCGACCCTCCGCCGTCGCCGATCGATTCCGCTCGCTCCGATCATCCGTTCATCCATCCGACCCTCCCGTCACGACCACGAGACCTCTCTTCACGTTCTTCACCCACTCACTCCCCTTGGTTCGGCTCGGAACCAAGGTTCGAACTCCTCCGCCGTTGCCTCGCCGGAGGTCACCCATATCGACTCGCCCGACCACCATTCCACCCCTAATCGGGTCGAGGCAATTTGCCCTCGACCCAGGAAGCTGTTGGTGCGGTTTTGCAGGTCAAAGGGACCTCATCTGGAGGTCCAACGTTCGAGCCCAGGAGCTTCCCTCCTCCGCCGTCGCCGGGCCGCTCCGACGGTCCTTAGCTTCATCGGAGGAGCCCATTAGCTGCGGAAGAGCTAGGCAATCACGTTCCACATCCCATCAGCTCAGGAGGAGGTCTCTCTCGCATACACGAAGCCGGCGAAGCTCGTCGGCGAGCTGTTCTGGGAGGATTCTCCTCCGTCGTCTGATCAGCCCCGACGCTCCAGATCCCATCTCAACCGTCCATTTGAGGAGCGCCAGCCACCGCAGATCTTTCTAGGGGTGATCGGGATCGTCCATCCAGACGAAAGGGTGCCCTTGCTTTTCAGTCGTCGATCATCCACGTGGCACCCCCTCATCCGTCCGATAATAAGAGGGGTAAATTTCTATTAGGCCCCTACTCTTTTGTTTTTACGATTTAGTCCTGTAAATATTTTATTCAGTTGTTTTTATTTTGTAAAAATTGCACATCAGACCTTTATGTTCCAGACATTTGCATTTTAGTCCTTATATATGTTGACCACGTGCATCGACACGTGAGGTTTTGGTTAAATTGCATTTTGTGCCCTGTGGTTTTTGTGCGTTCATGTTTGCTCTTATTTAAATAGGATTTGCACATATGCCCCTCTGTGCTTGATTCACGTGCCTCGCACGTGATTACTTGGACATTTTACACGTGGGCCCCTGCAGTTCTTGTTGTGTTATTGTTTGGCACCTGGAACTATTTTCCTTACATATAGGTCCCTATGCACTATGGGCCTTTGTTTCATTTAAATAAAATATCAAATTAAACCCAAATTGCTTGAAATTTGGATGTGGCTCCTGCCACTGTGTAAAAATTTCCCTAAATTTTGGGTATATTTTTTAGGCTTTTTGCTATTTTTAAAAATTCAAAAACTATTGTTTTTGCTTCTGTCCGATTTATAAAATCATAAAAAAATATAAATTCTATTTTAAAAATTCTAAAAAAAATTAGGAGTTGTTAGTTTTGGTGTGTTTGAATTTCTATGCAATTTTGGTAATTTTTGGATATATAAAAACCCTAACAATTAAAAAACCCTCAAAATCTTATAAAAATTCTAAAAAAATATAGAAAAATTAAAAAAATATAAACTCTTTTTCTGAATTTTAGTTTTGTTTATACTTTTCATAAAAATTGCTTCCAGGTTGTTATAGATCCATTTGACATTTTTATGGGTCTTACAGATCTGGCTGTACAATAGCATAATGTTTTTGCTCTTTTTGATTTTTAGAAAATTGTATAAAAATTAGAAAAATCTCAAAAATTCATCAAAAATACTAAAAAATCTAAAAAGTATAAAAACATTTTTGTTTGAATTTTTGTAGGATTTTTGAGTGTGTAAATAATTTGTTGAGTGTGCTTGTCTTTGTCTTCTTATATTTTTCACCTTAATTAAAAATCCAAAAAAATATAAAAATAATTAAAAACCACTAAAAATTCTTGTGTTTTCTTTATTTTGGTTTTAGACTACTTTGTAGGCCGCGAGGCCAATTCGTGCTTCCTGAGACCGACCCTGGGTGCTATACCAGGTTAATCACAAAGCTAGGACCGCTGTTTTTTACTTGATCAATTTTATATCTTTATTTGGTGGTCTGATTTTGTTTTCTTGATTGAGCTCTGAGTCCCGAGAGGTTGAGGTCGCAACGACCATTGACTCCTGATTTACCTTAGTCGCTCGGGCGGCTCATCACCGCCCACCTTGCAGTTTCTGTCACCGTCCAGGACACTCGGAGGATACGTGCTATTCAAAGAATGGCTTTCCAACATCAGCGCGAGTGGCAGAACATTTTGCGTCTCCATCATCCTCTACTTCTGATCAGATATTTGATGAACTCATCACTCGATTAAGGGATATTATGCCTCCTGCTTCCATAGATTCTTCTGGAGGCCCTTCCGATATAGATGCATCTGCTTCTGCTAGTACATCTGCCACAACTAATCCCTCAGGTAGTGCCTATGCTCTTACCACATGTTATAGTTCAGTCATCTCAGGGTGGATCATGGATTCCAGTGCCTCGCACCATCTATGTCGAGACAGATATAACTTTATCTCGTACAGAGAAATTCCTCCAGGGAGGTCGGTGATCATTGCCAATGGGACTCATTCCCCCATTATTGGACAGGGGGAGATTTTGCTATCCTCTTCAATGCGCCTCAAGAATGTCTTACATACCCCTGCATTTTCGATGAACTTACTCTCTATTAGTCATCTTACAAAAGATTTGCACTGTCGCGCTATTTTTGACCCATCTTCTCTTATATTTCATGACATTCTAACGTGCAGGGTGATTGGTTGTGGCTCTGAGCAGGATGGTTTTTATCGTCTAAACAGGAGTTCATATGCTGGAGTCTCTTCTAATAATGTTGGATCTGTCTCTCCATATAACTAGCATCTGCGTTTTGGTCACCTCCCTCTACAGAAAATGCGTCACCTTTTGCCTCAGGTATCTCCAAGTTCATCCTTCAGATGTGAAGCTTGTCAGTTAGGGAAGCATCATCGAGCTAGCTTCCCGAGTCGTTATAGTCGGAGCAGTGGCTCCCCTCTTGAGTTACTCCATATTGATATTTGGGGTCCCAGTCGTGTCCCTGATCACCAGGGGCACATGTTTTATCTAGTCGTGGTTGACGATTTCTCTTGTCCGTCGTGGGTTTTCCTGTTAAAGAATAAATATGAAGCTGGTGATGTTATCAAAAATCTTATCAATGAAGTAAACAATGTCTTTTCATCCAATGTGAAATATGTTCGTATTGATAACACGTTGGAATTTTGTACTCGGTCTCTTCCACAATATCTTTGGTCAAAAGGCATTATACACCAAACTACATGTGCCTACACCTCCCAACAGAATGGAGTTGCTGAGAGAAAGCATCGTCATCTTCTTGACATCACTCGTACTCTACTTATTCAGAGTTGTGCTCCCATTTCTTTTTGGGGAGATGTTGTTCTTACAGCCTGCTACTTAGTCAATCGTATGCCGTCCATGGTACTTGGTGAGAAAATTCCTCTTTTTGTTGTTTTTCCAGATAAGGAATTATTCTCACTCACCCCTCGTATTTTTGGAGTTGTTGCATTTGTTCATCAGCTATCACTAGGTCTTGACAAACTCTCACTTAGAGCTGTCAAATGTGTCTTCATGGGGTACTCTCGAACACAGAAGGGATATCGTTGCTATGATCCTGTTAACAGGAAATTCTTTGTTGGTGCTGATGTCACTTTCTTCAAGTCTGTTATGTATTTTTCACCTGCAGGTGACATATTGGTATCTAACACACCTACTGATGAGGTTTATGTTCCTCCTCCACCTACGGAAAGTACTCCATCATCTACTCAAGTTCCTAACAGTGCCTACCTTCCTCCACCACCACCCCTCCACCACAACCCCTTGTCTCGCCACTACCTAGTCCTGCTCATGCTTCACGCCAATCATCCAGCATGCCTCATGTATGTTCTGATGTTACTACTAATGATGGGTCGAATAGTGTGCCTATGCAGGATGCATCATTACAAGGCGATTCTGCCCCGACAAGTTCAGTAGTTGATGATCTGGATGTTCCTATTGCGATGAGAAAGCAGAAACGCAGCTGCGCTAAGTATCCTTTTGCCTCACAGGTCTCCTTTCATCGCCTCACAGGGGACTTTCAGAGTTTTGCAGTGGCTTTATCTTCAGTAGAGATTCCAAAGACCTATCAAGATGCATTGAAATCTGATTGCTGGCGGTCTATAATGGAGGAAGAGATGGCTGCACTACAGTCGAGGGGTACATGGAGCTTGGTCCCCGCTCCTTCCGGAGCTTCTGTTGTGAGCTGCAAATGGGTATTCACTGTTAAGTATCATGCAGATGGTAGCCTTGATAGATACAAGGCATGGCTAGTGGCACGAGGCTTCACTCAGACTTATGGAGTGGACTATATGGATACTTTTTCTCCAGTTGCTCGTCACTCCACTCTTCGTATTCTTCTGTCTGTAGCCGTGGTATGTGATTGGCCCTTGTTCCAGTTAGATGTTAAAAATGCATTCTTATATGGAGATCTGCAGGAAGAAGTCTACATGCAGCAGCCTCCGGGGTTTACTGTTGAGGGGGAGAATCATATGGGGGTACAGACTTCATAAGGCCATTTATGGTCTTAAACAAAGTCCAAGGGCATGGTTTTGGAAGCTTTCCCATCTGATAGAAGAACATGGATTCAAGAGATCCAATGCAGACCACTCATTGTTCATCCAGAGGACTACTCAAGGTACAGTTGTCGTCATGGTATATGTGGATGACATTCTGGTTACAGGAGATGATGCTAAGGGGATAGAGATTATCAAAGCAGTGCTAGGCCGTCAATTTGTTACAAAGGACCTTGGTACATTATGATACTTCCTGGGGTTGGAGTTTGCTAGGAATGCACATGGTCTAGTAATGACCCAGAGGAAATATATTACAGATATGCTTGTTGAGACGGGTATGGCCGGATGTAGACCGTCTACTACTCCAATGGACCCTAGCATGAAATTGTATGATAATGATACAGAAGAAGTTGACAAGAGAAGGTATAGAGAAATGGTGGGGAAGCTCCTTTACATAACTATAACCCGACCTGATATTGCCTTTGTAGTGAGCCGGGTAAGCCAGTTTATGGAACAACCGAGACATGTACATATGGATGCTATATATATGATACTCAGATACCTTAAGTTGTCTCCAGGCACAGGATTGCTGTTCAGAAAGGAAATTAATTTATTTGTTTCAGCATGTGCGGATGCTGACTATGCAGGGTGCCCTAAGGATCGAAAGTCTAACTCAGGGTTTGCGGTGTTTGTGGGTAGTTCTCTTGTTTCTTGGAAAAGCAAGAAACAAACAGTTGTGGCTAGGTCCAGTGCAGAATATGAATATAGGGCAATGGCACAAGCAAGCACATAGATGATGTGGGTCCGAGCTGTATTAGAAGACTTGCATGTAGAAGTACCTCTACCCATGCAGCTACAATGTGATAATCAAGCCGCATTATTTATTGCCAATAATCCTGCCTTTCACGAGAGAACCAAGCATATTGAAGTAGATTGTCACTACATCAGAGATATGATCCAGAAGGGACTGATTTCTACTTCACATGTTAGTTCTAAGGAGTAGACTGCTGACATCTTCACCAAACCGTTGCTCAGAGGACCATTTCAGAAGTGTACTTCCAAGCTGAGCATGATCGATATCTATGCTCCATCTTGAGGGGGAGTGTCGAAAGAATTATGTAGTCTGTGGACCGTTTATCTTTTCTTTTATTCTATGTTCTGACTTATGTAATTTACCCATGGGTTTTCTCTATATAAGAGACCCTAGGGCTCTCAGGAATAAACACAACAATTATCTTCCTAACAGCATCCATGGTGGACGACCACATGAGAGATAGAGAGAGTGGGCGTGTAGAGAGAAGAGAGAGAGAGAGAGCATTCATTTTTTCTTGTCTCATGCTAAGAGCAATGGGTGCCTCTTCTTATATAGGGTTTTGGGAGTCCATGGATCACAA
This sequence comes from Ottelia alismoides, assembly GCA_037367405.1. Lineage (NCBI taxonomy): Eukaryota > Viridiplantae > Streptophyta > Magnoliopsida > Alismatales > Hydrocharitaceae > Ottelia > Ottelia alismoides. Next base: position 28,555 of record JAZKJV010004874.1, read on the forward strand.
TCCATGTGATACACATAATCAATGGATGAGATTGATTTGTGTTTCTTTCAATGGCTAAGATGTTGTTGTAAAAACACAACTAATGATTTAATTTAAATTAATTTTCATTGATAAATCAATAAAATTAATTTAAAATTAAATCATCTTTGATAAGAGAAAAGATAATGAAGAGAATAAACCAATCTCCCCATAAGAGGGTACAGCTACTCTTCTCCTCATGGAGAGTTGTAGCCGTCCACTCCTCTTTGGTGGACTTGGTCCATCTCTTCAAATTATCATGAGATCTCATTATCTCATGATATATATATCATCATCTCTTGTTGATAATATTTTCACAAAAATAATTCCAAATTATCTTGTGGAAAATATCAACCATGCCGTTGAAATTATGTGAATCTTATTCACTACCAAAAACTAAATGTAATTATATTTTCAAATAATCATTCAATGTAAATCCAATTCACATTAACAATTAATCAACAAATATAAAACACCATATGCTCTCTCTAATATATTATAAATCAAATTTATAATATATATGATTAATGTGGATAATGCTATCCACATTATTCATATCCATGATAATTAAATCACATTTAATCATCTTGGATCTCCTTTTCTCATGTGCCCAAATAACATGAATCACACTCACATTATTCACATCTTTTTTATAATTAAATCACATTTAATTATCCTGGATATCTCTCCTTATAATATGAATCAAATTCATATTATTCATGATACTTAAATCACATTCAAATATTCTCAATGCTCGGATACATATATCAACAATGAAATTATCCATGAACTCTTTCGAGGATAATGCGCTTTCTCCGTGGATACTTGGAGATAAGGACATGGCGATTGTATTATTCCACGTATAGTGACTTGGATATTGAGATCGCATCTCAAATCCAGATCTCGGGCCTCCCATAATGCTTGATTAAATCAAGACCGCAAATCTAATCTTCTCATTGCATCTGAATCACATTCAGATCAGCGTCCAACATTTGGACCAAGATCAGATTACTTCTCTACAAAGAGCAGTCACTAAAATCCAGACCTGTTTCATCACTCCCTAGGAATGGAAGCGTCATGGTTATACAATCATTTATGATCACATCACCCTCAGGTATTCCCAACACCTGTACATCCTGCATACTGGAAGACTCAGAATAAACCCAAAGTATTAGATCAACTTTATAATGTCTACTTCAGGGTTTTATCAGTAAGTTTCTCATTTGATCATTGAGAGTTGGTATCGATTGTATACTTTCCAAAAGCATATATCATACCTAGGTCTTGATAATATACTTTCCAAAAGTATATGTCAAAACTACAAATTCAGTCAAGCTTCCAAGGCGAGACGATCGTGCATGGGATTTGATTCTTCCCAATATCTCATGAGTGAGCTCATGTCTTCTGGTTCAGTAGTGAACCTGTATGATCCCTTTGAGAGATCGTATTACTCATATGACCTTATATGCACACCAGCGTGCCGGTGTATAGACCTTGGTTAGGTCATCAACCTATTGGCTGCCAAATGTACATACTGAGACATATAATAACACATCTGTCTCCGGTCAGAGGATGTGTGCCAATACCGTGACAGCATACGATATAGGTCTTTGATTATCTCGATCTCGTTAAGTCAACTCTTTGACCTAACTAATCTAACACCTCTGAATCTCTATTCCTATGCAGAGGACCTGCATCAAGAGGTCGGTCAGATATCAGCTTAAATGAGAAAGGATTGTCATCTCCTACTTAGGCTGGAGATCATCTCTTAACAATCATTTGACAGTGCTGGATGAGTCCTCAATCTAACCCTTTAGATATTCATCCAAGCACCAGCCTCTATGATTCAATTATTGAATCAACAGCTGTATGATTATTAAGATGGCCATGGTACACAACCCTAATTGTACTAAGGGACCTATTATGCAAATTATTTATTCTTCATTTCAGATTAAGGAGTGAATTGCAATAACATTTATTGCATAATGGCTCGCCGTGGGCTCGCATGCCCAACATGTAGAGTGCTGGAGTCAAGTACTGATGAATCTCCATTTCATCACCTTTATTCTATTATTTTGGCCTTAAAAACCCTAGCTATTGCAGGTAAATAACATTAATTTGTACGTAATAACATCCATTATTTATTGTATTTATTGTACATAAAATAAGGGTTTTAATGCTAAAATTATAGAATAAAGAGAAGAAAAGAAAAAGGAATAAAAAAATATTTTACGACCCTAAACCTCGAGACCAAGTACAGAATGGAGTTGGTCGATAAGGATAAAGTAGGGAGAGATAAGGGCAAAAAATACAATAAATACCTCATTTATTTATTAATTAATTATGCAGTTTTGACACCTATTTTATTCTTTATTATTTATTCATAAAATAAATAAACTTTGTACATGAAATTATATATAATAATGTAAATAAAAATAAAAAATTGAGTTTGTACAAAAATAATATACAGTGTGCATTTTATACACAGAATAAAAAGCAAGAAACCAAACTTCACATACCCATATCTTTTCAATAAAAACAGAAAACATAGAAAAATCATTCTAATTGTATATAACTTTTCACGAGCTATTTAATAGTTGTGGTTTTATATTTTTTGGGGTTACTGTGTAGAAGTTAGGTTTTGGGCCCCTATTGTACATAATACTGATTAAAATATTCAATTTATTCATTACTCATTATTTTTACAAATTCATATTTTTATAATTTTGTAAATATTATTCATAACATATGTGCATATTAAAATTAAAATAAAACCAAAAGGAAAAGGGAAAATAAAATAAAACTATGTGAAAACATAGATAAAATACCCATGTTTCTACATGTATACAAATAAAAGGGAAATACATTCTTTAATTCTTTATTCTTTCATATTTTTATAATATTCTAAATATTATATATATTCTACTAAAAATATAAAACTAAAATAAAATCATTAAAATACATCAAATTAGATACTATACATAAAACATAGGTAAAGTACCTATAAATATACCTACATAATTACACTTTTTTTAATTGTACAAATAACGTCATAAAAATCAAATAAAAATATATTCATACTCACAAAAATAAGTTATAAATATATAAAATAATAGAATAAAACGATAAAATAAAATATACAAAATAAAATAAAAATGTCCCAAATACAGGTAATTATACCTACAAATAAGCCATTAAAAATAAACTTGTAATAAAATACACCAAAAACAAAAAATAAATAAAAAATCATAATAAAATACTACAAAAAATAATAAACATTTTTTATTTTATACACAAAAATTAATAAAATCATTTACAATTTTTAAACTATTTATTTTTGAATAACCAACCTATTTTATCTTGTAGCAGGCTGAGCTGGACCAATCACCTTCGTTGGTTGATTTTGGTCAACTTGACCTCTAGCCGTCTGATAAGACGCGGCCTGTTTACTCCCCGCTTTCCGCTAATTTTCACAGCCAATCTATCCATCAATCAGCTTCGTGCCCTTCACAAGAAATGTTCCCAGAACTACCATAATACACACCCAGCCCTTAAATATCTTATACATATAATCGATTCTTTGCTACCACCTGGTCAAATAAGGGTGCCTTCATTGTTGATAAATAACTCCATCTCCTCCTCCTTGCTTTTTTGGTCATTTCTTCATCCTTGGACCCCTCGACCTCGGTCTAGAACGTATTCCCCGTGACAGGGGGAGTCCCCTGAGCATTCATGGCGTTTCGCAGAGGAGGAGATGCACCCATGGCCACCATCATCGGCGGTCTTGCTCCCTGGCGTCACGGCCAGGTTCGAGCTGTGCTTTTCATTTCTTTAGGTAGATTTTAATCCTAGCTTTTTATTTAGGCATTCAGTTTAGCCATTAGCATCATTAGTAGGGTTAATTAGGTCGATTTGAAGTTCACCGGAGCTCTGCTCTGGGAACCATTTCCACCGTGCTCCCGGCGTTCTCCGATCATCCTTTCGCCTCCATATTCTTTCCCTACCATTTCCCTACACCCCTTACGCTTCCATTCACCCAGATCTCTACCGGATCTGGAGATCGGATCTCCATTCTCCGCATGTCACCGGAGGTCGCTGCCCACACCACCTACCTCCCATTTCTCCACCAATAAGGCCATCGAGACCCTCGTTGTCGTGCCCCTAACATTTCTGCAGGTCCAAAGCGCCAAAACACCCGTGAGGGTTGATTTTTGAAGCGAGACGAGGCACCTGGGGCTATTGTTCTTCCCCGACCTCTCCTGAGCCCTAGGTGTCTAGATGAAGACATCGATCGACGAGGGAGGCTCCCAGGAACACGTAGAGATGCTTGGCAGTGCCGGAGAAGGTCAGAGGAGCTCGCACGTTCAAATCCAAACTCGCCCCAAGCGAGTTCATCCTTAGTTCTTCCACCTTGCCCCAGAGCCGTCGGATCAAGCAGGAGCCTCCAGAGGCTACAGGAGCCGTAAGATCGGGTCATGCCTTGACCGTCAGATCAGCCTAGCCGATCTAATCTCAGCCATCTAGCGATGAATCATCATCCGTCGTCCAACGCACGCCATGTCGATATGTGGCACATTTCGAATCGTTCATCTGCGCACGTTTAGGGGTAAATTGAATATATACCCCTGCCCTTTTTTGTCTTTAATTATTAGTGCTGTAAATAAAATACTATGTGTAAATAAAATAGGGCATTTTGCATGTAGACCCTCATACTTTTTATATTTACATATTGGTCCCTACCAGTGTCACGTGTAGTCCTTACGTGATGCTGGAAATTTTGCATAGAAGCACCTAACATTTTTGTATATTGTAAATTAGTTCCAAGAAATTAAATAAATATTTTATTCTGTTGGGAAAATTGCAATGTGTCCCCTAGACATTAATTTATTTGCAGTTATGCCCCTGCCAGGACAATTATTTTTATGACTTTTATCTAATTATTAAAAATAGCTACCTAGCTCCTAAAAACCTACAAAAATAGGGTTAGGTGTTCCATGCATTTTTTGTAGTGCGTTCCTAAGAAAAGAAATTTGTCCATTTCATTTTTCGTGTACTTACATGCCACGTGTCTACTTTGCATTTTTTACATTTAATCTATTTATTAAAATTAAAAAGGAGACTAAATAATCCCTATCTAATTTATAAAATACCAAAAAAATATAAAAACTTTTTGAAAAATTCCAAAAAAATATATATGGTATATTTTGATATTTATTAAGTCCAGAAAAAAACTCCTAAAAATAGTAAAAGAAAATTAAAAAAATAAGAAATCTTCAAAATCTAATAAAAAATTATAAAAATTCTATAAAAATACCAAAAATATGTTTTTATGTTTTATAATTATCTATATTTTATTATTTATGTGATTAAATTAATTAGGGTAATTTTGGGACTTAATTATTATTTTTGAAACCCAAATTAGTTTCGGATTATGTATTAATCCCATTATTGGGATATTTTTGACTTTAAAAATGCATAAAAATTAGTAGAAATTTCTGGAAACATAAAAAAACATTAGAAAAATATTAAAAACCCAAAAGCATTTTATTTTATGAATTTTATCTATATTTAATAATAGTATAAGTATATTTCTATGTATTATCTAAATAAAGCCTTATCTAGGCTATATTGTTTTCATTTTATAAGAAAAGATAAAAAAATAAAAAGAAAATACAAAATCAGAAAATTTAAAATCAAAATGTAAAATTATAAAATCAAAAAAATAAAAAAAGATAAAAATTTAAAAACCTACAAAACAATAACATGGACAAGAAAAGAATTGAATAAATTTGTGTGCATATTTTTCCCCCAACCGTTTGCTCCCAGTGTTCGACCTCTACACATGCTTACACCTATACACATTTGCATGTAGAGTTATAATAAATTTTAACTCAACATTTTTGGGATTTAATTGCTTTATTCTTATCATGGGTTAATTGTTGATTGATTGGGATTTTTTGTCGGTCGCCTCAACGACTGCGTTCTCGCCTTGTGTGGAATGTACGACCGATGGAAATTTTCGTTTATCAGATGACACCGTTACCGGGGAGACACGTCGTTTGGGGATAGATTGATTTATTTGATTCTTAGATCTTGTACATATTTCTTTATTTATTTGCATTATTTATTTATAATTATTATGACTATTCTGACCATCTCCTTTGTTTGACTTTGATGCGAGGGACTGCTGCGCGACGGAGGATTTCTTAGGAGGACCTACACACCCGAGCAAGGCGGAGTCGGCTTTCAAACCTAGCCGGCAGGAGAGAGCACCAAAGAAAAATGGAGGAGAATTTTGCAAAGTAGTCTAACATTTTTGCATTATTTATTATTTATTACTATGTATATTCATGAGAGAGAAAGATAGACACCTGTCATGTAATAATTGGACTTGCTACCGACACTCCAACTTCTCGAGGTCCATTGCCCAAGGGATTGTTCCCTCAGGGGCCTCGGTGGTATTTTTTGTTTTTTTATGTTATTTTTATTATTTGATGTGAATGAGCCCCAGCTTAGGATTGCTTGGCGTAGACTACAGCCAAACCCTAATATATATGCATGTACCTATAGATACGATGTGGGACTTAGTCAATTTTGAAATAATGTTCTTCACGCTAATAGCATCCTATATCTAGGGTGATTTCTTTGGATTGCATTTCATATAGCATAGGTTTCAATTATGTTCTGCATCCTGCATGGAGAGAGCTGGGAAGCACTGTAAGTCCTCTTACTTTGCATGCATCATCGATTTCCGACTTGCATGGTTTTTCTGATCCTCTCACTCTGGTTTAGACCACTTAGGATGCTTGATGGAAATTGGAACCCCATTAGGCACGTGCATTGAAAAATAACAAAAAAGTGATAACCAGAATAAAATCGGGACTGCTAACCATACTTGATCTCTATAATAAACTGTAATGGATTCCTTGTATTGGGGAGAGCAACCCCCTCATTGTCTGAGCATTTCACTCCTACGTACACGCTAAGGATTAGTGCCCCAATCCCAAAGCATAATTCCGATGTGTACAAATTTCTATGATCCCCTAACTCTAAAATCGACAAGATAAAAAGACCACATCTCGATCTTCACTATGTTGAGTAGGTGAATTGGGGGTTTGCTTTGTGTATTGATTGTGACTTGGAGTCCATTTGCATTTTCTCTTTGAGTTGGAGGTTCCATCCATGTGAGTCATCCATTTTTTTCATTTTTGAGTCCTTCTACCTCTCTTATACATATATCTCCTCATTTGCATTGAGTCATGAGATTGGTGCTTGAGCTCAATCATCTTTGCCAGATCTTTCGTCTCCGTTATTGCCCACCCTCCTCGTGTCCCCCGTATCATCTCTTCTATTACCCGGGATTGCTGTGCTTTTAGAGATCATCCACATCGAGGATTTTTGACTTACATTGATTATTTAAGTCGGGCATGTTTTGAGGATGCTGAGATTGATTTGGTGGATTTGACTTTTTATACGTGCATAGGAGCTTATTGAGGATTTTTGATGATGCACACTGATTAGGTGTGATTCTGTATTGAGGATTTATATCTCGCACACCGGATTGAGGATGTGATGTGCTTCGACAATTTGAGGATGATATCATGATGCTTCTACTAATCCATCTATTTTGAGGTTCCATCCATCTTGATTTCTAAACAGGATAGACTATCTTGATATATGTTTCATTGAGACGGTGATCCGACCCACATGATCTCGCTCATCTTCTTTATTGACCCATCCCCGATCTCCTGATTCTATTATCCACCTGCGACACTTTGAAGATTTCTAATTATCTTTCGTGCCATCTCAGCTAATTTGATTGACATGAGGGATGTTTTGTGATTGACCTGATTATGTTTCCCTCACATGATCTTATGCCCTCCGGAGGTTTCATTGGTTGAGTGCTTTTGAGGACCTGAGATTTGATGCCAGCAATCCCAAGACTTGATTGACTTAGTTCGTATTACTCCCCGAGGACTATCTGCGGGAGGATGCGACACATTCTTTACAATCGATTTTCATGCACTGACTCTGTCTCCACCCTGTTGGAGCCCGAAACCGCATCGTCAGATTTGACTATTCAGCCTCCCTGCTGATTGTGCACCCAATCTGTAGGTGCACGAGGCCAATCTTCTCGGACTCCTTTGAGTCCGCTCACCTTGACAGTCCTCGCAAGGCTGGGCTTCACTATTTCTGATTATTCCTTGCCTAGTTCATAGTGCTCTCCGAGGGTTATTTGCGATACACTATGACTCCTTGCTAGATCTGCGGTCTCTTCTGCTGGTAGACGATCTGTCGCCTACCGAGACCATTCTGATTGACTCCTTCGAGTCCTCTCTCCTTGGTGACTCTCGCAAGGATGCGATCTGATTTGACTATTCGTTGCTTAGTTTGCATTGTTCCCTGAGGACCATCTGTGGGAAAATACAACATTTTCTTTATGCTCGGTTCCCATTGCTGATTGTATCTCCTCTCTGTTGGAGCACAGAATCGAGTTGTCTGATTTATTCTCCAGTCCCCATTGCTTTGATGTTTTCCCGATCTATTAGATCTTGGGATCCATCTGAGATGACTCCTTTGAGTCTGCTCTCCTTGACTGTCCTCGCAAGGATGAGCCATCTTTCTCTGATTATTCACTGCTTAGTTGGCAGTATACTCCCTGAGGTTTGTCTGCGGGTCGCTGCCACACTTTCTTGATTTGTCGGTCTCTTCTGCTGGTAGCCGATCTGTCTCTTACCGATATCTCCCCTTTGATCCGTTTGATGGATCCGACTCCTTTGAGCCCTCTCTCCTTGACGACCATCGTAAGGGTGGGCCTCTATTTTGATTATTCATTGACTAGCATGTACTACTCCCCGAGGGTTATCTGCGGGAGAGTACATCATATTTTAGGTACTCGGCATCACTTCTGGTGCTTCCTTTCTGTTGGGGCATGAAGTCGAGTCTGTTGATGTTGGTACTCAGTCTCCTCCCTGGTTGTGTTTCCTCTCTGTTGGAGCATGGAGCAGAGTCTTCTGATTGCTCTATGATTCTGCTCACCTTGACGACCCTCGCAAGGGTAGAGCCCTGGGGTGTGCTGTTCGATGCGTTTTTGTGACCTTCTGATTTTATGCCCACCAGATACCACCCCGCTGCATTAGGAAAGTCTCATGTCTTTACGTTCATATCTTTAGAGGCAATGATTGACTTGGAGCAGTCCGCACTGTTCTTTCTTCCTCCATGTCTTACGGTATCGGCTCTGCTCACTCATTCTTTCCCTATGAGCTGATGTTCTGATTCATGCTACTAGACCCTTTCTCACCTTTCGATCTATATTCCACGGTAGCTGACACCCAATTGATTGCACAACCGGGTGTCTTTTCACTATTTGAATGTGTCCTCGTTCTCACAGGGAGACGATGACAAGAGCATGGTACTCGCTTACCAGATACCGTCCTGTACCTCATCAGTCTTTACTTGTTGTATGTATGTGTTTTGTCTTCTATTCCTTCTTTCCCTCGCATGTTACGTGTGCTCCAGATCTATCACCATATCTTTATGACTATATTTAGGACGTACCTTGTCCTAAGCATGGGGGGGGGGGTATACACCGCGTTGTTCTTTATCCATTCTGTTTCGTCACTCCTGTTGTTGCCTATACTTAGGAATACCTCACCCTAAGTATAGGGGGAGTGATGCATACATTCTTCACGATCGTTTCATACATCTGTATATATCTATCTTTACTTCTTTTTCTTCTTTTCCTTCTCATTTCTCTTTTTCTACAGAAAGGTGTCTCCCCTGGGTGTCAGTTTTCTGTACTTAGGACGCACTTTGTCCTAAGTATAGTGGGGGTGTGTACCCCGATTCGTTCATTCTTTGATCCCATCCACTGTCTCCTCTCTTGTTGATCTGCTCTGCTATACTTAGGCATATTTCACCCTAAGTATAGGGGGAGACAACCTGAGTTGTGATCTATTTATTTTAAATTTTCATTTAAACCCACCCGTGACCCTCCCTGCATTGTCTACAATCTACTATACTTTGGATTACTTGATCCTAAGTATAGGGGGTCGGTCACCTTCTTATTAATTTATATCTTCATTCTTTTATTCTTTGTTCAGTCGTTGTAATATAGGCTTTTCTATACTCAGTACACGTTATGTCTTCTCTTTTTCTCTTCGATCTATGAGGACATAACTCATGCTAAATATAAGGGGTCGTATTACTCTGTATATACTTTAGCCATAAGTCGTACTTTCGTATAATTAATAATAAATATGGCTAAAATATACTATAAATACATATATATTTCATTAAAAATTATTTAATAACAACAATCATTCCTCAAATAGTTTTTTGTATTACTGATTAATAAATCAGGTTAAAAATATTTTTGCAAAATGATTTGAAAAATGGTGTGAACCGTTTGGAAAACTTTTTTGTGAAATATTTTCAACCTTTGTAAAAATGTTTTTATTTGTAAAAATTCTTTTCTTTGTGTGAAATAAAAGATTTGAAAATCCATTTGCAAGTGATTTTGAAAATGTTTGTAAAAATATTTTGAAAAATGTATATATTATTTGAAAAATCTTTGCAAAATGGATTTCAAATTTTTGTAAATATTTGCAAAAATTATCTTGTACTATAGTTTTGAAAATTGTTTTCAAATAAATTTGAGGAATGAATGTATCATTAAAATAGGAATAAAATATGTATATAAATCAAAATAAAATTCTTTCTCAATTGTCTATATATACCTGAATAAGTTACTTTGTTAAAACCTGTAAATTCTTTAAAATTCTTAACTCTTGTAAAATAAAGAAGCAAGTCCGTGTAAATAGCTGTAAATACTTTATACTTTGTGTGCCAAAAGATTCGTTGTATTTGCCAAAATTCTTTTTTAAAAATTCTTTTTGTTTTCAAAAATTCTTTGAAAAATTGTATCATTTTTCTGCATTGTGCGTAGCATTTGTATATTATTCTTTGATTGAGCTTGATAATTGAACTAGTCCAATAAAGTCAAAGATTGGAGCTTGGTTGGACCTTACTGCACCTAAACCGCACTGGAACCTTACGGGAACTAGGTTTAAGGTACTTCAGGTCCATTAGGACTTAATTCTTTGAGACTCAGGGCTGGGTTCAAGTTACCTCAACTGACTAACTAGAACTTTTCGAGACGCACGCATGACTCTTGTCGGTCGTGACCTAACTTGGACACTTGCATCTTTTACTTGGCTCAACTCAGTTGGATTGGTGAGGGGGTTGGATTTGCCAGTCTGAGATGCATACGGGTGGAAACATTCGTCCTCATCTAGGGAGGGAAGTGCACCCCAACCTGATCCAGATTCAATGAAATCTAAAGACTAGAGAGTGTGGGTTGCAATAAAGCTCCAAAATAGGGATAGTCTTCTGGCTCAAGAGGAAGAAGTCCTCATGTAAATGGTGCTATAAATAGTATGTTGAAAAAAAACTCCAAAAAAGTGGATATGCTTGTAAATAAATAAAAAAATAAAGTGCTTGCCGGAGTATGTATATATGTTCTATAGAAAATAAACAAGTTTGAGCATCAAAGTTACATCATGTGAGCCTGCAGCTGGATGACTTGACTACACTGGTCATGCATCCCAGGATAGGTAGCTACATTGGCTACCGTCCATTGTTTTCTTCACCTCCTCCTCTTGAGTTGGATGCCACTTGAACTTAGAAGGGAATACCCCGCTCCTCGAGGACAGAGATTTGGATTGGGGAATCATTGGGTTGTCATTCTGGAGAAGTCACTATCACTTACACCGTACAAGTCAGCTTCGTAGTCGTAAGGGTTTGTGTATGATGTAGGATAGTTCTAACATGGCTATTGATGTGGGTTGAACCGCGATCTGTGACTCTCGAAGACTATTGTGTTTTAAATTTGGTTCCCAACCATGTTCCATACACATTATCACACTAGATCTAACCTGAGCTCCAAAGATTGAATTTATACATATGAGTTTAATTATTTAAATCAATTTCATTTATTCTTCGATTCTTTCTTTTTCTTTTCTTCATATTTTTTATTCTTTTTGTACTTATTGCATAAGTGTTTGATAGGGATTAGCAAAGACAAGTATAGGGGGGGTGATGAATCTCCATTTCATCACCTTTATTCTATCATTTTGGCCTTAAAAACCCTAGCTTCTGCATATAAATAACATTAATTTGCACATAATAGCATCCATTATTTATTGTATTTATTATACATAAAATAAGGTTTTTAATGCCAAAATTATAGAATAAAGAGAAGAAAAGAAAAAGGAATAAAATATTGAAAATATTTTATGACTCTAAACCCCGAGACCAAGTCCAGAATGGAGTTGGTCGACAAGGAATAAATAGGGGGAGATAAGGGCCAAAAATACAATAAATATCTCATTTATTTATTCATTAATTATGCCGTTTTGACACCTATTTTATTCTTTATGATTTGTTCATAAAATAAAGAAACTTTGTAATGAAAGTTATAGATAATAATGTAAATAAAAATACAAAAATGAGTTTGTACAAAAATAATATACAATGTGCATTTTATACACATAATAAAAAGCCAGAAATCAAACTTCACATACCCATATCTTTTCAATAAAAACTCAAAACATAGGAAAATCATCTCTAATTGTATATAACTTTTCACGAGTAATTTAATGGTAATGGTTTTATATTTTTTGGAGTTACTGTGTAAAAGTTAAGTTTTGGGCCCCTATTGTACATAATACCGATTAAAATATTCAATTTATTCATTACTCAATTTTTTTTATAAATTCGTATTTTTATAATTTTGTAAATATTATTCATAACATATGTGCATATTAAAATTAAAAAAACAAAAGGAAAAGGGAAAATAAAATAAAACTATGTGAAAACATAGATACAATACATATGTTTCTATATGTATATAAATAAAAGAGAAATACATTCTTTAATTCTTTATTCTTTTATATTTTTATAATATTTTAATATTCTATTAAAAATATAAAACTAAAATAAAACTCATTAAAATACATTAAAATAAAATAGTATACATAAAACATAGGTAAATCACCTATAAATATACCTACAAGATATACATATCTAATTATTAAATTGTACAAATAACATCATAAAAATCAAATAAAAATATATTTATACTCACAAAAATAAGTTAAAATATATAAAATAATAGAATAAAATAAAATATACAAAATAAAATAAAAATGTCCCAAATACAGGTAATTATACCTATGAATAAGCCATTAAAAATAAACATGTAATAAAATACATCAAAAAATAAATACAAATCATAATAAAATACTACATAAAATAATAAACATTTTTTATTTTATACACAAAAATTAATAAAATCATTTACTATTTTTAAACTAATTATTTTTGAATAACCAGCCTATTTTGTCTTGTAGTAGGCTGAGCTAGACCAATCGGGTCCCTCCGTTGGTTGACCTTGGTCAACTTGACCTCCTGCCATCTAATAAAATGCGGCATGTCTACTCCCCGCTTTTCCACCAATTTTCACGGCCAATCTATCCATCAATCAGCTTCGCACCCTTTACAAGAAATGTTCCCAGAACTACCATGATACACGCCCAACCCTTAAATACCTTGTACATATAACTGATTCTTTGCTACTGCCCGGTCAAATAAGGGTGCCTTCGTTGTTGATAAATAACTCCATCTCCTCCTCGCTCTTTTGGTCATTTCTTCATCCTTGGACCCCTGGACCTCGGTCTAGAGCGTATTCCCCGTGACAGGGGGAGTCCCCTGAGCATCCACGGTGTTTCGTGGAGGAGGAGATGCACCCACAGCCACCGTCGCCGGCGGTCCTGCTCCCTGGCGTCACGGCCAGGTTCGAGCTGCACTTTTCATTTCTTTAGGTAGATTTTTATCCTAGCTTTTTATTTATGCATACAGTCTAGCCATTAGCATCGTTAATAGGGTTAACTAGGTCGATTCGAAGTTCACTGGAGCTCCGCTCCGGCGAACCATTTCACCGTGCTCTCGACATTCTCCGACCATCCTTTCACCTCCATCTTCTTTTCCTGCCATTTCCCTACGCCCCTTACGCTTCCATTCACCCAGATCTCTACCGGATCTGGAGATCAAATCTCCCTTCTTCGCCTGTCACCGGAGGTCGCTGCCCACACCACCTACCGCATATTTCTCCACCAATAAGGCCATTTGTACCCTCGTTTTTGTGCCCCCAATATTTCTGCAGGTCCGGAGCGCCAAAAGACCCGCGAGGGTTGATTTTTGAAGCGAGACGAGGCACCTGGGGCTATTGTTCTTCCCCGACCTCGCCTGAGCCCAGGTGGTGATGAATACCCATTCATCACTCTTTATTCTTATATTTTAGCTACAAAAACCTATGCAAATGCATGTAGATATGTGTAAATAGGAAAAGTTAGCAAAAGCATGCATGTTTGTAAATATAGATAATTAGCATGTTTTTGTGCAAAAATAAAAGAATAAAGATGAAAAAGAAAAAGAGGGAAATATTTAGAATAAATATTGAGCAACCTAACCCAAGGGAGGGCTCAGCATGGGCCTGACCGCATAAAAGCCAAGTAGAGGGAGATAGGGGCTCACACCTGTATATATTTGTAAATAAATTAAATATTGTCCTCATCCAAAAATATGTTGTAAATATTTGTACATATTTTGTATATATTTATGAAGCATAAAAACAAAACAAAAAGATAAAAATCAAAAATCCAAAAAGACTCCTTCACCTTGTACATAGACCATCATCCTCATCTATTTCACCTTGTAAATATATTTATTTATTTCCAAAACTTTTTGTAAATATTCTCTGGTACATATTGTACATAAAATAAATAAAAAGAAACAAAACAAAAATCAAATAAAAATTACAAAATTAAAAATACAAAAATATCTTGTACATATACCATGTATATAGTTGTATATAACTAATTATTTAACCTATGTATAAAAATAATAAAAATAAAATAAAAATAGCCTTTTATTCCTCCTTTTATCCTATAAATAAATAAAATATTAAATAGGAATAAAAATGTATAAAAAGAACTAATTAAAAATCAAAAATCAAAAATCAATATAGTGTATATATACCTATGTATAGCTACTATGTATAGACCTTATTTTTATTTCCGAAAATTAATTAAAAATCACAAAAAAATAGAAAAAATTAAAACAAAAATATTTTGTGTTTTGAGTTTTTGAAAATTCGGCCATTTAAGGCCCAAAAAAAATCAAATAAGAATTCAACCCTTGGCGGGCTCTGATTGGTCCACGGGGGATTGTTGACCCCCGGTCAACACCTCCCCCAGGACCACCAGAGCCCGGGTCCTGTTCGCGGACCCGACTTCACCCAATTATCTCTACCAGACTCGATCCCCATTTCGCCTAATCTAAGGTCCTAATCATCCCCCGTGCATCCGGGAATCTCGCCCGACATTCTTCCTTGGGATCCGCGCTTCAGCTCGCCCTACCCGATCGATCCTTCCCGGACCTGCACCCATATAAAACTCGAGCTCAGCCGCCTCCTCATTCCATCTTTGGCTCTCCACCTTCACTCCCGTGACCTCCATTGTAACCACCGAGGTGACAGCTCGCGTTGGCCCTTGTTGCAGCGAGGAGGAGGTGCTTGGACCATCGATCCGGCAGCCGCGCGCCGCCGTGCTCCGCCACCTAGCTGGAGCTCGAGCCTCAGGCAGTGACGACCTTCGAGGCGACGACCAGGAGCTAGCCAAGCTCCAGCCCAGTCTTTCGCATCGCCCAGGTATCCATTTAGCGCATCTATTTAGTGTAATTTCATGTTTCGCCCAAAATCGACCCCTCGCCGTGTTCCTCTGATTCCGACCATCTCGCGTACTATTTCGATCATCGGAGCACACCATCACCCTCGCCACTCCCTCGCGCACGTTCTACGCCCACTCGTTCAACCCAGCTCGCCCCGGAGCTGGGAGTCGAGCTCCTCCATCCCCAGCTCGCCGGAGGCTCATTCGCACCGACCCACCAGCCACCGTCACCCCGCTTCTTTGGGTCGAGGCACTTTGCCCTCGACCCGCGAAGCTCCTGGCGTGTTTTGCAGGTCAGAAGGAGGGCATCTGAGCCCCCCTCACATCAGGTCCAGGAGCCCACCGTCGCCGAGCTCGCCGGAGCCCCTCCAGGGCTCGGGTGGGCCATCGGACAGTACCAGCAGCTGCGGGACGCCGTCGCCCATCTTCCCCGATCACCAGGAGCAGCTGAGGAGGACTGCAGCTCACGCACGAGGCCGGCGAAGTTCGCCGGTGGAGTGTTCTTCCACCATCCTCCAGCACCGTCCGATCAGCCCCCGCTCCCAGTTTGCATCGCCACCATCCGTTTCTCGAGGAGCAGCAGCCGTTGATCAGATCGAGGGGCTGATCTATACCGTCCGAGCAGCAGAGAGAGAGCCACCTGAGACCTGACCCGTCCGATCCTCCACGTGGCTCCCTCTGGAGCGTCGATTTGGCCCAAGAGACAAAGAAGGAGAGCGCCACCATCCAGAGCCGCCCGATCTTCCACGTGGCGCGAATCCAGCCGTCGACGAATAAAGGGGTAATTTGCTTAGGGCCCCCTCTTAGTTTGTCTTTTTATTTTTAGTCCTGTAAATATTTTAGTAACTTTATTTACGTAGGGTAAATTGCATTGTGGACCCTGTGCTTGTTTGTATTTGCATGTATGCCCTTGTGTGTATGAGTCCACGTGCTTCGTCACGTGTCTAGCTGGGCTATTTACATTTTTCATCCTGTAGTTCTGTTGGGTTATGAAATGAATGAATACTTTTTGGTAATTGCATTTATGCCCCTGTGAGTGTTGTTTATGCGCATGTGCGGATTTTAGTGGGATTTTTGCATCCAAGCCCCTGGACTTTTGGTACGAGTTACCAAAAAGTCCAGAAACTTGGTTTTTATTACCAAAAGGCCCTGAGTGCCCCAGGCACGCGCCACGCGCGTGACTTGCTGGGATTTTTGCACCTTGGCCCTCAGACTTTAGGGTATTTGCACTTACGTCCCTATGCACAGTGCCCCCTCTTTGATTTTTGAATAAATATCAAACCACCTCCAAATTCGATGAAAATTTGACACATGGCTCCTGCCATGGTGTTGGATTTTTGAGAATTTTTGAGGACATTTTTGATTTTATTTAGTATTTTTAAAAATTCAAAAACCTTGTTTTTAGCTACCGTCTAGGTTTAAAATACCAAAAAAATATAAAATCACCCCCAAAAATTCTAAAAAAATTAGCTACTGTTTATTGCTTGTTGTTTGATTTTCTAGCCAATTTTGGCTATTTTTCATCACTTAAAAACTCTAAAAATTGAAAAACCCTTAAAAACCCATAACAATTATAAAAATTAATTTAAAAATCCAAAAACAATAATTAGGGTGCCTAAATTTTCCTTATCCTTTCTAGATTACTGGAAAATTACCTCCAAGGCCTGTTGAGACTCTTAAATATTTTATTTTTGAGTTTTAGGTCTTGCTGGACAGTACCTAGGATTTTTCGCACTGTTTGATTTTTTAGAAAATAATTTACCCATTAGAAAAATACCAAAAATTCACCAAAAACACTTAAAAACCTAAAAAACATAAAAACAATTTTTCCTTAATTTTTGCTTGATTTTTGGTGTGTTAAATAATTTGCCCAAGTGTGTTGATATTTGTTCTCTTTTATTTTTCTTTATCTTTTAAAATCCAAAAAAATATAAAAATTATTAAAAACCACTAAAAAACATTTCCTTTTATTTTTATATTGTTTTTACTACTTCGTAGGCCCTAGGCCAATCCGTGCTCCTTGTGTTCGACCCTGGGAGCTATACCAGGTTAATCACATAGCTAGGACCGCTTGATTTGCTTTGTTTGATTTTCGATTCGTTTCGCGGTTCGATTCTTTTTCTTGATTGACACATCTCCTGAGATCCGGGTCGCAACGACCCCTTGTTTCATTACCTTCACCCGGGTCTGAGGTATTTTTTTTGTGTCATCAGAATGGCGCCGTTGCCGGGGAGCACGGCTTAGTAGTTATTTTTGACTTTCTTTTCGTTTTTGTTTTCGCGGCTTTTCGCGGCTCTTCGAAGCTCGCGGCTTTTCGCGGCTTTTGTTCATAGTTCCTTTTTGATTTATTTTGTTTTATTTTGATTTTCTTTTCTTTTTATTTTATTTTTGTTTGATTTTGTGTGACTATTTTATTTCTCATTTTTGCATATATACCCTTGTTCTTATTTTCATTTATTATTTGATTATTTTATTGGTCTGACCACCCTCTTCTGTCTTTCTTGCGAGGGCCCGAGGACCGCGGAGGCGACTTTCGAGGAGCCGGTGCAGCCGCGGAGTTCGGAGGCGGCTTCTTTCTCTACGAAGCCGCAGGAGAGAGCGAGAGAGAGAGAGTGAGTGGGAGAGGATAGCTTAGTTTATTTTCAATTCATTTATTATTGTAATAATACAGGAACTGTGAGACTTTTAGACACTTAGACCGTAGCGGTCTGTTTCGCCGAGCACCGGCGTGCTCGGGGGACCCATTAGGACCTCGCGGTTTTTCGCGGTTTTCTCGCGGCTTTTCTTTTTCTTTCTTACTGTCATTTTCCGGGTTTTTCGCGGTTTTTGCTCGAGCCCTAGACATAGGATTTTTGTTGGTTGTGACTTAAGATTTCTAAGGCCCAACACTTAATAGAATATCTGTTCCTATAGAACGTAATTGGACCTTACTAAAATTCACTAAAAAAGTTAGTTTAATTGGATTTGAGTGAGACCACGTGCCGTTAGGAGTCACATACAGCGCTGGCAGGACCCGTTGTGGCGGGCACCGAGTGACTCCCAAGATCGGACTCCGGACTCGATTCGGTTAACTAACTATTGTTCTTCACGATCAATAGAAGTTGCTTGTCTTAGGACTCGGCTTTTTACCGTTGCATCATATAGCTTAGTTTACTTTTCTGTCTTTATTTTATGCGCGGATCACTCTGCATGTAGAGAGCTGGAGGCAGGTACGCTTTTCTGACTTTGCATGCATCATTGATTTCTCGTGCATCGGCTTTTTCGACTTCTCCCCCCGATTTTGGACTTAATAACCAGGAGAACCGAAAAATTCGTTAGGCGTTTTTGTTTGCATTGAAAAATACCTAAAAAGAGTAACCATAAAATTGGGACTGCTAAGACTATCGACCTTAAAACTCGCTCACCCTAAAAATTCTGTCTTGGGAGAGCAACCCCCTCATTGCTTGGTTTGTATGTGCGAGAGAGTGACCCGAACACTAGGTAGAGCCCCCCGTTGCTATACTTGACTGACTACCGACTCTTCCGTGCGGGCCAGTCGGTTGGGTTAGCAGCGGAGATCCCAACAGGTCACGTAATCGCTCTGATATTTGTGTGTTCACCAAATAAACAGACAAGATAATTGACCGAACTTTCACGGTCTTCAGCTCGCGTTGCGTTGGTGAACCGGGGGTTTGTTTTTCGATCATAGTTTTTCCAGATCTCATCCGCCCTACTCGCCAGATCGAGATGATGGGTAGACGATCTCTTAGGCAGCCTTTGGCTGCACCGCTTTCGGGCGCGTCTACCTCATCATCTAGGTTGGCTCGCGAGAGCTCAGACCCGCTCTCCGAGCCCGAGTACGACTCCACCCTGTTCCCCCTCGATCCCCTTTCTGATCTACCCGAGAGACCTGAGCCCGAGGAGAGACTTATTCATTTGACAGCACCTGAGTTGGGCTCCTTCAATTTTGCAGACGTCGAGATGGCAGGCGCAGGCAGTTCTGACGATCACTCCCGTCCCGAGCACTTTGTACTGGACCAGGGAGCGATCAACTCCACCCTGATCGCACAGTTAGAGACAGTCCAGCAGCAGCTCCGCGATCAGGGAGCTTTTATGATAGAGATGAGGCGTGAGATGGAGAGGCTCAGAGCAGAGAGAGATGCACAGAGCGAGCCCGAGGACCCCGATGAGGCACAGGCACGAGCCGCAGCAGCAGCAGCAGCCGCGGCCGCCGCCGCAGCGGCAGCAGCCGCAGGAGGAGCAGGACCACCTAGACCGATGCGGGAGTTGCACAACCCCGGATCTACCTTGATGCACCATTGGGTTGTGGTTCCAGCCATCGTGGGGGACTTCAAGTTCCCCCCGAACACCTTGCAGATGCTCCCGCGGTTCCATGGACTGGCTACAGAGGAGCCCCATCTCCACCTACAGGAGTTTCTCATGATTTGCAGTACTGTCCATGACAGACATGTGGACCAAGATACCATACGGATGATTGCCTTCCCCTTCTCACTGGCAGATAGAGCAGCCACCTGGCTGAAACATTTGGGGAGATTCGTGTGCACATGGGAGCAGCTCCGCACCGAGTACTTGAACAAGTACTATCCACTCGGGCGGACGAATGCAGCGAGGGCCCTGATCAGCAACTTCTCCATGTTCCCCAACGAGCAGTTCCATGAGGCTTGGGAGAGGTTCAGAGAGCTTTTGGACAGATGCCCACACCACGATATCACGAAGCCGAACCTAGTTCAGAGCTTCTTCAGTGGGTTGTCACCAGAGCTACAGGGCCTGGTGAACGCTTCTTGTGGCGGGTCCTACTTCGCCAAGGACCACGACCAGGTCTGGGCTATTTTTGAGGAGATGGCAGAGAACTACATGGTCATGTCCCAGACCCGGCTCTACACTTAGAAGACCCAGCCACATCAGCCAGGACCCGTGCAGTACCAGAGGATAGCACGGGTAGATGCAGGTCCTTCCAGTTCGTCCGCAGCAGCCACAGCAGCAGCACAGTTAGAGTCGTCAGCTGCGGACATGGGCATCATCAGCGAGAAGCTGGACCGCATGGAGCTAATAGAGAAGAAGCAGTGCCAGAGCATAGCACAGATGGATCAGATGGCACAGGTCTTGAGCGACCTGAAGACACAGCTCATGTGTCTCCAGGAGACACAGACGGCTTCTCAGCCCCATCTTCAGTCGCGAGGCGACGCCGGCAGCAGTAGCAGCTCGTCCCAGCGCTCCAGCACCCCAGTGCAGCCTAGACAGGTTCACCTTGTACAGGCGGAGCCGTACCAGCAGCCGCAGCCCACCTTGCAGTCACCACCATCTCCAGAGATGCAGATGGTGGTCTACCAGCCGGATCAGCCGTTGGCAGTACTACCCCCAGCCCCCTTTAATGCAGAGCCGTTCATGGATGTCAACGGGATCTGGTACGACCGTCCCCGGCCTGGGATCCGACGAGATCATCCCGGATTCAGGTGGGGGAGTGGTGGTGCCCAGCCCCAGCAGCAGCCGTCAGCACAGGGAGGGCAGTACTCCCAGCCGAGAGACCATCACCAGCCGCAGCAGCAGCCCCCAGTCTACCAGCAGCAGTCGTCCTACGTTCCTCGTCCCTATCAGCAGCAGGGACAGCCTTGGAGACGTGAGCAGCAGGCTCACCAGGGATACCAGCACCAGCAGCACCCTCCTTCTTATCCCTCTCACCCATACCAGCAGCCGCAGCCTCACCCACAGAGAGGCCACCCGTCGGGCTCCCATGAGAGCCCCGCTTTGGATGATATCGCCCGCCTCCTCACGGACCAGCAGGCCACATTCAGACGGGAGATGGATGAGTTCCTCCATGAGATGCGGGACCTGATGAGAGGGAAGGCCGCCATACCCGCCCAGATAGAGCCGAACCCGAACAATCTCAAGCGAAAGTCTGAGCAGGTAGTACATACTGAGTTAGCCACTCCTAGCGATCCATTTGATGATACTTCTTCAGATCTTTTTGATGTTGATTTTGCCACGCTTAGGAGCGGTAGGACCCCAGCCGGCGGCGGCGCCTCAGCTGAGCACCATCCCGAGGCGCCACAGGAGGAGGAGGAGAGCGGTACTGAGGCCGCTCCAGATGATGACGGTGGTACTGAGGCCACCAAGGATGCTGATCCCACAGGCGGTACTGAGGCCGCCACTTCACCAGATCTAGGAGGTGGTACTGATGCCACTCCAGCAGCAGCCGAGCCAGCACGCGGTACTGATGCCGCGAGACGTCTACCTTCAGCAGCAGCAGCAGAGCAGCCCGACCGTGGTGGTACTGAGGCCACCGGTGTTTGTACAGATAGTGGTGTTGTTTTTCCTCATGGTCATGTATCTCGGAACCCTGCTATGAATAAAGGAAAAGGTTTATTTTCTTCTGGTCCCACTGTGGTGCGTGATGTATGTGTGGATCCGGTCCTTGAACCGCTTAGACCTTTTCCTAGTCCTTCATCTGAGAAGGACCCAGTGATCCCCTTCCCTAGAGCCCTTCAGATGGGGAAGGGGAAGAAAAATGACCCAAAAAAGAGAGAGCTTGAGGAGTTCAGCCAGAGCATGATCGATCGCTTCCACATCCAGCTGACCCTCCAGGAGGCTTTGCAGCACATCCCCCTTCTCCAGAGATCTTTGAGAGAGAGGACTACAGTCAGGAGGAGGAGGAGGAACCACACTTCAGAGATACATGTGCTGACCAAAGCCACGTGCTTTGCGATCCAGAACCGACTGCTAGCCAAGAGGCCAGATTCAGGGGCCCCGTATGTCAGATGCCAGATTAGTGAGCAGTGGTTCGACCGTACTCTTCTAGATAGCGGATCGTCGATTAACCTTCTTCCGGCAGCCCTTCTCGACCGCTTCGAGTTGGGCACTCTTCGACAGAGCAGGACAGTCCTTCAGTTCGCTGATCGATCTGTCAAGAGGCCGAAGGGGTTATTACAAGACGTTATCGTCACGATTCAGGGTCTGCAATTCCCCGTGGACTTCGTAGTGTTGGACATGGAGATCCCTGAGTCAGTGACCGATACCCCCATCATCCTTGGTCGTCCGTTCTTGGCCACAGCCAAGGCGGTGACTGATCATGATAGCGGGAAGGTGTACTTTCGCGTCCAGGGCGAGAGTATACAAATAGAGACGGTCGAGGACTATAGAGCCAGATTCAGATCCCGCTCAGATGCGAGTACCGATTCAGAGCAGCTGACAGACGCAGAGCCAGACATCCACCAGGACTGTGATTTTGTGATCACAGATGATGAGGCAGCTTGGGCAGACCTTGAGGCACAGACTACTCTCCCACTTTCAGACACAGCTGAGGCAGAGATGATAGCAGAGGAGAGTCTGGAGAGCACAGACCTAGGTCAGGATACTATTGCGGCAGCAGAACCGATCCTTGATCG
The DNA here is from genome assembly GCA_037367405.1 of Ottelia alismoides. Lineage (NCBI taxonomy): Eukaryota > Viridiplantae > Streptophyta > Magnoliopsida > Alismatales > Hydrocharitaceae > Ottelia > Ottelia alismoides. The sequence continues at coordinate 51,743 of JAZKJV010004874.1, forward strand.
CAGCACAGTGAGTTGTGATGGTGGTGCTGATGCCACCTTGTTTTCCGGTGGTACTGATGCCACCGTTTCTGATATAGATCCCTCGGATTCAGAGTCTGATTGGGCCGATTGCTATGATCAGATGCCAGACTTGAGTCCAGTTGAGCCTATTGATGATGAGGAGGTAGATGCAGAGCCGAGCAGAGACAGTGCAGTAGAGTCGCCTTCTCCAGATCCAGTTTGCGAGAGTACGCTTTCACTTTCCCAGGCAGATTTGGCAGACCTTGCAGCTTTCACTCAGTTTCTTCCACAGCCAGATTTGCCGGCACCCAGCATTCCAGAGCTGAAGCCGCTCCCTACTTCGCTGAAGTATCGATTCCTTGCGGGCGATCCAGAGATGTACCCAGTCATCATTTCCGCCGAGTTGACTGGAGAGCAGGAATCCCGTTTGATGGGGGTTCTTGAAAAGAACCGCAAGGCGATCGGATGGAGCGTAGCAGATATCCATGGGATTAGTCCATCAGTGTGCTCCCACCACATCTATCTCGAGGATGGGGCGAAGCCGTCGCGTGAGTTCCAGTGGCGTCTGAACCCCAACCTGAGAGAGGTTGTCATGAAGGAAATATCGAAGTGGTGGGGTGTAGGTTTTATTTATCCCATTTCCGACTCCAAGTGGGTCAGCCCCTTGCATGTGGTGCCCAAGAAGACGGGCATCACGACTGTGATCAGTGAGTCGGGAGAGGAGATTGCTACACGAGTACCCACCTCTTGGAGGGTTTGTGTTGACTACAGGAGACTCAACCAAGCCACCAAGAAGGACCATTTCCCCCTGCCTTTTATTGACCAGATCATTGAGAGACTGGCAGGGAAGAGCCATTATTGCTTCCTGGATGGGTACTCGGGCTACAACCAAGTGGCCATCGCTCCTGAGGATCAGGAGAAGACCACCTTTACCTGTCCCTTCGGCACATACGCTTTTCGACGCATGCCATTTGGGCTATGCAACGCCCCTGCGACTTTCCAGAGGTGCATGCTGTCGATCTTTTCGGACATGGTAGGGGAGTGCCTTGAGGTCTTCATGGATGATTTCTCGATCTACGGCGACGGATTTGATTCTTGTCTTGACTGCCTAGATCGAGTACTTCAGCGATGTATTGAGTATCACTTGGTGCTATCTTGGGAGAAGAGTCACTTCATGGTGACTCAAGGGACGGTGCTTGGCCACATTATCTCCAACAGGGGCATGGAGGTTGATCCGGCCAAGGTTGATGTCATTAGGAAACTCACACCGCCGTCCAATCTGAGGCAGTTACGGTCATTTCTGGGGCACGTTGGATTTTACAGGAGATTCATTCATGATTTTAGCAGGATTGCCCGACCGTTGACCGACCTCTTGACGAAAGACACCGAGTTCCTTGTCGATGACAAGTGTCTTTCGTCGTTTGCTACTCTCCAGCAATGCGTGATTGAGGCTCCTGTCCTCCAGCCACCTGATTGGTCTCTCCCATTCGAGATCATGACGGACGCCTCCGATTTTGCCGTAGGGGCAGTGCTGGGACAGAGGAGGGATGGAGTACCATTTGCTATACACTATGCTAGCTGCACATTGGATTCCGCCCAGCGGAATTATACTGTCACAGAGAAGGAGATGCTAGCAGTAGTGTTCGCCCTGGATAAGTTCAGATCATATATCCTTGGATCCAGAGTGACTTTGTTCACAGATCACACCGCCATCAGGTACCTCATGGCAAAGAAGAATGCCAAGGCCAGACTGACTAGATGGATCCTTCTACTCCAGGAGTTCGACATTGAGATTAAGGATAAGCCTGGAGTCAAGAATGTGGTGGCGGATCACCTCTCCCCGATTAGAGCAGCCTGAGGAGACTGAGCAGATTGATCCCTATCAGAGATACCTTCCAGATGAGGCGATCCTTGCTATCGCCCACTCCCATGGAACCGGATATTTGCACTTTCTCGTTGCTGGAAGTCCCACAAGATTGGCCCAGGCAGAGGCTTGAGACCTTCCTCGCGAAGGCCAAGTCTTACCATTGGGAGGATCCCATCCTTTACCACGAAGGAGGGGATAGCGTCTGGCGTCGGTGTATTCCTCAGGAGGAACACCATATCGTCCTCACTTATTGCCACAAGCTTGAGGCAGGAGGACATCATTCTGGGAGGAGAACGGCACAGAAAGTGCTCCAATCCGGTTTGTGGTGGCCTACCCTCTTCAAGGACTCAGATGAGTTCTGAAGAGGTGTACTGACTGTCAGATGATGGCACTTGTGGACAGCGTGATATGATGCCGATGCAGCCCATTCACTTCTGTGAGGTTTTTGACGCATGGGGCATCGATTTCATGGGTCCATTCCCTAAGAGTCAGGGATTTGAGTACATTCCTGTTGGCCGTAGATTATGTGAGTCTTTGGGTGGGCATCCCCGCCCGAGCCGCTGATGCGAGGACAGTTTGCAGATTCTTGAGGAAGCATATCATCGCGCGGTTCGGGGTTCCACGAGTTCTTATTTCTGATGGGGATCTCACTTCATCAACAGACCAGGTGAAGGCACTTGCTAGCGAGTTCGGCATAGACCATCGAGTTGCTACACCATACCATCCACAGACGAATGGTCTAGCCGAAGTGTCGAATCAGGGAGATCAAGACTATTCTGCAGAAAGTCGTCCGCCCTGACTGAAAGGATTGGTCACAGCTATTGGACTCGGTCTTGTGGGCATATAGGAACGTCTTTCAAGACACCTTTGGGCACATCTCCCTTTCGCCTCGTATTGGCAAGCCCTGTCACCTACCAGTTGAGCTGAGGCCACAAGTCACTCTGGGCAGTTACAGACATACTATGGATCCAGATGGTATAGGAGACCAGAGGAGGGCAGAGCTAGCTGCCCTGGAGGAGCTTAGAGATGCAGCTTTCTCAAGCAGCCTACATTATAAGGAGAGAGTCAAGGAGTGGCATGATTCTCATATCAGCCACAACATTTTGAGATTGGACAGAGAGTATGGCTGTTTGATGCGAGGTTTGATTATTTCCAGGGAAGCTACAGAGCAAATGGAAAGGACCTTATCTGGTTCGGAAGGTACACGACAACGGTAGCATCGACATATCTGAGTTGTCATCTGAGAGTACCTTCCGAGTGAACGGCCAGCGGCTCAAACCATTTCTAGATCATGAGCCGCGGGTCGTGGATCTTGCCCCTATTCATTTTGCGTGAGATGTGGTCTTTGACTCACATCTAATGCATCTCACGCCTGAGCTTTACTGACCCTCCGCGTACATAGATCCAGATGTCCATATCACCATATTCTTAGTCCCACATCCCTTGCTTCATCTTATGATTATGCTATACTTAGGGTGCACTTTACCCTAAGTATAGGGGGGATGTGAGACCCTTCGGGAATTTCTTTTGTTTCTGTCTACCCCTGTTTTGCTGCCTATACTTAGGGATATCTTACCCTAAGTATAGGGGGGGTAGACCATGTACATTCTCCACTCGGTTTTCCCTTAGTATACAGCCTGCTATACTTAGGATACTTGATCTAAGTATAGGGGGAAGACCCGAGTCCCTCTTGACTTTTTACTCTCCTTTTGTATAGCCTTCCTTTTCACTTCCCTATACATAGCACGAGTTATGTCTTCATTCATCGCTCTTGACTCTGAGGACATCGTTCGAGCTAAGTATAGGGGGTGTGTATATATTTCATATATACTTTCGCCATAACTCGTACTTTGTGTGAGTTGTTAATAAATAAAAATGCTAAAAACCACAAAAATTAAAAAATTTTTAAAAATTTTCATGTACATAATCTTCTTTTATTTCACATACATAGCTAGTGTACAAAGATATTTTTGTAAAAATGATTTCAAAAATCTTTTGTGTAAAGCTTGTGTAAATATTTTCTGTATTCAAAATTATGTATATAGTACAAAATTTTTCCAAAATGTTTGAAAATCAAAAGTTTGCAAAAATCTTGTGTAAATGTGTGTAAATATCTTTTTGCAAAACTTGCACTTCATGCATCATCATTCATGATTTCAAAACATTTTTCAAAAAATTTTGCATGATTGTAAAATTTGTGTAAATATGCATCTTTTTGTACATATGTATATAGTTTTTTCTGGATGATAGTTGACATTTAAAATAGCCTGGAATCAAATTGAGAAATGGAGCTTGATTAAGATCTTAATCCACCTAATTTCTAAGAGGAACCTTATAGGGCTTAGGTTTAAGGCTTTTTCAGGTCCACGGGGACTTAATTCTTTGAGTCCACTAGGCTATGATCACATGTCATCTCAATGAGCCTAAGTAGAGCACTTAACAACAACACATGACTCATATAGATTATGGCTTTACTTGGACAACCGCACTATGCACCGAGCTCTCTACGGATGAGGTGGTGTGGAGGCAGTCTTCCTTGGCTGGGGGGTAGCATATGAGGGTAGTACTTCTAGGCGGAACCTCTCTTCTTCATTTAGTGAAGGAAGTGCGTCTCAACTTGGTCTGGTTACCATGAGGTCTAACGACGGGAGTTGTGGGGTTGCAATAAAGCTTCAAACGAGGGATAGTCTACTGGCTCAAGAGGAAAAACTCCTTGTATATATGCTGCACATGTACATGTGTATAGATGCACTCGAAAAAAAAATGCAAAAAGAAAAGAACTCCAAAAAAGTGTGGGTCTGAGAGAAAATGATAATCCCACCGGAGTATGTATATAAGTGCAATAAGCAAAGCTTGTTTCTGATCCACCTGTTGTAGCTTGCAGCAGGGAGACTTGGGCTGACACTGGTCAAGCTCCCAAGGGTACTTGGCTACACTGCCCTTGACCCATTCTCTTCTTCCCTCTCTTCTTGAGCGGTTGTACTTGAACTTAGAAGGGAATACCCCGCTCCTCGAGGAAAGAGTGGCCAGATTGAGGTCATAGAGTTACCTTGTTAGGGGAGGGTTGTCAAGTTGCCATTTCTGAGGTGGAGAGCTTAGACTCACTTTCACAGGACAAGAAAAGATTCATGGTCTTCAGGGTTGTAGTTGATGAATTGTTCTGATCTGGTGCATTGAGGAGTCGTGGTTATAGAATAGTGGAACTTAGAGGCTGTTAGGTTTTAAGCTTAAGTCTAAATAAGGTTCCGAAACATCAATAATCCAAAGATCTGATTAAGCTCCATACCTCAATTTAATGAAGGCAAGTTTAATGATCAACCTTGATCCATGTACATTCTCTTTTTCTTTTTCTTTCTTTCTTTTTCACTTCTTTTTCAAATAAGTGTTTGCTAAGGACTAGCAAAGGTATAGTATAGGGGGGTGATGAATACCCATTCATCACTCTTTATTCTTATATTTTAGCTACAAAAACCTATGCAAATGCATGTAGATATGTGTAAATAGAAAAGTTAGCAAAGCATGCATGTTTGTAAATATAGATAATTAGCATGTTTTGTGCAAAAATAAAAGAATAAAGATGAAAAAGAAAAAGAGGGAAATATTTAGAATAAATATTGAGCAACCTAACCCAAGGGAGGGCTCAGCATGGGCCTGACCGCATAAAAGCCAAGTAGAGGGAGATAGGGCTCACACCTGTATATATTTGTAAATAAATTAAATATTGTCCTCATCCAAAAATATGTTGTAAATATTTGTACATATTTTGTATATATTTATGAAGCATAAAAACAAAACAAAAAGATAAAAATCAAAAATCCAAAAAGACTCCTTCACCTTGTACATAGACCATCATCCTCATCTATTTCACCTTGTAAATATATTTATTTATTTCCAAAACTTTTTGTAAATATTCTCTGGTACATATTGTACATAAAATAAATAAAAAGAAACAAAACAAAAATCAAATAAAAATTACAAAATTAAAAATACAAAAATATCTTGTACATATACCATGTATATAGTTGTATATAACTAATTATTTAACCTATGTATAAAAATAATAAAAATAAAATAAAATAGCCTTTTTATTCCTCCTTTTATCCTATAAATAAATAAAATATTAAATAGGAATAAAAATGTATAAAAAGAACTAATTAAAAATCAAAAATCAAAAATCAATATAGTGTATATATACCTATGTATAGCTACTATGTATAGACCTTAATTTTTATTTCCGAAAATTTATTAAAAATCACAAAAAAATAGAAAAAATTAAAACAAAAATATTTGTGTTTTGAGTTTTTGAAAATTCGGCCATTTAAGGCCCAAAAAAAATCAAATAAGAATTCAACCCTTGGCGGGCTCTGATTGGTCCACGGGGGATTGTTGACCCCCGGTCAACACCTCCCCCAGGACCACCAGAGCCTGGGTCCTGTTCGCGGACCCGACTTCGCCCCAATTATTCTCTACCAGACCCGATCCCCATTTCGCCTAATCTAAGGTCCTAATCATCCCCCTGCATCCGGGAATCTCGCCCGACATTCTACCTTGGGATCCGCGTTTCAGCTCGCCCTACCCGCTCGATCCTTCCCCGGACCTGCACCCATATAAAACTCGAGCTCAGCCGCCTCCTCATTCCATCTTTGGCTCTCCACCTTCACTCCCGTGACCTCCATTGTAACCACCGAGGTGACAGCTCGCGTTGGCCCTTGTTGCAGCGAGGAGGAGGTGCTTGGACCATCGATCCGGCAGCCGCGCGCCGCCGTGCTCCGCCACCTAGCTGGAGCTCGAGCCTCAGGCAGTGACGACCTTCGAGGCGACGACCAGGAGCTAGCCAAGCTCCAGCCCAGTCTTTCGCATCGCCCAGGTATCCATTTAGCGCATCTATTTAGTGTAATTTCATGTTTCGCCCAAATCGACCCCTCGCCGTGTTCCTCTGATTCCGACCATCTCGCGTACTATTTCGATCATCGGAGCACACCATCACCCTCGCCACTCCCTCGCGCACGTTCTACGCCCACTCGTTCAACCCAGCTCGCCCCGGAGCTGGGAGTCGAGCTCCTCCATCCCCAGCTCGCCGGAGCTCATTCGCACCGACCCACCAGCCACCGTCACCCCGCTTCTTTGGGTCGAGGCACTTTGCCCTCGACCCGCGAAGCTCCTGGCGTGTTTTGCAGGTCAGAAGGAGGGCATCTGAGCCCCCCTCACATCAGGTCCAGGAGCCCACCGTCGCCGAGCTCGCCGGAGCCCCTCCAGGGCTCGGGTGGGCCATCGGACAGTACCAGCAGCTGCGGGACGCCGTCGCCCATCTTCCCCGATCACCAGGAGCAGCTGAGGAGGACTGCAGCTCACGCACGAGGCCGGCGAAGTTCGCCGGTGGAGTGTTCTTCCACCATCCTCCAGCACCGTCCGATCAGCCCCCGCTCCCAGTTTGCATCGCCACCATCCATTTCTCGAGGAGCAGCAGCCGTTGATCAGATCGAGGGGCTGATCTAAACCGTCCGAGCAGCAGAGAGAGAGCCACCTGAGACCTGACCCGTCCGATCCTCCACGTGGCTCCCTCTGGAGCGTTGATTTGGCCCAAGAGACAAAGAAGGAGAGCGCCACCATCCAGAGCCGCCCGATCTTCCACGTGGCGCGAATCCAGCCGTCGACGAATAAAGGGGTAATTTGCTTAGGGCCCCCTCTTAGTTTGTCTTTTTATTTTTAGTCCTGTAAATATTTTAGTAACTTTATTTACGTAGGGTAAATTGCATTGTGGACCCTGTGCTTGTTTGTATTTGCATGTATGCCCTTGTGTGTATGAGTCCACGTGCTTCGTCACGTGTCTAGCTGAGCTATTTACATTTTTTATCCTGTAGTTCTGTTGGGTTATGAAATGAATGAATACTTTTTGGTAATTGCATTTACGCCCCTGTGAGTGTTGTTTATGCGCATGTGCGGATTTTAGTGGGATTTTTGCATCCAAGCCCCTGGACTTTTGGTACGAGTTACCAAAAAGTCCAGAAACTTGGTTTTTATTACCAAAAGGCCCCTGAGTGCCCCAGGCACGCGCCACGCGCGTGACTTGCTGGGATTTTCGCACCTTGGCCCTCAGACTTTAGGGTATTTGCACTTACGTCCCTATGCACAGTGCCCCCTCTTTGATTTTTGAATAAATATCAAACCACCTCCAAATTCGATGAAAATTTGACACATGGCTCCTGCCATGGTGTTGGATTTTTGAGAATTTTTGAGGACATTTTTGATTTTATTTAGTATTTTTAAAAATTCAAAAACCTTGTTTTTAGCTACCGTCTAGGTTTACAAATACCAAAAAAATATAAAATCACCCCCAAAAATTCTAAAAAAATTAGCTACTGTTTCTTGCTTGTTGTTTGATTTTCTAGCCAATTTTGGCTATTTTTCATCACTTAAAAACTCTAAAAATTGAAAAACCCTTAAAAACCCATAAAAATTATAAAAATTAATTTAAAAATCCAAAAACAATAATTAGGGTGCCTAAATTTTCCTTATCCTTTCTAGATTACAGGAAAATTACCTCCAAGGCCTGTTGAGACTCTTAAATATTTTATTTTTGAGTTTTAGATCTTGCTGGACAGTACCTAGGATTTTTCGCACTGTTTGATTTTTTAGAAAATAATTTACCCATTAGAAAAATACCAAAAATTCACCAAAAACACTTAAAAACCTAAAAAACATAAAAACAATTTTTCCTTAATTTTTGCTTGATTTTTGGTGTGTTAAATAATTTGCCCAAGTGTGTTGATATTTGTTCTCTTTTATTTTCTTTATCTTTTAAAAATCCAAAAAAAATATAAAAATTATTAAAAACCACTAAAAAACATTTCCTTTTATTTTTATATTGTTTTTACTACTTCGTAGGCCCTAGGCCAATCCGTGCTCCTTGTGTTCGACCCTGGGAGCTATACCAGGTTAATCACATAGCTAGGACCGCTTGATTTGCTTTGTTTGATTTTCGATTCGTTTCGCGGTTCGATTCTTTTTCTTGATTGACACATCTCCTGAGATCCGGGTCGCAACGACCCTTGTTTCATTACCTTCACCCGGGTCTGAGGTATTTTTTTGTGTCATCAGTGCCTAGCTTAAGACGTCGATCGATGAGGGAGGCTCCCAGGAATGCGTAAAGATGCCTGGCAGTGCCAGAGAAGGCCAGAGGAGCTCACACGGTCAAATCCAAACTCGCCCCAGACGAGGTTCATCCTCAGTTCTTCCACCTTGCCCAGAGCCGTCGGATCAAGCAGGAGCCTCCAGACGCTACAGGAGGCGTAAGATCAGGTCGTGCCTTGAACGTCAGATCAGCCTAGCCGATCTAATCTCAGCCATCTAGTGGGGAATCACCATCCGCCGTCCAACGCACGCTACGTGGATATGTGGCGCACATCGAACCGTTCATCCGCGCATGTTTAGGGGTGAATTGCATACATACCCCTACTCTTTTTGTATTTAATTATTAGTGTTGTAAATAAAATATTACGTGTAAATAAAATATGGCATTTTGCATGTAGTCCCTCGTACTTTTTATATTTGCACTTTGGTCCCTGCCAACGTCACGTGCAGTCTTCACGTGACGTTGGAAATTTTGCATAGAAGCCCCTATCATTTTTGTATATTGTAAATTAGTTCCAGAAAATTAAATAAATATTTTATTCTGTTGGGAAAATTACAACGTGTCCCTTGAACTTTAATTTATTTGCAGTTATGCCCCTGCTAGGATAATTATTTTTGTGACTTTTATCTAACTATTAAAAATAACTACCTAGCTCTTAAAAATCTACAAAAATAGGTTAGGTGCTCCATGCATTGTACTTACACACCACGTGCCTACTTTACATTTTTTGCATTTAATCTATTTACTAAAATTTGAAAGGAGCCTAAAGAATCCCTGTCTAATTTATAAAATACCAAACAAATATAAAAACTTTTTGAAAAATTTCAAAAAAAATATATATGGTATATTTTTATATTTTTTGAGTCCAGAAAACAAAAACCCCTAAAAATAGTAAAAGAAAATTAAAAAAAAGAAAGCTCCAACATCCAACAAAAAAATTATAAAAATTCTACAAAAATAAAAAAAATATGTTTTTATGTTTTATAATTATATATATATTATTTATTAAAATTAATCTGGGTAATTTTGTGACTTAATTATTATTTATAAAACCCAAATTGGTTTCGGATTATGTATTAATCCCATTATTGGGATATTTTTGACTTTGAAAATACATAAAAATTAGTAAATTTTTTTGGAAAAATACAAAAAACATCAGAAAAATATTTAAAACCCAAAAGCATTTTATTTTATGAATCAGATCTATATTTAATAATAATATAAATATATTTCTATGTATTATCTAAATAAAGCCTTATATAGGATATATTGTTTTCACTTTATAAAAGAAAAGATAAAATATAAAAAGAAAATAAAAAATCAGAAAATTAAAAATTAAAAATATAAAATTACAAAAGCAAAAAATATAATAAAAAGGTTAAAAATTAAAAACCCACAAAAACAATAACATGGACAAGAAAAGAATTGAATAATTTTGTGCATATATTTTTGCCCCCAACCGTTTGTTCCTAGTGTTCGACCTCTACACATGCTTACACCGATACACATTTACATGTAGAGTTATAATAAATTTTAACTCCATATTTTTGATATTTAATTGCTTTATTCTTATCGTCGGTTAATTGTTGATTGATTGGGATTTTTTGTCGGTCGCCTCAGCGACTGCGTTCCGGCCTTGTGTGGAATGCACGACCGATGGAAATTTTCGTTTATCAGGTACACATTTCTATCTCTGCATGCATCATAGTGTTTGATCGTGCATCACTTTTTCGACTTCCTCCCCTAGTTTTATTGGACTCAAAATAATCAAGGAAATCGAAAAATTCGTTAGGCGTTGTTTTCTTTTTAGAAAATACCTAAAAAGTGAAAACAAAATAAAATTGGGACTGCTAATGTACACTTAACCCTAAAACCGACCCACTTAAAAATTTTGTTTTGGGGAGAGTCACCCCCTCATTGGTTGATTTATCTATAGCGAGAGAGTGACCCGCACACAAGGCGAGAGCCATACTCGAACTCCTTTCAGGCTACTGGTCTTGTAGATAGTTGTTTTCCAGTGAGGACTTCACTGGGTAGCCGGTAATCGGTCCGGGACTTCCTTAGCAGATTGGGCAGTCCGGGTAGCTGGTAAATGGTCCGCACCCATACTGTATGGGAAAAACTAGTTGTGAGATTGGGCCAGTCTTCTGGGAGCATTGGGTTCCCAACAACTCGCTTATTCGCTCTGATAAATTGATTGATCACCTTAATAAAATTTGACAAGATTAACGACTGATCTTTCATGATCATCAACTTGTGTTGCGTAGGTGAATCTGGGACTTTACTTTGTGCTTATATGTGATTTGGTGTGAGTCGGTTATGTTCATCATTAGCAGTCATCTTCTCTTTCTTTCTCGTCTTCACTTTGTTTTCTCTTACCCCTCCCTCCCACCCTTCATTATCATTCTCCCTTTCTATCTCGTGATGATTTGACACCCTTATTTCCAGTAGAATCTTGCAGCTTCTTCATTTTATCATTCCTGCACACTCTTTTGGGAGGTCGGAACTCCGACCAACATCCCATCGTCTCTCTTCCCGCCTTCTTATACTGGGCATGCTGTGCTACGAGAAGACGCCCGAGAGTTCAGATTGACCAAATACGAGATTTGGGTGATCACCTTGCTGAGATGACAATGCACTCCATAAGCAATCACATTGAGCATAAACGAACTTTAGACGACTTCTATGCCGGGATGATGGATGAGCAACCAGATTAGGAAACACAGACAACTCCTACATTGAGTCCCTTCATTCTGGATTTAGAGTTCATTCAGCTACTGCTGAAGTTTTCAGGGGAAGTGCACGAGGAGCCGTATCTCCATCTTTCTGAGTTTGAAGAGTTTTGTGTGATCCGCACATATTCAGATGTCACTTCTGAGGAGCTGGTGTTGTAGACCTTCCCCTTTTCACTACATTCATAATTCGTATATCTCACTTATTTTTCAGTTGGGAGATCCATTCTTGATAGACAACTATCGATCAATAAGTATCATTAAGGTATCGCTCATGATTGTATCTAAAGTCAGTGCACATAGGTGTGCTCTAAAATTACAAGAATTATTAGTCCAACTAAGTATACATTCCTCAAAGGAAGAACATCCTTTGATTGTTTTGCAACCACATCAAAGCTCATACCATTACTATTAGGGAAAAAGCTCTAATGTTGAAAATTATTGTTTTTGTAAAATCTTTGACACCTTATGTAAGGACTTAATTGAGAGGGTCCTAGATCTTACCCAATGTCCTAAGAAATTTATTAATTTGATTATGGATATTTTAAATACATCTATTACTTCCATGTAAACCAACAGAACCTTATCGAGTTACTTCAAACCGTCAAGATGAGTTCTATGGCCATGGGGGATCCAATGGTCCATCTTCTTTTCATCAACACCTTAAGTAATCTCGATAGCATGCAAAATAAACCTACTTCTTCTAGCTTAATAAGGTGCTCTCATTACCAATAGATCGACATAAACATTTTTGTTGATCTTCATAAAATATGATGAATATTTCATAAGAGGCATTAAAGTTGAAAATATTTCCCCTCGTATCAGATCTTCAAATAAATACCATCAAACTACAGATCAAACCTCATTGAATACGAGAAAACTACAACTCGTGATATCTTTGGATGGCAACAAGATGAATATTGTTGTTATTTAATGCTTTGTTGAGATCCTCCCATTCTAGTGGGGAGTTGTTGTATTTTATACTTCAAACACATATTTTTTTCCCATTTTAGTTAATTTGTTTCTCCTAGTCTCCAATTTTACACGTGAGATGAAAGAGTGTTTGATACATGTCTAACGTAAGTTGCACTTCAAATATGATTTTATTTTTATCCTCATCATTTTCATTTGCGTTATTTACCTAATAAAATTAACCAATGTCTTACTTATTGAAGATAAGAAAAGAAAACATATATTGAAAAAAACATTGCTTTGATTGATCATAAGATATGCTCATAATATTCTTGTTGGTCATTATAGTATTACATGCTGTTTTCTTCTAATTAGACGTGAAAAAAAAGTTTATACAACCCTCATATTTTCTACTTCTTATTTTGATACAAAAGCACGTGAGAAGTAAATACTATCTTTGGAATAAACTTGTGTTAAACTCTAAATAATGTTTTCCCGCCACAAGAATAATATATTTAGAAAATCTTCAAAGATTTTTTTCTTGGATGCAGAAAGCATTTTATTACTGACGACTCACCTATTAAAAAATGGTAAAAGTATTAGTATACTTTAAAGTAGATATGCACAAATTGTTGATTGTCTTATCCATTAGACACAATGTTGCATATATTATTGGAAAGTTATGCATGTACACTCAAAATCCGAAAGAGAGTATTGGATGCTCTAGATAGAATGCTTTACTACTTGAAAGAAACAATGGGTTATTCTTTGATGTTTTGTGAAGATACTCCAATTCTTGAGGGATGTTGTGATGCAAATTGAATCCCTTATTCAAATGAATTGAATACTACAAATGAATATATCTTTACTTTTAGAAGAGGAGCTATTTTTGAAAAAATCACCCAAGCAACACATGCATTGCTTGGTCTACAATAGAATCCGAGTTTATTGCATGAAAGAAGGCATGTTTCAAGGTTGTGGTTGAGAAACTTCTCAGCATATCTACCCATTTGTATAAAGCCAACACTATTAATTCATCTATTGTAATAGCCATCTTGTTATAGCAATGGCTAAAAATAATTTATAATGGTAAAAGAATGCATATTTGCCTGAGAGACAATATTGTGACATATCTCACTTGTGATGATGTCATATCCATAGATTATGTGCAGTCAAAGTGGAATTCGGTTGATCCTCTGACTTAACCACTAAGGGTGCGTTTGGTTGGGGGTTACCCCCACTTTGGGTGGGTAACCCTCCAAAACCCCACTTTTAACCCACTAGTGGGGCCTACTCCCTTCCCATCAAAAAAATTACATATTATACCATCATATCATCTAAAAATAATAAAATACTCAACTTCTACTCACTATTCCAAACTTTAATACACTCACATCACAACAACCAACCACTTTTTCAAATTTCAATACAATCATATTATAATAACTACCAACTTTTTCAAAATCCAATACAATCACATCACACAAACCCTCCCAACCCTTAACCCACCAACCAAACACACAAACACAAAATCGGGTTATCCACCCCTGGATAATCCACGAACCAAACACACCCTAAGGGGAATGAGATTATGCCCAAATCAGAAGTCGAAGTAATGGATATCCAATCTTCATGACTGGAGATCCTAGAAAGAATGTTCGTATGGGAAAAATAGTTTACTAGACGACTTAGAGGATACTATCAATGATTCTCTATTCCCATTCAATAGCATCAAAAGTGGTGAGGTTGAACATACATGTTCTTAATGGACGTCATAGCCCAAATTGGATGGTATATAGAAGAAGAATACACTTTAGATGATCTACCTATATGGGAGTGGAGATGACCCTTCTTCCTATGAGATTTTTGGATAAAATATTTAGAGCAATCATGAAAATCCAGGTAGACGCATGATCGAAATGTGTCAACCGGCATGAGCAATAAAGATTATAAATTGTTCTGTAAGATATGAGTCAATGATTTCATAAATAAAGGATTGGTTTATAGGAATTATAATCCCACAAATTTTTAAGAACTATATTCATACTTTCTATGTCTTCGTTCAAACACCAAGTCTTATGCATTACATTTCCGAGTTCCTTCAAGAGTCCTCCTTAAATTTTTATCCCTCTTTGGATAGTTGTCTTTATTTCCTTTTTTTAATTATGGAAATTAAGAGCGATAGTTAAAAAAGTAATTGAAATAGTGGAGGATTGTTGTTACTTAATGAGTTATTTCAAATATATATTTTTATGAATAATGTAAATAGCTTTTCTATGGATTTTAATTCCATTACGCAATCGTGACTTCTCTTGCAATACAAGAAGTTTTCGTTGCCTCAATGACAATTGGATAAGTTTATAAGGAACGATAATTGTTTATTTCAGTTTTATATCAACCTCTTATCTATATTTATTTTGATAATATTAGAGGTTTGGGGTTGCATACTTTTGGTTATTTAGGGAATCTATCTCAATTACATTTGATTATATACGTTACTTCAATTCCAGTCCAATGGATGCTTAATTTGCAAAATCCCAACGTCAATTGATGTTCTGTTTGCAACAAATATCATCCTTTATTTTTTTAGTTACGTGATTTAATTGAGATATTAAATTGGATGATTCAAACGTTATCTTTGGGCAACCTATATTTGTACCTTTTCTTTGCCAAAGAATATTCAGAATCTTACAGAGCATTGCCACCGAATATAGAGAGAAAGAGTTATTTTATCTCCGAGTGTTGTGTGTTATTATCATATCACGAGCTTGAAAGAACTATGTCTATTATTGCTTAATAGATCTCGATGTTGGTGCATGCACGTCCGTTGAGATCTTGTCATGTTCTGGAGAATAACCAGGGATGAAGTCAGGGATTTGTACTTGTGGGGGGGGCAACTATTAAGTCATAATTTTTTTACTTAGAGTAAAAACTAACGAGACATTATTGCTTATTTTATTTTACAATTAGTTGTTATTTTAGTCATCAATATTTATTGTTTTTCATTGATTACATAATTTGAAAAATGTACAATATTTTAAAAACTAATATTTACAAGATATTTTTACAAAATAACCCTCTAAACTTGTTATTTTACATAAATGTTTGAAAAATTAATTATATTAACAAAAAATGTATTATTTCTAAGATGAATAATCTTGTATGTATTTTCATTAATGCGCTAGTTGTAGAGATAGTTATGCAAAATTGTTAGTTTACGTGGATATTTATGTTAAAAATACTTTTTACAAATAGAAATTATTTAAATCATTTCTGCTATTATCCATATTTTTTATTTATATTATTGTTTATTTTCAAGGATTCATCAATATATTTTTCATAATTCACTAAGATATGTATATGCACACATATTGATACATTAAAATTGATAAATATATAGTAAATAGGGGTGCAAAGAGATATGTTTATATATGTATATTATCCACAACTATGCCTGTTTTATACAAAATTTGACATCCATATCCATATCTTTTTTAAATAGATATTAATATAACTTTGATATCGACGACTATCGGTATACACATACATACATACATACATACATACATATATAGTTATAGATTTTCTTTTAACTAAACGTAAGATAATTCAATACCTACATTCATCATTTTTGATATAATTATTACATACTAAATATGTTTTGTATATTTATATCAAGTATAAGCCATCTAATGCATGCATGTTTAAGGTAATCAATAAATTATTTCTAACATTATCCAAATGTGCTCCATATCCATTTTATCACTAAAAAATGGTTCTACATTCTCTTTTTAAAAGTTCATTCCTATATCATAAGTTATATGATGTTAATTATTGCAAAATTATGTTTTACATTCGAACTGAAAAACAAGTGTATCACTGTCGAAGATTAATACATCAACGTCTTTTCGTTATTATTTTAAAATTTTACCTGCTCATTGCTAAATTTTGAACTAAGAAATGAGCAACAATTAGCTAATTTAAAAAAACAGTAATGTAATAAGTGTTTCTATAAGCACCATTGTCAATTATATAACAATATATATGCCATTTGTCACTACTTTGAAGTGTAAAAAAATAATCTTGTAACAAATGTTATCGTCATCATATATTCAACCATTGACGATATGGTGATGGATTTTAAAAGAACATCGCTATAGATCCATTTTATTTTAGTGTACACATCTGGATTCGATTTTAAAGGATATGGGAACATATTTTTCGTATCTGTTAATACCTATATATATATATATATATATATATATATATATATATTCTTGTGTTCATATTTGAGAACGGATAATGATATGATGAGCCCTAAATTCGTATATATATAGGGTTAAATGTGGCTGCTCTCTGGGGGTATCCAACATGGCTTCCCCCACCGTAACTTTTCACATTTTTTATTTTCTTTTAAAAATATCATCATGTATATTCATCTATATATCCCTCCAATATGTCATTCAAATTTCATTAGAAACGGAGACTTCTACGCCCTCCGTCTAGAACAAGTTGATTACAATAATATTTAGACTGCTGAAATTACATGTTTTAGATAGAGGGCATATGAGTCTTTGTTTCTGATGAAATGTGAAGGTCATATTTGAGGATTATATTAATGAATATACATTGTGATATTTTTAAAAAAATTGCGGAAAAATGAGGCGAGGGCAACCCCATTTTTCTATATATATTACAATTTACATCCCTAAGGGTAGGATATTTATCTTTTACATGTAGATATAATAGCATATAATTGATTATAACACTAGAATATCTAAGTTTTATGTGAATTTGTTCCTTTTATAGTATTAGTAATTAAAGATGGGAACTTGGAAGGCTTGGGGGGGGGGGCGAACCCCCTCCCACCCGTCCTCTCTCCGTATCTGAGAATAACCATACTAATATCGGTTGCACTATCAGAATCTTCATGAAAGTACTAATCTATTCTTAAGATCAATGCATGTTGAATACCTTGACAAGTTGATTCATCTCATCGTATTAAGTCAGATATATTTTAACCCGCTTATTCTACCTACAATATCATATTTCGTACTTAGTGTATATGCTTTATCGATTAGGGACTTGTGCATATACGGAGTAAAGTTCCGATATCTAGTTCAATAGGATAAGATTAGGATATTTTTTTGGCGATATATGGGGATTAGATCCTTTAAAGTTTCAAGGCAGTGAACTCAATGCCATGTCCTGTACATTCATCAATAGAGAACCCGGTACTTGTGATCCCAAGCAACAAGAAACTTTCCATAGACAAGGTTGTAGAAAGCGGTAGTCGGTACTCGATCGGCAAGGTCACTGACTAAAGATTAATCAACAGTCGGACGACTAATCTGATTTAGTCGGTCACTAGTCGGTTTTGAATTTTTTAATTATTTTAAATATATAAATCATTTTTATACATAGATTTGTACATTTTCTATATTTTCATAATGAAATAAAAGAAGTATTTGACTTCAAATATAACATTATTGCATATTAGAATAAGTTTGCTTATTTATTAACATAGATTTATATATTTTCTATACTTACATAATGAAACAAAAGAAGTAATTGACTTTAAATATAACATTAAGCATATTAGAATAAGTTTGTTTAAAAAAAATAAAAAAATATAAAATCTTGATGTAGAAGTCGACCGACTAGGCCGACTAGTCAGCCCGACTAGTCGGATTGACCGACTAATGGCCGACTAGGCCTAGTCGAGTCGGCTACTCTCCCGACTCGATTAGTCGGACCGACTAGTCGGTCGATTTTTACAAGCTTGGTAATAGGTTCGTCCGGAAACTGCTCAGATTTATCTATGAACAAGCCAAATTTCCCATGATTACGGAAAATCATAAACCACTAGTGCTAATAAAGAGAAAGTAAAAAAGCAGTCCTGCGAACTACCTTTTATATACCTAATTGCTTGCTGCTCCCATTACACAAGTCCCTACCTAACTCGTCATCGGTTGTTTTGGCTCTTCAATGTTATCCTTCGGAGACTCATTCTGACTGAAACAACGTGTGGATCTTTACGAGCATCGACAATCCGACTGCTCCCGGTTCAACCAAATCAGACAGGAGAACAAGGAAAGTTGTGTACCATAATCAATAGCTGAACTATTCATATTAATCAGATTTTTTTCAGATGCAAAGAACAAAGGCCGAATCAACCTTTCACTAACGTATGATGCCCATACGTTCCTCGTTATTGTTTTCTTGTGCAAGCGTAGGTTGGCCCTGCACAGTTTCATTCATGTGGTCAATACCCAATGATGACAACCTTGCCAGATGAGCGATGCAGGCCGCTGGACCCATCAATTATCAATCCTCGTTTGGTTTTTTATTTTTATTTTATAGATTTATCGGAATCCGTGACCTTCTCTAGAACTTAGGTAGTTGGAACACGAGGGATCACATCTATCTGCATAGGTAAAGAGCTGCAGGTTGATATCAGTGGAAGCATGCATGGGAATCACATCATCCCGCCTTTGTAAACGAGCAAGAGTTTGTTGAAGATTTTTAATGCATCGGGGGCCATTTTTAATGCAGGGGAATCATCTTCACATCCAATACGAGCTATGGCAGGTAGAGATGAACTAATACAAATGTAGGTATGATCGTATCCTTTTCCATCTTAAACCCGCGATTTCGAATGCGGATATTAATATTGATGAATTCGGAAAAATGTATCAATATATATTATTGAAAACGGATGCTAGTATAAAACCAATATGATACGAACATGGCCTCTCCCGAGGGTAGTTTCTGGATGCACTGGAGAAAAATCCGTCAACTTGAGGGGCTCATTTTTACATGTGATTCATAGTTTAATTTAAGAAAAAAAATAGTATCTGTCCAATGAAGCAACTCGTCGAAAATAAATCCTTATATAATCGAATAATATAGTATATAACTTGATTAATTTAAATATAATATCTGGCAATATATAATAGATTAATTTAAAATAAATTCGATTAAAATGATTTGCGCATAAAATAAATAGAGTAAATATGTTCATTTTGTAACAATTATATCAACAATACTTGATAATGTCATGAAATTTTGTTACACACATGTTATAAATTAATCGACTAACATTATATAATATATTAAAATAGTACGAATATGAATACTTGCGGATGTTAAAATGTTATCCATATCCGTCGTACAAATATGGATGTCAAAAGCGGTATAAAATGAATACGATAACGGATCAGATACAGATATATACTTTTATAATTTGTAAATCGTAATAATAAAGAGGCATTTCGTATCATACATCATCCTTATTAATTTACGAACGAATAACCTCTTTCTTAAATGGAAGACTTTTCGTAACTTCATCTTTTGTTATCGTTATTTTTTTCTTAAAAAAATAGGCTGCCCCGAACAAACTTTCTAAAGTCATAATTTTGAATGACAACAATCTTAACTTGGTAATATGATGAACATGAGAAAGGTCATTGAAAACTCCCCAACAAATTCAAATGATTTTAGGTGTATTGATATATAGCTCAGCATTTGTGCAACACATATAATAACATCGATTACATTGGTCTCTTGTTTTCTGTAAAACAAAATGTTATCTTGTTATTTACCATGGACGTTGTAGAATGGTCAAGTGATTGATGTGGTCAAGAACTGTCTGGCGGTGGTTGCGCGGCCGACAGTTGCAGAGATCAAGTCTCGCGGAGGACCCAAACCGTGGACGTGAGAAGTGGACGAACTTGACGAGGGGACGTTCACACTCCTATAAATATCAACCTCCACCGGAAGGAGAAACCTATCCGAAAACCACCTCGCCATATGGAGCCCTCTCCCATTATCTATCTCACCCTCTTCTCTCGTTCTCTCTCGCGGATGACGTCGACCCTTTGCTCGACGTACCTGAGGATCGCGATTAACATGGACTAGTATCAGAGCATATACCTTCATCTCAATGGCAACTCGTTTCCTCAAGGCAATGCCGTGAGCAACGGTGCTCAACGCCCGCCGATCTCCGCTGCTGCATCTCACTGCCTCTCGAAACCCTAACATAAAGCGGATAAAGGTAATATGTTTTTTTTTTAATTTTATCGAGACCTGTTAGTTCGTTGGTAACTTTTGGTAAATTTTTTTGTTTTTCCTGCTTTTGCACAAGTTCTAGATTAAAAAATAAAAAAACAAAGGGGAATCATCTTTTCATCTGCTGGTATAAAAAAAGGGGAGGACAATATTTTTTTATTGTTGTTTATTGTCTAAATTAGAGTGTGTTTTTTACCGGTTGGATTTGCATTTATTAAAAGTTATTTTTATAACGTCCCGGATCCACATGATTAGCGGAAGCATGATAAAGCAGCATGCCACGTCGGATTCGAGGGTTACTAATGTATATCAAATCCACATTCTAGAAGATGGTAGAAAAGATACATACATAAATCACTTGAGATACATCAAATAATCGGATAACATCACTTAGTAGTTTAACATAATCAAAGATCAAAGTCACATCTTTCAAGAGACCTTATTGACAAGGAAAATAATTAGAAAAGAACAACTTATATATAATGTTCCTTGGGTACATCTAAATCTAAGAGGACGAAAGGGAAAACTAACACTACCAAGATGAAAAGTCAAATCTTCCGCCAGCCAATCAATAGCTTCAATGCTCTACTCCTCCGAGGAACCTGCGGCAGGGCAAACCACAAGAGCGATAAGAATGCTCGTAAGACAAACAACTTAGCATGCTTTAAAAAGGATACCCAAGAAAAATGAGAATGGCTCGATAAATTGAATAAGAAGCATGGCGATATGATTATATTCACATACTTATGAGGGGTTCATACATTCTCAATAATGGTGCTCTATTGTTGCACTCATACACTTAAACTCACTCTTATAGTTAAGTTAGTCTAATAATACCCTCCGCTGGCACTAGCGGTTTTCACTTGCCCATTCAATCATACATTAAACACATCGTGATGACATCAACACTGAGTCAATAGGTGGACTTTCCACTAGGTTCCACTGAACCTGACACCCCCAGAAGGTGTTGCCCTTTAGGCCATTTATGTCCGTATCGGACCCGGTAATCAGACTCTAGAGGTGGCTCTCACCAAGAGGCATAGCACTTAACTTCGCTTACCGTTATCGTGCCATAATTTACTTTAAGATCTTTGATTTAACAATACTTCATTCTTATAGATTGGAGTTAGCGTGCTTACTAATTCCGTTAACTTTCATTTCAACATTTTCTTTATCTGATATGCACGGTTTGTGCACTGTGTGATTGCAGACACAAGGTAATGCTTAAAATAGTAATATATTAGTGTGATTCGTAGCCATTGCATGAGATACATTTAGAAAGATGGAAATTTCTATCATGACGTGTATTCATGCTCACGCAAGTTATAGTATAATGAGGTAATCAATTAAATTGAGGGCAATATATGCAATATTCCAATTGAATTTCGTCTACAATATAAGTACGAGATTTAAGGGAAAAATATGTGCATGCAGATTAGTGATGATATGTGAGATGCAGCTAATATTTCTATGCTAACGTCTAATTAGGCTTCTTAATCAATTTTCCTATGTGGCTTAACATGCTATACCCCTAAAAGGTTACATAAGCGTGATCTTCAACTCACAGAAAAAGGTGATATCCTCTTTACTGATTTCTGCAAACACCACCCAAGGTAGATGTGCGCCAATCGAATAATATCCAACAACCAGTTATTTGTATGATTCAATAATTCCTATATAAACAAGAATATCGACCAGCCTGCAAGTATTACTGTTGGCAAAATAAGTGTGCCCTTCAAGGTGATAGTTGAACAGGAGGCTAATGGAACAATTCTATTCGTAGGAACAAATAGAAGCAGATCTATTCTATACCCAATAAGTAGCAATACGCAATGGGGATTAGTCTAATTTTTGAGGAACGAACGCATAAATACTTGTTTATCATTCAAACGATTTATTCGTCAGAATTTTTCTTTATTTGCTCCGTCTTCCTCTATGATATGAGTCTTACAATCTATGTATAAAATCCATATATAAACATTTATAAAATAGGATAAACAGAAGTAAAATAAAAATTATGAAGACAATAAATTATTACGTTTCCACATCAAAGTAAAATATAGTGCTTAATTTTTTCTTTAATTTAATGCCCATTGGCGGATGTATAGAACCTTTCAAGGAGATAGTGCTTTTTCAAATCTCTCAAAATGGAATCTGTTCCAAGCATATATGCCATGATTCCTTACTACGACAGGGTGCAAATATCTAAATTTCAACCTTTTAGATACCTTTTCAAACTCATTGCCGATACTAAGTAGCAGTCCAAAATTTGTATCTACTTTTCATGATATTATGCATGGATCAGGTATATCACGGCCAATTCCTCAGAAAAAATGGTGGGCGATTCTTCCACAATGGAATCTTATAAGTGAGATTTCGAGTAAGTGTCTACATAATCTTTTTCTGTCCGAAGAAATGATTCCTCGAAATAACGAGTCACCCCTTCTGTTGATATGGACACGTCTGAGATCAACAAATGCTTGGGAGTTCCTCTACTCAATCCTTTTCTTTCTTCTTGTTCTTTCATTGAAATATAGGAATAATAACCAATCCAATAAATCTATGAGGTTCTCAAAGTAATTGACTTATCTTTATTATTAATCATAATAAACAATTTCTTATATAGCTAGAACTACCTTCACAAATTGCGGATACTAATTTGTTATATGTTTACATGTGGATCCCTACGTCGATCGTGACATTCTATTTCAGATTAGGAATAGGCGTAATCAGACCTGCTTTTGACATATCTATCGTTATTTTTTGGGGGGTACCGTATTAACTTCTTGGGGCTTCTATTGAATCGAGAAATAGGTTTGATTGTACATCTTTTTGATTGATATATATAAGGAATCCTCCAGATAATTCCAATCAAAGCAATTTGATGTCTGACTCGGGTCTATATGACAATCGGTGATCGATAGAAATACTCCAACACTCCACCTTTGTCATATATTCCATATATCACACTATATAAGTATCATATTCATGGAATATGATTCACTTTCAAGATGCCTTGATGGTGAAATGGTAGACACGCGAGACTCAAAATCTCGTGCTAAAGAGCGTGGAGGTTCGAGTCCTCTTCAAGGCATAGTGTGATACATATTGACCATAATGACGTGAACGTCGTATTATTCCAGAGATACGGTGTAGATTATTTCCAAGAACACAGTAACAAAACTGCGATTTAAGATCCTTAAATACATATTAGACGTTAGGGTAACAATGATTCGGATGGTCAAATATGAACCTCATAAATACTTGCATCTGTTATTTGTAATGATCTAAAATACTTATCTATTCTCAACGTCGTGAGGAAGATGAGATCAAAATTGAGTGCTATAAAATGGCCGTAGCCGAATCAAGAAAAGGAGACAAATGAACTACATACCTATGATCCATGAAATCTCACGACGTTGATTTGTTTCTGTCGTCGACACCTATCTCGTGACCCTCCTGGCAGTCCGAGACAAAGCTTCTTCTTCTTTTCTTATGATCTCGTTGGCATCTCCATCGATAGGGCATACAATTATTTATTTCACCCTTGTGTATAAATAATTAAAATAAAATAAAAATACCATTTTATTCCATATTTTAGGATGTAAATAAATAAAATACAAAATGAGCATAAAAATACATAAAAATAACAAATAAAAAATCAAAAATAAAAATCCATATAGTGTACATATACCTATATATATAGCTACCCTATTTTTATTTCCAAAAATTAATTAAAAATCACCAAAAAATAGAAAAAAATAAAAGAAAAATATTTCATGTTTTGAGTTTTCTTTAATTCGGCCTATTTCTGCCTTAAAATAAATAAACAAAATTTGCATCCACGTGGCAGCTTCTGATTGGTCCACGGGGGATTGTTGTCCCCGGTCAACTCCCCCGCGGACTCCTTCCTTTTCTGGAAGATGCGCGCCGCCCCGCCTTCTCCGATTTTCCCACGCTTCTCCAGGCTGTCACCCACGCATACCCCGCGCCCGGATTCTTCGCCGTTCATCCCTCTCCCTCGCCGGATCCTTCGCCATGAAATCAACGCTTTCCATCGCTGTCTCCACTCAACCCTAATCGACGCTGTCACCATATATATCCCGACCTCCGCCGCCTCCGCGCCCCATCTTTGGACCTTCTCCTTCTTCCCAGTGACCTCCATAGGCACCGCGAGAGTGACAGCAAGCGTTTGCCCTTGTTGCAGTGAGGCGAGGAGGCGATTCCACTGATCCGGCGACCTTCGCCGCCGCTGCTCCGCCACCAGCGTCGAGCATCGAGCCTCGGGCCGAGACGACCCTCGAGGCTACGACCAAGAGCACCCCCTGCTCTTCCCCAGTCTCTCCGACCACCCAGGTAGAACCCTTAGGCCGTAGGATAGCGTAGATTTTGAATTTTTAGTTACTGTTAGCGTAGCTCCGCCGCCTTCGCCAGGCACCTCCGACCACTCATCTTCCATTCCGACACCGCCATCATCTCCGCCAGACCTCTCCGCACCTTCTTCACCCCTCCACACAACCCAGATCGCACAGGATCTGGGAACCGAGCTCCTCCGCCGACCACCTTCGCCGGAGCTCGCCATTCCGACGCACAGACCACCTTCACGCCACCTAACCGGGTCGAGGCACTTTGCCCTCGACCCGCGAGTCTTCTGGTTCGCTTTTCAGGTCGAAACGAGGGCGTCTGAGGCCCTTCGCCATCCAGCCAGGAGACCCAGTTCCGCCGGCCTTGCTCGAGCTCCTCGGAGCTTGGTTTGACCGTCGGAGACCACCGGCAGACGCGGGAGCCTCCCGCGATTCTTCTCCGACCTTCAGGAGGCTCACCGGAGGACCTTAGCGCACGCACGAGCCCGGCGAGTCTCGCCGGGGACCTGTTCTTCGAGGACCCTCCATCGCCGTCAGATCAGCCTCATCGCTCCAGATCAGATCTTGGCCGTCCGATCGAGGAGCTGCTTCCACCGTCCGATCCGAGGAGACACCATCTGGAGCGCCCACCATCTGCAGCCGTCCGATCTACACGTGGCGCGCATCCAACGATTCCGCTTAATAAAGGGTAATTTACCCTTAGGCCCTTGTCTTTCCTTTATTTCGTTTCAGTCCTGTAAGTTGTCGAGTCAGTTATTTAGTTTTGGGATAATTTGCATTTGGGACCCTGCTATTTATTTTATTTGCATTTATACCCCTGCCAGTTGTGAGCCACGTGCTTCGTCACGTGTTTTGTTGGGATATTTGCATAAGACCCCTTATAGTTCTGGATGTTATTCATTGAATAAAATATTTTGTTTATTTGCATATATGCCCCTGTGAGTGTTGTTTATGCGCATGTGCGAATTTCGTTGGGCTTTTTGCAACCATGTCCCTGGGCTTTTGATACGAGTTATCAAAAGGCCCTAAGATTTGGTTTTTCTTACCATTTGGTCCTTGAGTGCCCCAGGCACGTGCTTGGCACGTGTTTCGCTGGGTATTTTGCACCAAGACCCCAGAACTTTTGGGTATTTGCACTTAGGTCCCTGTGCACAGTGCCCCACCTTTATTTTTGAATAAAATATCAAACGACCTCCAAATCCAATGAGATTTTGACACATGGCTCCTGCCATGGTGTAGGAATTTCTGTGATTTTTGAGGACATTTTTGATTTCATTTATTATTTTTAAAAATTCAAAAACCCCTATTTTTTCTACTGTTTGACTTTAAAAATACCAAAAAAATATAAAAACTCCACCAAAAATTCTAAAAAAAATAGATACTGTTTCTTGCTTGTTGTTTGATTTTCCAGCCATTTTTGGTGACTTTTCATCACTTAAAAACCCTAAAAATTGAAAAACCCCTAAAAACTCATAAAAATTATAATAAATAAATTAAAAATCCAAAAACAATAATTAGGGTGCCTAAATTTTCCTTATTCTTTCTAGATTATAGGAAAATTACCTTTAGGGCTTTTTGAGATCCAAGAGTATTTTATTTTTGGGTCTTAAGCCTTGCTGGACAGTACCCTTTGTTTTTCGCATTGTTTGATTTTTAATAAATAATTTACCCATTAGAAAAATTCCAAAAATTCACCAAAAACAGTAAAAAAACTTGAAAAACCTAAAAACCAATTTTCTGGAATTTTTGTTTGATTTCTGGTGTGTTTAATAAATTGTTGAAGTTCCCTTGTATTTACTGTCTTTTAATTTTCTCATCATTTAAAAAATCTAAAAAAATATAAAAACAAATAAAAACCATTAAAAAAAAGATTCCCTTGGATTTCTGACTACATCGTAGGCTATTTAGCCAATCTATGCTCCTTGTGTTCGACCCTGGGAGCTATTCCAGGTTAATCCTATAGCTAGACCGCTCTATTTTGTGCTTGCTTGATTTTATCTCTGTGAGTGGTTGATTTTCTTCTTGATTGACGCATTCGAGTGACTGAGGTCGCAACGACCTCATTTTATACCTTTACCTCAGTTGTTCGGGATTTTGCGTCGTCAGAATGGCGCCGTTGCCGGGGAGCACGGCTTTGTAGTCAGTTTTCATTCTTTTATTTTTGTCTCTCTATATTATAATTGTTTTCTGACATTCTCTCTTGGATTTTTGTGCGAGGTACTGCTTGGACGACTTGGAGTTACTATTTAGAGGACCCGCGCAGGAGGAAGAGAGAGAGGAGAAGAGATTTTCTATTTAGAGAGAGAGAGAGAGAACAATATTTGTTGTAATAATTTAGGACTTGGACACTTATGGACATTTGTAACTTAGCGGGTCTGTTTCGCTGAGCACCGGTGTGCTCGGGGGACCCATTTGGATTTTCGCGGCTTTTATCGTGGTTTTTATAGCTAGCTGCCTTTTCCGGTGTTTACGCGGTTTTTCTCGAGCCCCTAGATTTAGGAATTTCTCTTGCTTGTGACGTAAATTTTTAAGGCCCAACACCTAATAGAATATCTGTTCCTATAGAACGTAATTGGACCTTAATAAAATTCACTGAAAAAGTTAGTTTAATTGGATTTGAGACCACGTGCCGTGAGGAGTCACATACAGCGCTGGCAGGACCCGTTGTGGCGGGCACCGAGTGACTCCCAAGATCGGACTCCGGACTCGATTCGGTTAGCTAACTATTGTTCTTCACGATCAATAGAAGTTGCTCATCTAGGACTCGGTTTTTCCCGTTGCACCATTTAGGTAGTTTTATTCTGTCTTTAAATTCTGCGCGGATCACTTGCATGTAGAGTGCTGGAGACAAGGTACGCATTTCTTTCTCT
Organism: Ottelia alismoides; assembly: GCA_037367405.1. Classification (NCBI taxonomy): domain Eukaryota; kingdom Viridiplantae; phylum Streptophyta; class Magnoliopsida; order Alismatales; family Hydrocharitaceae; genus Ottelia; species Ottelia alismoides. The sequence continues at coordinate 79,690 of JAZKJV010004874.1, forward strand.
GCATGCATCATTGATTTCTTCGCGCATCGGCTTTTTCGTCTTCTCCCTCTGTTTTTGGCTTAATCATCAGGAGAATCGGAAAAACCGTTAGGCCGCTTGTATTTATTTTGAAAAAAAAAATTAATTAAAAAGAAAAACAAAAAAAAAATTGGGACTGGATAACATTATTGACCCTAAAAGACACTCACATCAAAAATTTGTCTTGGGGAGAGCAACCCCCTCATTGTATGGTTTGGATGCGCGAGAGAGTGACCCGCACCCTAGGTAGAACCCTCCGGTGCTATTTCTAGCTAACTACCGACTCTTCCGTGCGGGCCAGTCGGTTGGAGTAGCATCGGGTATCCTAACAGGTCACGTAAGCGCTCTGATATTTTGTATGTTCACCAAATAAAATTGACAAGATAAATTGACCGAGCTTTCACGGTCTTCAGATTGTGTTGCGTTGGTGAACCGGGGGTTTGCTTTGCGATCATATTTTCTCCAGATCCCATCCGCCCAACTCGCCAAGATCAAGATGATGGGTAGACGATCTCTTAGGCAGCCTCTGGCTGCACCGCTTTCAGGCGCGTCTACTTCATCATCTAGGTTGGCCCGAGAGAGTCAAGACCAGCTCTCCGGGCCCGAGTACGTTTCCACCCTGTTCCCCCTCGACCCCCTTTCTTTTGCCACTGAGAGACATGAGCCCGAGGAAAGACGAATTGATTTGACAGAACCTGAGTTGGGCTCATCTGATTTTGCAGACGTCGGTATGGCCGCCAGATCAGAAGATTACCCCGGAGGTCAGCAGGGAGAGCAGCATGTCGTATTTGACCAGGGGGCGATCAACTCCACCCTGATCGCATCATTAGAGACAGTTCAGCAGCAGTTACGCGATCAGGGGGCTTTTATGATCGAGATGAGAAGGGAGATGGAGCGACTCCGAAGAGAGCGAGACGAGCCGAGCGAGCCTGAGGACATTCCTGACGCTGATGCAGAGGCAGCAGCCGCAGCAGCAGCTGCCGCAGCGGCAGCGGCCGCCGGAGCAGGACCACCGAGACCGATGCGGGAGTTACACAACCCCGGATCTACACTGATGCACCATTGGGTGGTGGTACCTGCCATCGTGGGGGATTTCAAGTTCCCTCCGAACACCCTGCAGATGCTTCCTCACTTTCACGGGCTTGCCACTGAGGAGCCCCATCTCCATCTCCAGGAGTTTTTGATGATCTGCAGCACTGTCCACGACCGTCATGTGGACCAAGATACGATTCGGATGATGGCCTTCCCTTTTTCACTGGCAGATAGAGCAGCCGCCTGGCTGAAACATTTAGGGAAGTTTGTCTACACCTGGGAGCAACTCCGCACCGAGTACTTGAACAAGTACTATCCACTCGGGCGGACGAATGCAGCGAGGGCCCTGATCAATAACTTCTCCATGCTCCCTAACGAGCAGTTTCACGAGGCATGGGAGAGGTTCAGAGAGCTTCTGGATAGATGCCCACACCATGATATCTCCAAGCCGAACCTAGTTCAGAGCTTCTTTAGTGGGATGACGCCAGAGCTTCAGGGTCTGGTGAATGCTTCTTGCGGCGGGTCCTACTTTGCCAAGGACCACAACCAAGTCTGGGCCATCTATGAAGAGATGGCAGAAAATTACATGGTGATGTCCCAGACTCGGTTGTACACACAGAGATCTCAGCAGCCGCCAGGACCCGTGCAGTATCAGCGGATAGCACGGGTTGATGCAGGTCCATCCAGTTCGTCCACAGTGGCAGCCGCACAGGCAGAGTCGGCCGCTGCGGACATGGGGATTATCAGCGAGAAGTTGGACCGCATGGAAATCATAGAGAAGAAGCAGTGCCAGGGCATAACTCAGATGGAGCAAATGGCACAAACTCTGAGCGACATGAAGACCCAGCTCTTGTGTCTTCAGGAGGCACAGACGGCTCCTCAGCCCCGTCTTCTGTCGCGAGGCGATTCCGGCGGCAGCCGCAGCTCGTCCCAGCGCTCCAGCTCCTTGCAGCAGCCTAGACAAGTTCACCTTGTACAGGCGGAGCCGTACCAGCAGCAGCAGCCCTCTTACCAGTCACCACCATCTCCAGACTTACAGATGGTGGTATATCAGCCGGATCAGCCTCTGGCAGCACTGCCGCCAGACTCCTTCGATGCTGAGCCGTTGATGGATGTCAACGGGATTTGGTATGACCGTCCTCAACCTGGAATCCGACGAGACCATCCCGGATTCAGGTGGGGGAATGGGGGCAACCAGTCCCAACAGCAGCCAGCCGGTCAGGGAGGGCAGTACTCCCAGCAGAGAGATCACCAGCAGCCCCCAGCATACCAACCACACCAGCCATCATCCTTCGTACCTCGTCCCTATCAGCAGCAGGGACAGAATTGGAGACGTGAGCAGCAGGCTCACCAGCAGCAGCATCCTTCCTCTTACCCCTCTCACCAGCAGCAGCACCAGGTCCAGCAGCCTCATTACCAGAGAGGCAACCCGTCGGGCTCCCATGAGAGCCCCGCCATGGATGATCTAGCCCGTCTCTTCACAGAGCAACAGGCTACATTTAGACGGGAGATGGACGAGTTCCGCCAGGAGATGCGGGACCTGATGAGAGGGAAGGCCGCTATCCCTGCACAGATCGAGCCTAATCCGAATAGCTTGAAGAGGAAATCTGAGCAGGTAGTTCACACTGAGCCTACCACTCCTAGTAACTCATTTGATGATATGTCATCGGATATATTTGATGCTGATTTTGTTACACTTAGGAGCGGTAGAAGACCAGCAGGCGGCGCCTCATCTGAGCGACAACACGAGGATCCATCTAGAGCGCCAGATGAGGAAGAGGAGAGCGGTACTGAAGCCGCACATCATGATGACGGTGGTACTGAGGCCACCCGAGATGCTGATTCCACCGGCGGTACTGAGGCCGCCATTTCACCACATCGAGGAGGTGGTACTGACGCCACCAGCAGAGCCGAGCCAGCCCGCGGTACTGAGGCCGCTAGACGTCTAGCTGTAGAGCCAGCTAGAGGTGGTACTGACGCCACCAACATTTATTCTGATAGAAATGTTGTCTTTCCTCGCATGAATGTACCTCAGAACTCTAATTTGAATAAAGGAAAAGGTTTAGTTTCTTCTGATCCCACTGTGGTGAATGATGTTTGTGAGGATCCGGTCATCGAATCAACTAGGCCTATCCCTAGTCCTTCATCTGAGAGGGACCCTGTGATCCCCTTTCCTAGAGCCCTTGAGTTGGGGAAGGGGAAGAAAAAAGAAAAAGATCCAAAAAAGAGAGAGCAGGAGGAGTTCAGCCAGGGAATGATAGACCGATTTCACATCCAGCTGACCCTCAATGAGGCTTTGCAGCACATCCCTCTTCTTCAGCGATCCCTAAGAGATAGGACCACAGTCAGGAGGAAGAAAAGGAACAAGACCGCAGAAATTCATGTGCTAACAAAAGCCACGTGTTACGCGATCCAGAACCATCTGCCGACTAAGAGGCCAGATTTAGGGGCCCCGTATGTCAGATGTCAGATTAGTGAGCAGAGGTTCGACCGTACTCTCTTAGATAGCGGATCGTCGATCAACCTTCTTCCGGCAGCCCTTCTCGACCACTTAGAGTTGGGCACTCTTAGACAAAGCAGGACATACCTTCAGTTTGCTGATCGGTCTGTCAAGAGGCCAAAGGGGTTGTTGCGAGACGTTGTCGTCACGATTCAGGGTTTGCAATTCCCCGTGGATTTTATCGTACTAGACATGGAGACCCCTGACTCGTTGACCGATTCCCCCATCATCCTCGGTCGCCCGTTCTTGGCCACAGCCAAGGCAGTGACTGACCATGACAATGGGAAGGTATACTTTCGCGTCCAGGGCGAGAGTATACAAATAGAGACGGTTAAGGACCACAGAGCCAGAGATAGATCCCGCTCACATGGCAGTACAGATTCAGAGCAGCTGACAGACGCAGAGCCAGACATCCACCAGGACTGTGATTTTGTGATCACGGATGACGAGGCAATTTGGGCAGATCCTGCAGCACAGACCATCCTCTCATATTCAGATACAGCTGATGCAGAGATGATAGCAGAGGATAGTCTGGAGAGCACAACCCTGGTTCAGGATACTATTGAGTCAGCAGAGTCGGACCTTGATCGCGACACGATTTCCAGTGATGGTGGTACTGATGCCACCTTGTTCTCCGGTGGTACTGATGCCACCGAGTCTGATATAGATCCCTCGGATTCAGAGTCTGATTGGGCAGATTGTGATGATCAGATGCCAGATCTGGATCCACCTGAGCCTATAGATGAGGAGGAGGTAGAGGCAGAGCAGAACAGAGACAATGTAGAGGACCCGCCTTCTCCAGATCCAGTTTGTGAGAGTTCTTTATCATTTTCCCAGGCAAATTTGGCAGAATTGTCCGCATACACACATCTTCTTCAGAAGCCAGATTTGCCAGCACCCAGCTGTCCAGAGCTAAAGCCGCTCCCTACTTCGCTGAAGTATAGATTCCTTGCGGGAGAGTCTGAGATGTACCCAGTCATCATCTCTGCCGATCTGACTGGAGAACAAGAATCCCGTCTGATGGAGGTTCTTGAAAAGAACCGCAAGGCAATTGGATGGAGCGTAGCAGATCTCCATGGGATTAGTCCCTCGTTGTGCTCCCACCATATCTATCTCGAGGAAGGGGCGAAGCCGTCGCGTGAGTTCCAGCGGCGACTGAACCCCAACCTAAGAGAGGTTGTTATGAAGGAAATATCAAAATGGTGGAGTGCAGATTTTATTTATCCCATTTCCGACTCCAAGTGGGTTAGCCCCTTGCATGTGGTGCCCAAGAAGACGGGCATCACTACTGTGATCAGTGAGTCGGGAGAGGAGATTGCTACACGAGTACCCACCTCTTGGCGGGTCTGTGTTGACTACAGGAGACTCAACCAGGCCACCAAGAAGGACCATTTCCCCCTGCCTTTTATTGACCAGATCATAGAGAGACTGGCAGGGAAGAGCCATTATTGCTTCCTAGATGGGTACTCGGGCTACAACCAGGTGGCCATCGCTCCTGAGGATCAGGAGAAGACTACCTTTACCTGTCCCTTCGGTACATACGCTTTTCGACGCATGCCATTTGGGCTATGTAACGCCCCTGCGACTTTTCAGAGATGCATGCTGTCGATATTTTCGGACATGGTAGGGGAGTGTTTGGAGGTCTTCATGGACGACTTCTCGGTTTACGGCGACGGATTCGATTCCTGTCTTGACTGCCTAGACCGAGTGCTCCAGCGATGTATTGCTACCCGCTTGGTTCTGTCTTGGGAGAAGAGTCACTTCATGGTGACTCAAGGGACGGTGCTTGGCCACATCATCTCCAACAGAGGCATGGAGGTTGATCCGGCCAAGGTCGATGTCATTAGGAAACTCACACCGCCGTCCAATCTGAAGCAGTTACGGTCATTTCTGGGGCACGTTGGTTTTTATAGGAGATTCATTCATGATTTCAGCAAGATTGCCCGACCGTTAACTGACCTCTTGACGAAAGACACCGAGTTCCTTGTCGATGACAAGTGTCTTGCGTCCTTTGAGACACTCCAACAGTGCGTAATTGAGGCTCCTGTCCTTCAGCCACCCGATTGGTCTCTCCCATTCGAGATGATGACGGACGCCTCTGATTTTGCCGTAGGGGCCGTGCTAGGACAGAGGAGGGATGGAGTGCCATTTGCGATACACTATGCTAGCCGCACATTGGATTCCGCCCAGCGGAATTATACGGTCACAGAGAAGGAGATGCTAGCAGTAGTGTTTGCCCTAGATAAATTCAGATCATATGTCATTGGATCTAGAGTGACTTTGTATACTGACCACACCGCCATCAGGTACCTCATGTCAAAGAAGGATGCCAAGGCCAGACTTACTAGATGGATCCTTCTACTCCAGGAGTTCGACATTGAGATCAAGGATAAACCTGGAGTCAAGAATGTGGTGGCGGACCATCTCTCCCGACTAGAGCAGCCTGAGGATTCTGAGCAGATTGATCCCATTTGTGATACCTTCCCAGATGAGGCGATCCTTGCTATCGCCTCACTTCCGTGGTATGCCGATATTGTGAACTTTCTCGTTGCTGGGAAAGTTCCACAAGACTGGCCCAAGCAGAGGATTGAGACCTTCCTTGCGAAGGCCAAGTCCTACCACTGGGAGGATCCCATCCTTTACCACGAAGGAGGGGATAGCATCTGGCGTCGGTGTATTCCTCAGGAGGAGCATCATAGTGTCCTCACTTACTGCCACAAGCTTGAGGCAGGGGGACATCATTCTGGGAGGAGAACGGCACAGAAAGTGCTCCAATCCGGCTTGTGGTGGCCTACACTCTTCAAGGACTCTGATGAGTTCGTGAAGAGGTGTACTGACTGTCAGAGGATGGGCACTTGTGGACAGCGTGATATGATGCCGATGCAGCCCATTCACTTCTGTGAGGTTTTTGACGCATGGGGCATCGATTTCATGGGTCCATTCCCTAAGAGTCAGGGATTTGAGTACATTCTGTTGGCCGTAGATTATGTTAGTCGTTGGGTTGAGGCTATCCCCGCCCGAGCCGCAGATGCGAAGACAGTTTGCAGATTTTTGAAGAAGCACATAATCATGCGGTTTGGGGTTCCACGAGTTCTGATTTCTGATGGGGGATCTCATTTCATCAACGACCAGGTGAAGGCACTTGCTAGAGAGTTCAGTATAGACCATCGTGTTGCCACTCCATACCATCCACAGACAAATGGTCTAGCTGAGGTGTCGAATAGGGAGATCAAGAATATTTTGCAAAAAGTCGTCCGCCCTGACCGAAAGAATTGGTCACAGCTTTTGGACTCGGTCTTGTGGGCATATAGGACGTCTTTTAAGACTCCATTGGGTACATCTCCCTTTCGCCTCGTTTATGGCAAGCCCTGTCACCTACCAGTTGAGCTGAGGCACAAGTCACTCTGGGCAGTTACAGACATATTGATGGATCCAGATGGTATAGGAGACCAGAGGAGGGCAGAGTTAGCCGCCTTGGAAGAGCTTAGAGATGCAGCATTCTCAAGCAGCCTACATTATAAGGAGAAAGTCAAAGAGTGGCATGATTCTCATATCAGCCACAAGCATTTTGAGATTGGACAGAAAGTATGGCTGTTTGATGCAAGGCTTAGATTATTTCCAGGGAAGCTACAGAGCAAATGGAAAGGACCTTACTTGGTCAGAAAGGTACACGATAACGGTAGCATTGATATATCTGAGTTATCTTCTGAGAGTACCTTCCGAGTGAACGGCCAGCGGCTCAAACCATTTCTAGATCATGAGCCGCGGGACGTTATTATTGCCGCTATTCATTTTGCGTGAGATGTGGTCTTTTGACTCACATCTTTTGCATCTCACGCCTGATTTTCACTGTTCCTCCGCCTGTATAGATCCAGTTGTCCATATCATTCTATTCTTTAGTCCCACATCCCGTCTCTCATCCTATGATTATGCTATACTTAGGGTGTACTTTACCCTAAGTATAGGGGGGATGTCGGACCTGTGAGTATTCTTTTCATTCTTTCTGCTCTTGTTTTTGCTGCCTATACTTAGGGATATTTTACCCTAAGTATAGGGGGGGCAGATTCTGTATCTTCTTCACTCGGCTTTCCCTTCATGTACAGCTTTCTATACTTAGGATTAGTTAATCCTAAGTATAGGGGGAAACCACCGAGTTACTCTCATTCTATTCATTTATTCGTTCCTGTACTTCGCCATTCCTTTTCACTTCCCTTTTACTAAGCACGAGTTATGTCTTCTTCATCGCTCTTGATCACTCTGAGGACATCGTTCGAGCTAAGTATAGGGGGGTGTGTATATATTTCATATATACTTTAGCCATAACTCGTACTTTGTGTGAGTGTGTTAATAAATAAAATGGCTAAAAATCACAAAAATTTTAAAATTTTTCATGTACATAAACCTCTTTTATTCTTGCACATACATAGCTAGTGTATAAAGTATTTTTGTAAAAATGATTTCAAAAATCTTTTGTGTAAAGCTTGTGTAAATATTTTGTATCAAAATTATGTATATAGTACAAAATTTTTCCAAAATGTTTTGAAAATCAAAAGTTTGCAAAAACCTTGTGTAAAAGTTTGTAAATATCTTTTTGCAAAACTTGCACTTCATGCATCATTCATTCATGATTTCAAAACATTTTTCAAAAATTTTTGCATGATTGTAAAATATTTGTAAATAGCATCTTGTGTACATATATGTATATAGTTTTTCCTGGATAAGAGTTGACATTTAAACTAAGCCTGGAATTAAATTGAGAAATGGAGCTTGAATAAGATCTTAATCCACTTAACTTCAAGAGGAACCTTGTAGGACTTAGGGTTAAGGCTTTTCAGGTCCATAAGGACTTAATTCTTTGAGTCCACTAGGCTATGAGCATATGTCATCTTGATGAGCCTAAGTAGAGCACTTAACAACACACGCATGACTCTCAGAGACAATGGCTTGACTTGCACCTGCACTTTACACATGGCTCTCCACGGATGAGGTGGTGAGGAGGCAGTTTCCTTTGGCTTGGAGTAGCATATGAGGGTAGTACTTCTAGGCGGAACCTCTCTTCTTCTTATAGTGAAGGAAGTACACCTCAACTTGGTCTAGTGGTGTTGAAAGCTAAAGACAGAAGCTGTGGGTTGCAATAAAGCTTCAAAAGAGGGATAGTCTACTGGCTCAAGGGGAAATTTCTTATATATGCTGCACCATGTAGATATGTTGTACAGAAGTTCTTGAAAAAAAAAATGCAAAAATGCAAAAAGAACTCCAAAAAAGTGGTGGGTCGGATTGAAAATTTAATAACCCCACCGGAGTATCAAGCAAAAGCTTATGGTATCCATGTTACATCTCATGAAGCTTGCAGCGGGAGACTTAGCTACACTGGCTAAGCTTCCAAAACTCTATACTTCTACCCCCTCTTCTTGAGCCGGTTGCACTTGAACTTAGAAGGGAATACCCCTCTTCTCGAGGAAAGAGTTGCTAGACTGAGGCATTAGAGTTACCAGGTTGAGGGAGGTTGTTTCTTTGTTACTTCTGAGGTGGGGAGCCACATATCACCTACACCGCAAGGAAAAGATTCATGGTCATTAGAGTTTGTGTATGTAGACTTGTTCTGATCTGGTTTATTGAGGAGTCTTGCCCATAGATTGGTGGAACTTGGAGGCTGTTGAGTTTTAAGCTTAAGTCCAAATAAGGTTCCGACACATTAATAATCCAAAGATCTGATCGAGCTCCATATTTCAATTTAATGAAGGAAAATTTAATAAGTCAACCTTGATCCATGTACATCCTCTTTTTCTTTTTCTTTTTCTTTCTTTTTCACTTCTTTTTCAAATAAGTGTTTGCTAAGGGACTAGCAAAGTTAAGCATAGGGGGGTGATGAATACCCATTCATCACTCTTTATTCTTCTATTTTAGCTACAAAAACCTTTGCAAATACATGTAGATATGTGTAAATACAAATAATTACCAAAAGCATGCATTGTGTAAAAACCTATAATTAGCATGTTTTTGTGCACAAAATAAAAGAATAAAGAGCAAAAAGAAAAAGAGGGAAATATTTAGAATAAATATTGAGCAACCTAACCCAAGGGAGGGCTCAGCATGGGCCTGACCGCATAAAAGCCAAAGTAGAGGGAGATAGGAGCTCATGTGTATATACTTCTGTAAATACATAAAATTATATTTTCCTCACCCAAAAATATGTTTGTCCATATTGTGTGTATATTTAGAAACTATTAAAAACAAAATAAAAAGATGAAAAGCAAAAAGATCAAAAATACCCTTCCTTCACCATGTACATAGACCATCACCCATGTATTTATCTAACCCTATAGATAAATGTATTTATTTTCAAAACTTTTTGTAAATATTCTATGTTACATATTGTAAATACATAAAATAACAAGAAACAAAACAAAAATCAAATAAAAATTACAAAATTAAAAATACAAAAATACATTGTATAAATACCATGTATATAAATGTATACAATTATTTATACAATGTATTTTTGTATTTTTAATTTTGTAATTTTTATTTGATTTTTGTTTTGTTTCTTGTTATTTTATGTATTTACAATATGTAACATAGAATATTTACAAAAAGTTTTGAAAATAAATACATTTATCTATAGGGTTAGATAAATACATGGGTGATGGTCTATGTACATGGTGAAGGAAGGGTATTTTTGATCTTTTTGCTTTTCATCTTTTTATTTTGTTTTTAATAGTTTCTAAATATACACACAATATGGACAAACATATTTTTGGGTGAGGAAAATATAATTTTATGTATTTACAGAAGTATATACACATGAGCTCCTATCTCCCTCTACTTTGGCTTTTATGCGGTCAGGCCCATGCTGAGCCCTCCCTTGGGTTAGGTTGCTCAATATTTATTCTAAATATTTCCCTCTTTTTCTTTTTGCTCTTTATTCTTTTATTTTGTGCACAAAAACATGCTAATTATAGGTTTTTACACAATGCATGCTTTTGGTAATTATTTGTATTTACACATATCTACATGTATTTGCAAAGGTTTTTGTAGCTAAAATAGAAGAATAAAGAGTGATGAATGGGTATTCATCAGGCGTATATGTGTATGTTACTCGAGATTGATGAAGGAGTGGGTGGTTATTTGAAGTATGCACGTAAGAGATATAATTCATCTCTCGAGTGAACCGTTCCAAAAATAGGATGGAGGGAACCCACTCTCTACGGTTGATGGTTAGGGTTGGAATGAGTCCCTCTCTAACTCCTCTCTCTCTCTCCTTTACCCTTTTTATGTACTATATCTCTTAAAAAATTACTAATAATGATTTCCTATTTAATCTTGGATAATAGCTCGACGGTTGTTACAATCTACCCTACTAAAAAAAGAATTTCGCCCTGAAATTATAAGTTTAAGAACTCACCAAAAAGTTCGGGATAATTGGCTCGTGCTTCCTCCTCCAGCTCCCAATAGCTTCTTCATGCTTCTAATGTTTCCATGAAACCTTAACCATTGGAATCATTCGGCGTTGCAACTGATTTTCCTTTTGATCGACGATCTTGATATGCTCTTCTACGTGAGAAAGATCTGTTTGCACTTCTGGAATCTCATGCTCGATCACATGCGAGGGATCGGCTATGTACTTCCTTAGCATCGAAATATGAAACACATCGTGTATATTCTTGAAATGAGGAGGGAGATCGACCCGATAAGCAACCTCACCAATTCTCTTGGTGATCATAAAATGGCTTACATATATTGGATTCAGCTTTCCCCTTTTACCAAATCGGACGACTCCGCGCATAGGAGAGACTTTGATAAAAACTTTATCACCCACTTCAAAATTAAGATCACGCCTCCGTTGATCAGTATAGCTTTTCTGTCTACTTTGAGCAGCTAACATCCTCTTCTTAATTATATCGATTTTCTTTGTAGCGTCCAAGATAATATCTGGTCCTAGGACTTTCCTTTCGCCCACATCATCCCAGCACAAGGGAGAACGACATGGTCTATTGTATAGAGCTTCGTATGGGGCCATCCCAATGCTAGAATGGAAACTGTTATTGTAAGCAAATTCAACAAGTGGAAGGTGAAAATCCCAGTTTCCAGCAAAGTCCAAAGCAAAGATCTGAACATATCCTCCAATGTCTGAATGGTTCTTTCTGACTGCCCATCAGTCTGTGGGTGAAATGATGTGCTAAACTTTAAGTTCGTACCCAATGCATCATTCAAGCTCTTCCAGAATCTGGATGTGAAACGTGCATCCCGATCGGAGACAATGGATACAGGTACACCGTGCAACCTCACTATCTCATGAACATATAATTTTGCCAGACTCATTGTAGATTGACCACACCGTATAGGTAAAAAGAGTGCTGATTTAGTCAGTCGGTCCACAATCACCCAAATGGAATCATATTTGGCATCCTTCATTGGAGGCAAGCCCACTACAAGATCCATAGTAATGTGCTCCCACCAAGATCTCCTTTTTGACCTCTTGATCATTAGGAACCCATAATCGATTCTTAAATCTCAATCCACCGTCGACTGCAATCGACAACTCGCTAGAAGGCTTCTTTGACGCTTCAACCATCTGTGAGAAGTCTGGATCAACTTTTTGTGCTGACAACACCTTCTCTATTACTGCTGAGTGATTTTGCAATCCAGCAACAAAAATATCATGGTCCCATCTATAAAAGGTTTCCACTGAACGAAATCCTCGACGACCTTCCACTGCAATCTCATACAAGAAAACTTAGCTTCTCATTTCCTGCTGAGCGCATCTGCCACCGTATTAGTTTTTCCCGGGTGATAGTCCAAGGAAAAATCATAATCCTTCAATAATTCTAACCATCTACGTTGCCTCATATTCAAGTCCTTCTGAAAGAAAAGATATTTAAGGCTCTTATGGTTAGTAAGCACCTGGAATTTCATACCATACGTGTAATGTCTCCACAACTTCAAGGCAAAAACAACTGCGGCCAGCTCAAGATCATGAGTAAGATAATTTTTCTCATGAATTTTCAATTGTCGAGATATATAAGCCACGACCTTATCATGTTGCATCAGAGCAGCACCAAGTCCTGACTCTGAAGGATCAATATGCACTGTGAAACCTCCAATACCAGAAGGAAGTGTCAAAATTGGAGTTGAAGTCAACATCCTCTTCAATTTTTGGAAGCTCTCTTTACATTGCAGACTCCATACAAATTTAGTCTATTTCCTCATCAGTTTCGTGAGAGGTAAAGCTATCTTCGAGAAGTCCCGAGTGAAATGCCTGTAAAAATAGCCAAGTCCAAAAAGTTACGAACTTCTATAACTGTCTTTGGTTGGTTCCAGTTCAGAACTGCCTCGATCTTTGATGGATCAACAGATATCCCATCTTTTGATATGACATGACCAAGAAATGTCACTTTATGAAGCCAAAAATCACAGTTGGGGAACTTAGCATAGACCTGGTGATGTCTTGGAGTTTCTAACACTGTCCTCAAGTGTTCCTAATGTTGCTTCTTATGTTATGAATAGATAAGGATGTCATCGACGAAAATAATGACAAACTTATCCAGGAAATCATGAAACACCCTATTCATGAGGTCCATGAATGCTGCATGAGCATTGGTTATTCCAAATGGCATTACCCGAAACTCGTAATGCCCATATCTAGATCCAAAAGCAGTCTTTGGAGCATCCTCAGCCTTGACTCTCAATTGATGACAACCTGATCTTAAATCAATATTTGAAAATATAGCGACCTTCTGCAATTGATTGAATAGATCGTCTATTCAAGGTAAGGGGTACTTGATCTTGACTGTGATCTGATTCAAAGCTCGATAATCGATGCATAGTCTAAGTGTCCCATCCGTCTTCTTGACAAAGAGTACATGAGCACCCCATGGGGAGACACTAGGCTGAATAAAGCCTTTCTCAAGAAGTTCATCAAGCTGCTTCTTAGGCTCTGCTAACTCCGCCGGAGCCATGCGATAAGGTGGCTTGGAGATGAGAGATGATCCCCGTATGACTTCAATAGTGAAGTCAATCTCTCTATGAGGAGGTAAACCATGAAGGTCTTCAGGGAAAACATCAGTATACTCTTGAACAATGGGTACATCCTCAATCAAATAAGTTGAGCCTCTGTTTTCACCACACTTGCAAGAAATGCTTTGCAACCTTTTGACAACATCCGGTGTGCCTTCAATAAGGAGATAAACATTTGTTTGACGGGCCTCTTAAAACTCTTGATTTGGATCTCAGATTTCCCCGGCCTACATAATACGACTTTCTTTTCTCTATTAAGAACTTGGGCATAGTTCTCACAGAGCCAATCCATTCCTAAAATGACATCATAATCCGCCATTTCTAGGAGGACTAGATTTGCAACTAATTGTTTATCCTCAATCTCGATGGTACCTCATGCAAGAAGGACCCACAAGAACCAATTTCCCTGATAGGTTAAGAAACAGATAACATAAATGTCATCTCATTAGGTTGTAAATTAACCAATATAGCAAATCCACTGGATATACACAAATGAGAAGCTCCTGGATCATAAAGCACTCTAGCTATAAAATCTGAGACGATAAGCGTACAGTCTACATCCCGACTGGGATCCTCTGACCGATCAGCTGTGATGGAGTATACTCATCCCATGATCTTCTTTTTTGGATCTGCATTCTTTTACCTATCATCTGTCTGCTTCATATTTGGGCAATCGCGGATGAAGTGACCCTTCTGTCCACACTTCAGACAAGCTTCAGTTATTTTGTAGCATTCACCCCGATGGCTTCTCGTGCAATGAGTACAAACATGAACACCTGGTCTATCAACAGGCTTGACTCTAGCCTCTTCTTTGCCATGGTAACCAATCTTTATCTTCTTGTTAGGACTTTTAAAGGTATTATGATGAACGCCGAGGCTTCCACTCCCCTTGCCATGTCTTTTTAGCTGGGTTTGGGTCAATTGATGCTCTCCGTCAATGGCTACTGCTACATCCACTGCATTAGCAAGTGTCTTAGGCATGCTCCCTAAGATTTTAGCTCGCAAGCCAATCCTCAAACCCATCACAAATTTCTTTGCTCTCTTCATTTCAGTCTTATAAATTCCTTTTCCATATTTCTCGAGATGATAAAACTGAGCAGTATATGCCTCAATGATCAGTTCATTCTGTTGTAGATCCATGAATTCCTGCCTCTTCTTGATCTTGCCCACATAGGAATGAAGTGATCAGAGAAGTGCTTCACAAAATACTTCCAGGTCACATCTTGATCTTCCTTGAAATGTACACCTTTGCAGGTCTCCCACCAATCCTTTGCTTGATCTCGCAGCCTAAACATAGTAAATGTCACCTTCTTCTCATCAGGACAATCCAAGGTGCTAAATGCCAATTCGATCTCTTTGAGCCAATGCTCTGCCTTCTCTATTCTGGTTCCCCACTGTAAATGGATGGGACATGTTGCAAAAACTTTCTCAATGTAAGACCCTCCACCTTCGCATTATCGTAAAGCTTGTGGACTTGTTCTCTTTCTTTGCATGCTGCTTCTCTTTCCATTCGAGCACGTTCTCGTTCTTCCGAAGCCACTGCCCCATCTCAGACATAAGATGCAGATGTTGTTGTTAGGGATCCTCAAGTCCACCTTCACCAGGAACAAGCTCACATCCAGTTGCCATCTAAAATCATGAGAGAAGATCGAGATTCAGATGTTGATGTATAAGTACATCAACTAAAATAGGACATCCTAATTGTACCCAAGAGAACTTCGGCTCTGATACCACTTGTAACGTCTCGGACCCACATGATTAGCGAAAGTATGATAAAGCGACATGCCACATCGTATCCGAGGGTTACTAATGAATATCAAATCCACATTCTAGAAGATGGTCAAAAAGATACGTAAAGAAATCACTTGAGATACATCAAATAATCGGATAACATCACTTAGTAGTTTAACATAATCAAAGATCAAAGTCACATCTTTCAAGAGACCTTATTGATAAGGAAAATAATTAGAAAAGAACAACTCATAATGTTCCTTGGGTACATCTAAATCTAAGAGGACAAAAGAGAAAACTAGCACTGCAAAGATGAAAAGTCAAATCTTCCACCAGCCAATCAACAGCTTCAATGCTCTACTCCTCCAAGGAACCTGCGGCAGGGCAAGAACCACAGGAGCGACAAGAATGCTCGTAAGCCAAACAGCTTAGCATGCTTTAAAAAGGATACCCAAGAAAAATGAGAATGGCTCGATAAATTGAATAAGAAGCATGGCGATATGGTTATATTCACATACTTATGAGGGGTTCATACATTCTCAATAATGGTGCTCTATTGTTGCACTCATACACTTAAACTCACTCTTATAGTTAAGTTGGTCTAATAATACCCTCCGCTGGTACTAGCGGTTTTCACTTGCCCATTCGATCATACATTAAACACATCGTGATGATCAGCGCTGAGTCAATATGTGGACTTTCCACTAGGTTCCACTGAACCTGACATCCCTAGAAGGTGTTTCCCTTTAGGCCATTTATGTCTATATCGGACCCGGTAATCAGACTCTAGAGGTGGCTCTCACCAAGAGGCATAGCACTTAACTTCGCTTACCGTTATTGTGCCATAATTTACTTTAAGATTTTTGATTTAACAATACTTCATTCTTATAGATTGGAGTTAGCGTGCTTACTACTTCCGTTAACTTTCATTTCAACATTTTCTTTATCTGATATGCACGGTTTGTGCACTATGTAATTGCAGACACAAGGTAATGCTTAAAATAGTAATATATTAGTGTGATTCGTAGCCATTGCATGAGATACATTAAAAAAGATGGAAATTTCTATCATGGCGTGTATTCATGCTCACGCAAGTTATAGTATAATGAGGTAAACAATTAAATTGAGGGCAATATATGCAATATTCCAATTGAATTTCGTCTACAATATAAGTACGAGATTTGAGGGAAAAATATGTGCATGCAGATTAGTGATGATTTGTGAGATGCAGCTAATATTTCTATGCTAACGTCTAATTAGGCTTCTTAATCAATTTTCCTATGTGGCTTAACATGCTATACCCCTAAAAGGTTACATAAGCGTGATCTTCAACTCACAGAAAAAGGTGATATCCTCTTTACTGATTTCTGCAAACACCACCCAAGGTAGATGTGTGCCAATCGAATAAGATCCAACAATCAGTTATTTGTATGATTCAATAATTCCTATATAAACAAGAATATCGACCAGCCTGCAAGTATTACTGTTGCAAAAATAAGTGTGTCCTTCAAGGTGATAGTTGAACATGAGGCCAAAGAATAATAGTGTGATACATATTGACCATAATGATGTGAACATCATATTATTTCAGAGATACGGTGCAGATTATTTCCAAGAACACAGTAAGAAAAATACGATTTAAGATCCTCAAATATATATTATACATTAGGGTAACAACGATTCGGATGGTCAAATATGAACCTCATAAATTCTTGCATCTGTTATTAGTAGTGATCTAAAATACTTATCTATTCTCAACGTGATGAGGAAGATGAGATCAAAATTGAGTGCTATAGAGTGGCCATAGCCGATTCAAGAAAAGGAGACAAATGAACTACATACCTATGATCCATGAAATCTCACGACGTTGATTTGTTTCTGTCGTCGACACTTAACTTGTGACCCTCCTGGCAGTCCGAGACAAAGCTTCTTCTTCTTTTCTTATGATCTCACTGGCATCTCCATCGATAGGGCGTATATGTGTGTGTTACTCGAGATTGATGAAGGAGTGGGTGGTTATTTGAAGTATGCACGTAAGAGATAGAATTCATCTCTCGAGTGAACCATTCCAAAAATAGGATGGAGGGAACCCACTCTCTACGGTTGATGGTTAGGATTGGAATGAGTCCCTCTCTAACTCCTCTCTCTCTCCTTTACCCTTTTTATATACTAGATCTCTTAAAAAATTACTAATAATGATTTCCTATTTAATCATGGATAATAGCTCGACGGTTGTTACAGTTTTAATATGTTGTTTTCAAAAGGAATTAACAAAAAATATCTCTGCACCAGACCTCCTAGACGTCCTTTATACAAAATATAAAGAGGACCCCACAAGGAAAAAAGGCCTACGCCTCCAGGACATTAATAAAAAAAGGGAGGGTTTTTTTTGTTGTTTTATGTTTTGTAAAATTAGTTTAAATCAAAGTTTTATTATTTGTTCATTTTTTGTTAATTTTCTTTTAAAAAATATATACATTGTTTGTTTGTTTGTTTGCAATTGCATATATCAATACATTGCCTTGTTGTTAAAAAACTAAGAATACTTTCAAGTTAATTCACCTATCTATTAATTTTTTTATGCATTCTTGTATTTTTTGGTTGAATCTTTTCACATTTCTATAAAACCTTATTGCTTAACTTCAGTAAAATATGATATTAGTCAAACTTGAATCAAAGCCTAATATGAACCTTGTTTCTTAGTTTTTTTATCAACTTCGAACACAAAAAATTCGTTGTACTTACTCTTGTGAATCTCATACAACTTATATATTTATTTCATTAGATCAACAAAAATGACAAGCAAGACAATTACCACCGAGGTGGAAAAAATTGAGTACCTTAATAGTACTAATTCTGAGTTGTGAAGTAGAAAAATCTATTATGTCCAGTTGCATGATAGCATACACTCCATCATAGACAAACCCGACCCAACCTTATATGAAAATTCGAAATTAGGTCCCGTGAACAGCGGAAGAAAATAAATACTAGGGCTAGGAGCTTCATGCTGACCCACATAGATTTGAACTTGATTCAGGTCTTTGAGACTCGCGAATCAGCTTAGGAGCTCTGGACCGCGACTAAGGAGAAATATCACTTCAAGTCGAAAGTGAATGTCCAGTACAACTCGTGTAGAATGAAGGAATCTGAAAGTGTCCTCGAGCACGTGAACAAGTTGATCATGATGGACAAGGATCTAACGGTTGCTGATTGCGCAATTCCGAAGAGGATGCAGATCGCAACCATATTAGGAAGTATCCCACTGTCATTCGACATGGTTGCCACATCTCTGAGGATGAATGACAATATTACGTCTGTGATGGACCTACCTACACAGTTGGCAATTGAACAAGACCTATCGAAGTAAAGATCGAAGACTAAAATCTTTGAGGTCGAGGAAATAGAAGAAGCAAATATCGTACATGTGAAGAAAAAGATTAAGACCCTCCAAAATGAATTTCAAAGCAAAAAGTGGGAAATACCCACGCGGCTCATGCTACGGTTGCGGTAAATATGAACATTTCAAGGTCAATTTCCCCAACAAGAAGAAGTCAGGATATTCTAAAGTCCTTGAAAATAAAGTCAATAAAAAGATAAGTTTACAGTTGTTGTGAAATGCAACTCCATCATCATGGACAGTGACGGATGGTGGATCGACTCTAGAGCAACCAAACACATCGCAAAGATGAAGGATGGCCTGGTGGACCTCAAGAAGCTGAGCAAAGGAGAATAGATGATATTCATGGAAAACAACACCAACCTAGACGTAGAAGGTGTTGGGCCTAGTGGACTTAAAGAAGTTGAGAAAAGGAGAACATGGGATATTCATGAGAAACAACACCTACCTAGACGTAGAAGGTGTTCGGACATACAAGCTTGACCTGGGAGATAGCGTTATGGTACTGAATGATGTATTAAATACCTCAGGGATACGCAGGAACCTGATCTCTGTCCCAGTGCTGCTAAAAAAGAACTTCAAATTCCGCTTTTATAATAAGAATGTATCTATAGGCAAGAATAACAAAGTCTATGCGATGAAAAAGTTTATGCCCGAGCATGACCTATTCTATCTTCTTGTAATAAACTCTAGTGAATCAATGAATATCTCTTCTGAGTATTCCTTGTGTTGTTTGTCTTACTATAACTTGTGGCACATGAAACTGGATCATCCATGAAATTCTAAGATGGATCAAATGATGAAGGCAGATTGGTTGTACTAAGATCTTGGGTGCAAGGACATTCTCCTGCGAACACTATCTTACAGGTAAAATGACGAGAAGACTATTCTCAATCGGAATTCGTTCAGCAAAGTTATTAGATATGATCCAATCAGACATGTGTGGACCACTGAAAAACCGCCACTCGATCACTTGTTTATTCCTGCAAAAGGAGAAAGAAATAATATCGCGGTCGTTATCGATCGAGTGGGTTTTGTCAGAAAAGATTAAGGTTAATTAATCTTTTTAATTTTATTTATACTCCTAAACAAATATGTATAGTGGATTCGTATGGGAGTGTCGAACTCAGGGAGGCAAACTGTTGGAAACTAGGGGGAATGGTAGAAAAAGCTTAGGTTTTTAAGTTTTATGATTTTTTTATTATTAGAAAATGTTTTTAAATTTTTATTTGGTTTTTATTTTGTTATTTTTATGGTGTAATTTTATTTTACTGTTTTTATGAATTTTTAAAGAGTTTTTATGATTTTTTTGGTGTTTTTGTTAATTTCTAATGTGGAAAACTAAATTTTCATTGTAAACAGTGACGAATTTTGAATTTTTAAAGTAGCAAACAGTAACAAAATATTTTTATTTTATTTTCTGTAGAAAGTAGATGAAAATCCCTTTAAAACGATCATTTTTAGGGGATTTTTATTTATTTAGTTATGAATTTTTGAAGTTTGGTGCATTATATATATTTTTTATTTTTATATCCGATTTTTATTTTGTTTTGGTTTAATATGCAAAATGTGGCAAAGTTCAAAGTGACTACGTATATGTCTTTTTATTATATTTCATTTATTTGTTGTTTATAGGTGTTTATTATAACGTATATTATTTATATACAATGGTAACGATATGGATGTAATAAACAGGAAATTTTGGTGGTATATACGTTATAGTCTGGAAGGTGAGGGGTTATGCGCGTGAAAAGTAAGAAATTAGGGGCGCATGCGGAAGTATGTCGAAAATGAAAGGTCTACCTACGCAATTATGCCAAAATATCCTGTACGTCACGTGCAATGCGCGTGCTCTTATCCCACTCGCCGGCCGGACCTTTCTTGAGCGGTTGGGAGGTCGTTAGCGGAGACGCCGACAAGTGGGTGGTTGTTGGAGCCGTTCGATCAAATTTTGATAGACGGTTCCTGTGTAATCTGAAATTGATGGGGATGTTCTTCTTCCTTTGTGAACAGGCGGTGTCTATTGTGCTCGAGGTTGGACTTTGCTCAGATCTGATGCAGAGGCTGTCATCCAGAAGGTTTTGTGACGACGAAGCTCTGGTGCGTTCTCCAACAGCGGATCTCGTGGGTGCTCGAATTGCAGGTGATTCCTCTGTGTCCGAGCGATCGAAGGGTGATGCTCCTCGAGGCTAAGGCGGTGGAGGTCACGGCGTAGTTTATATATTCAACAATCTCGATCTCCAGACGAAAGCTATGATGCTTCACGGGCTGATTTCGATTTCAGATGGTTCTCCAGGATATGTGCGATCTGAAATGCCTACGATTCTGCAAATTAAACCAAACTCGAAGGCAAAGCTTCGGCCGAATGTTAAAGGATTTAGACAAATAACCAATCGGTGAAATGAAGACGGCCAGAGATGGACTAACGATAATCAATACTAAACCAAATCAAATTCGACGGAAGATAAATGTGGATTAAATCCCCCGATCAGAAATTCTCGGATATGAACAATAGAGGTAATGATACATAATCTGAGATAATCAGGAATCTGGACGGAGATGGATACGGTTCGATAGGTGAGATGGATTGGAGATTTGAGTCAAATCAAAAATTGATGAAAGCAAATGTAACATAATGGAGAGGAGAAATCAGAGAGGGATGGAAACGGAAGGATAAAACGGGAGGGGTTGAGAGGACAGAGGAGAAGGAATGAGGAAGGAGCTAACCTGGATGGATGCGGACGAAGTTGATGCCTGTGGAAGCGAAGGCTCACGTACGACGGAGCCCCGCGAGGTTGTGGATGAAGTGCCGGTGGAGGAGCTCCGATGAAGGTGCTCCAGGTGATCGCCTCGACACCCGGCTGAGATGGAGGCTTGCGCGCGGCGGAGAGAAGCTCTCGCACGGCGGAGATCGCGCCTGATCCCTCTTCCTCGCTCGACGGACGTGGACCGAGAGCTGTCACTATCTCGAAACCTCACTCTCACGGAGCCGGAAGAGATGAAAAATGGCGGATGCCCCGGTTCAAGGGGGTTGACGACCTATTTATAGACGGAGGTGGAGGATGAATCTGGACGGGAATCAGGGAAGATGAAGATACTTGGGGAGCACGTTGCCGGATCCCGTCACCGGCGGTGAGTGGCGTCACCGGAGTTAGTTGGGTTGAGGAAGAAGAAGTCCATCGGGGAAGAAGAGGGGGAGATTTGGTAAAGGTAGAGAGAGAAATGAGAGAGAGAAGAGAGGAAAGAGAAAAGAAGAGGGAAAGAAAGAAAAAATAAAATTAATATAATTAAATAATTAATAATAAAAATTAATTAATAATAATTTTGGAATTAAATATTCAATAAATAAATAAATATAATTAATATATGATTTAAATAGTTAATTAAGTAATTAAGTATATAATTAAAGAATTAAGTATTAATTAAATAATTAAGTATGTAATTAAGTAATTAATTAAATTAATTAATTAATTAATTTAAAAAAATAAAGTTTTATTTATTTTTAAGGAAAAATAAAGGGTTAATGTATTAAATAATAGTATAAGTTATTTATTGTACAATTATACCGATACAGACCCCGAAAACCGTGTTTTTCGTATTAACTCCGATTTTAGCGAAACTAGTGTCATTTTGTAGATAATTGAAAAATATAATTTTAGGGACAGAGTTTGCTCAATTCAGAGTTCATACGGCCGAGTTATGAGGCCCGGACGAAAAAAGTTGCGGCTTCGGGCCTCCGGATTTTTTCGATATTTTAAGTTATTTTTATTTTTATATTTTTATATACAATTTTAGATGATTTTTAGAAAAATAATTAAGTTAATACGGTTTACGATTATTTAATTAAAAATCACGGAAGTTTCAACACATAATACAAATATACAATGGGTCCAAAAAGCCGAAACTCACCGATTTTATCCGAATATTTTTTTGATTTTTTTAATAAGTAGTATTATTCACAAAACGGATTTTAAAAGTGAGTTTGGTCATTTTGGAGTTTTCTATAAATAGATATGAACGACGGAAGTTGGCTTTTACGGCTTTTCCGGGTCATTACAGTTATTTTATTTTTGTATCGAAATATTTTTCTAATATTTTTATAAAATAATATATATTTTTATGAAAAATTTTTATAAAAGAAGTGTTTTGATTTGAGGTGATTTTGATGATAAATAAAATAGGTGAAGTATTTACAAGGTGAAAATTGGGTAATTTACATTTTTGGTCTTGATTTTCTGAATATTTTTAAAAGTTAGGATCATTATCTCCCCCTACTTATTTCTTTTGTCGACCCGGTCAATATTGACCTGGTTTCGGGGTTAGGATCAGTCTGTATATTTCATATACATACTTCTTTTATTTTTATTTTATTTTTTCTCTTTATTCTTTTATTTTGGATATTTTAAGTGTTAATTATATAATATTAATATTTATGGTAGAGTTATAATTAATTGGAATTAGTGGACATTTACATGTATTTTACCAAGGATTTTAGCCAAAATGAAAGAATAAAGGCGATGAAACATAGATTCATCAACCACTGAGCGTCAAGACATGTAGAAATATTGTTTACTTTATAACATTCATTGATGATTACTCAAATTTCTTTTATTTCTATCTCTTAGGAAGAAAGTCAGAAGCACTTGAAATATTTAAGAGATATAAGACAGAAGTGGAGACAAGATTGGGAAAACCAATCAAGACTTTTAGGACAGATAAAGGTGGTGAATATACCTCAAAGGACTTTGAGGATTACTGCTTTCAGTCAAGCATTCGTAGGCAGATTACAGTGCCCTATACACCATAGCAGAATGTTGTAGCAAAAAGAAAAAATCGAACCTTGATGAATGCAGTAAGGTGTATGCTTTCACACTCAACACTCTTCGAGAAATTTTGGGGAGGGACAGTGTTGACTGCGAGCTACATACAGAACAAGATTCCCTCAAAATCTGTATAATCAACTTCATATGAAATATGGAATGGCAGAAAATCTGAAATTGTGCCATTTCTGGAAATGAGGATGTGTTGCACATGTTCTGGTACCAAGTCAGCTTAGGAACAAGCTAGACTTAAGAATATTAAAGTGTAAGTTTATTGGCTATAGTGAATATTCTAAAGGATATAGGTTCTTCCATGAAACTAAAGGTCTGATCGAAAGTCGTGATGCTACTTTCTTTGAAATTCATCAAGAAAAGGGGAATAAGTAGAGGAATCAGATCCTTTGATTGTCCTAACAGACAATGAAGACGACTTGAGCATTAGACAAGAACTTGGGTATGATATCGATCAACCAAATATAGAGAATAAATTTATGAAACATGATAATCCTTTAGAGGAAGTGGTACGAGTATAATCGACAACAAGAGACCTAGAACACGGCCCACATGGATGGAAGATTACCAATTCTATGGATGCGAGGCGTCGTGTTACACTGTGGATGAGGATTACCATATCTTATATCCTTTGATGAAGTTATGACTTCGTCTGAGTCAGAATCATGGACAACCGCCATGAGGGATGAGTTGGACTCAATCTTAGCCAAACAATGTATGAGAGTTATGTGATTTGCCAGAAGATATGCAATTCATAGGATGTAAGTGGATATTAAGAAGAAGTACCAAGTCGATGGTACTGTTGACAAATATAAAACTAGATTAATTGCCAAGGGTTATACTCAGCAAGATGGAAAAGATTATCAGGAAACCTACTCTCCAATGGTTAAATTTTCATCTATTAGGATGATCTTAGCCATAGTCACATATATGGATTTGGAATTGTTCCAAATATATGTGAAGATGGCCTTCCTTAATGGAGAATTAAAGGAGGAGATTTATATATGACAACCTGATGGCTCCCAGGTTGAAGGTCATGAGAAAAGGGTTTACAAGTTAAAAAAGTAATTATATGGCTCGAAGTAGTCTGCAATGGTGTCTAAAATTTCATTGGGAAGTTATCCAATTTGGATTTGTTTCAAATAAATTGGATAACTGTGTGTATGTCATGAAGAGTGGGAGCATATTTGCAATCATGTTATTGTATGTGGATGACATTCTGCTTGTAGGTAATGGTATAAATGCTCAATGAAATCAAACATAAATTGAGAAATGATTTTTAGATGAAGGACGTGGGTGAAGCATCTAATGTTCTTGGAATTCAAATAATAAGAGACAAGTACTCGAGGACATTGAGCCTTAGTCAGGAAAGATATTTGCATACTATATTAAGGAGATTTGAAATGTAGAATAGCACTCCAGCTCCAACACCACCTGTGACGGGAAAGAGGCTCAGCAAGAGTCAGTGTCTCGGAAGAGCATAAACCTTTAGATGTACCATATGCACAAGTAGTGGGAAGTCTAATGTATGTAGCATTGTATACTCGACTTGATTTAGCTTATCCGGTAAGCTTAGTTAGTAGATATCAAAGAAATCATGCTCTATTACATTGGAAAGTTGTAAAGAGGATTCTTCGATACCTGAAAGAGACCATACATCTAAAACTTATGTATCAAGCATAATCGCTTGAAGTGGTTGGATACTCCGATGCCGATTTCGGAGGGGATGTGGATGACAGAAAATCCACATCTGATTACCTATTCATGTTTGGTGGTGTAGCTGTTTCTTGGGGTAGAAAGAAACAAGGATGTGTATCTAGACATACACATGAAGCAGAATACATTGCATGCAGTATGACACCACTCATGTTGTGTGGATCAGACGTTTTCTTGAGAATCTAAGCTTCGAAATTGGTTAAAGGCCAATTGAAATATATTGTGACAATCAAGCTACGATAAACTTGATTAATAATAGGGATAATAGTTTTAAAGGAAAGCACATTGAAATCCAATATTACTGTGTACAAGATATAGTGGTGAAACAATAAATCACGATAACCTACATACCTACCAGTGACATGTTGACTGATTTCATAACTAACAGAATAGTAGCAGGAACATACATTAAATATGTTGGTTTAATGAGACTCAAGAATGCATGAGTCAAGGAAGATGTTTCATATATAATGATCCTCATATGATAAATCTCCATTTATATACTACACGAGTAGTGGGAGCATATATGTTCTTGACCACTTCGGTCAAGTGGGAGATGTAGAATGGTCAAATGACCGGTGTGGTCAAGAACTGTCAGCGGTAGTTGCGCGGCTGACAGTTACGGAGATCTGATCTCGCGGAGGACCCAAACCGTGGGTGTGAGGAGTGGATGGACTTGACGAGGGGACGCTCATGCCCCTATAAATATCAATATCTATCGAGAGGAGAAATCCATCCGAGAACCACCTCTTTCAGAGGGAGTCCTCTCCCATTATCTATCCCCACCCCCTTCTCTCGTTCTCTCTCTATCTCTCTCTCGCGGACAACGTTGACCCTCTGCTCGACGTACATGAGGATCTTGATTAACCTGGAGATGTCTAGTTGTTTTGTTGTTGTCTTAGTAGATCTTGGCATTAACTCCGGTTGGGCTGATCTATTGAACTAAATACAAAAGTCTCCTTCTGGGAAGATTTTGCTTTCTCCTCATGACCTGGTCGAGAGAAACATCGGTGTAAAAGATTGAGCGGGATCAGTAGAAAAGAGAAGGGCCAGGTGGGCTCCTGAGACTCTCCCGGGACAGTGGCACCCCCGGACCCGCGAAGGCTTGGTGTGGCCTTTCCCCTGCTTGCTGGTCAACCCACCTGCACCCCCCACGAGTAGAAAGAAGAGCTGAGGCCTAGGGCGCTTTTGCTCCCGGCACCTGAGCCTCCCAAAATAGAGGATTGAGGATGAAAAGATAGGGATCAACGGTTAACTAAATAAGAAGAACCCGGGAGCGACAGTCCTTTGTTACACGGACTATAACTGTTCCGACAGGCTAGTCTTTTTTTCTTGTGGGGACTCTCCGGCATTCCCTCTACCCTATGGGAAAGGACTTCATTGACAAGGGGACAAGGCCACTAACCCCCATTGATAGTCGCACGAACTACAAAGCAAGAATTCCAGGTCTTGAGTAGGGCAAGCAAACATAGATAGAGATACCACACTGACGAGAGGCCTTTCTCCTTCCACAGAGCGCATCTTTTCTTTGCTTTGATAGAAGCAGGAGATAGAGCTAAGGCAAGAAAGTAGGCTACAGCGGGACAGTGGGGACATAGGACGAGGACGAAGGAGAGGGGAGGATGTCGAATGAATCGGCATGTGATCTCGACTAACTACTAAATTATATCCGACGTTTGTAGTTCTTTTGAATTAGCTCTTGGCACTATCATATATAATAGGTGAGTTTTGGCCTGGCAGCAAGAACCAAAGCACCTACAAGAACAGCCAAAGCAACCAAGGACTTCTCCTCCGGAAGACCATACATAGTGATATTCCCTTCGTCCTTACCCACAGTCAGGGTATATATGTCGTGCCCTGCAGCCCGATCTCTAACTCGATAGTTCAATAATTCCGATCAAATCAATCCCTTAACCTCCGACCGATTTACCTATGATCTTAGTCATCGTCCTTCCGCCAATAATCAGACTGCTGCTGATTGGCAAGTCTCTCGCCAACCCCTTTCTGTCCTCCTATCCGATAAGGATGTGCTTCCCGCCCACCGACTGGAATACAAAGCTTGGCTCGAATTCAAATGAACGAGATTGCCCCCCCTCGGCATCCTCTCGTCTTTATTAGAAATTCTCCCGATTTTCACCTACGACCAGTCAGCCGACTGCTCTACCGTCGAGCTCTTGGGGCGGGCTTAAGACATTGCTTTGCAAAATCGACATATAATCTTCTTCTCTCATGGATTTCATAACCCATAACTAAGAATGCAATAGCTGGATACGATATGTGGTGGCCCCAGTTCTTCCCCCATTTAAGGCTACAGACCTAGCTTCGTTCACTGAGTCTGTTGAGATCTGTCCTTTCTGGCAAGAGTTTTTCCCGGGATCCTATATCATCTTCTGTGAAAGAAGCCCACATACCCACTCTTCTTTTGTGTCACGAGGTTACACTAGTTCTGTTCCCACGCGTACTACCCGGCTGACTCTTTTTTGTCCTGACTCAAGAAGAGGAGTGAGTGTACTTCTTCTTCAATTGATTGATCCCCTTATTATCCGCCGAACCTACTTAGGCTGACTTGATATTATAGCGCAGATGTAATAGATTAGTCATTTTCGTAACGTCACGACTGGCCGGCCGGTGAAGTAATGTCTTGACCTTTGGAAGCCCGGAGGATATTCTAGTGAAAGTTGTTGAAGTGGGAAAGTCAGTCCTATCTCCTTTAGGGACAAAGAAAGCTTTCTTTCTATAGTGTCTAGTTTTCTTTCTCATTAGAGAAGGCGGGCTCCCGCCGGATTTTGCCCGTGGGGAGGTCTTTTCACTAATGTGAGAGGCATCGGCAGCCGGCTCAAGCACCGGCTCACGACACGGCTAAGATCCTGTCCTACTTCATTTTCTACTCCTGTAGTATAGGTTACCGATTATCCTCCGACGAATCTGAGTATTCCTCTAGGTGAGGGCCTCAGGCCTAGGCATTCCGGACCTTCCTTTCTTCTCACTTGATAACAGATCATCTAGCTCTCTTTTATAGTCCAAGTCTATCTGGGCACGGAAGCTAAGCGGGCGGGAAGAAAAAGTCTAGCTCCGTTCCGAAGCTTCTGCTCCTATGTTGCTCTAATTGAAGCAAAGGGCTAAGGGAGACTATTGAGAAGGGGGTGTAGGCCGGTCAGCCATCAGTCTCAGATCCATTCCCGCCTTCTACCTATATCGCAGTGGAAGCTTAGACTCAGTGGTTGAACTTTTCTGAAAAATACATATAAAAAAAACGACAAGATTATATATTATGGAAAGGAAGGATTAGCACCCCTTTGATTTGAGCACGCCCGACCGGACCTGTGTCACCTTGCACCATATGTACTTCATGCTATCCATGGAATTGATGTTAGGGCAAAGTAGTTGAGTTCTAGTTGATCGAGGGAAGTACGAGCGTGGGTAAGATGTAATGAGTCTCGTCTATATCCTTAAGGAGAGTCTATAGAAAGATTTCCTAGGAAAGCTGACTGCCGGATCGCAGGCTGAACTGAGCACTCATAGCTCCAGAGGAAGGCGTCGACTAATCACTAACTATCGCGATCAGAAGGGGGACCAGGTCTTGATGTTTAGAATCCATCTCGTGAATGGAGTACCAATTCCACCACTTATTACGCATCTGATTAAAGAAGATCAAAAGTCCTTGTCCATAACCTCAATTGCGCTTTCTTCTTTTTGTTTTGGACCGAGGGCGGAGGAGGAATTGTTAGGGATTTTGCTGGAACTGCGCTCTCTACTCTATTCAGAGCAGAAAAGACTTCGAACGCGAAGAGAGCCAAAGCGCCCTGTTTCCTGCTCCTAGCTTCCTGTTTCCTTGTTTCCTGTATAACGTTTCCGGAGAAGTCCGATCTTCTAAGAGGTGACTCCCAAGAGACTGATCTTCGAAAAAGCCCCTCCCCAGGCTTCGGCTTTCGACCTTGGAGCGATATACCTTTCCTGGGAATGTTGCTGACGTAAGTACTTTGATTCCAGAGAAACCCGCCCGAAAATCATCCTCCTTTCTTCAATGTTGGCGCATATCGCTATTTCTTTTCTTTTGACTTTCCAATTAGTAAGTTCTTTGATTTCTTTAGTTAACTGCTATTTTTCCACTCTAGTGGCTCTTCCTGTAGGGGGATACAATGGATTTTCTGTTGGGGGTGATCGATTTTAGTGGATAATCAGGTTCTTTTATGGGCTCATAATGGATGTGAAATAGTTCCCTGAATCCTCGGCTAAGGGACTATAAGACAGAGGTTCATTCCGGAAGTGACTATCTTGGTCTTTTTCTTCCTATCTTGGGTCGTTATAGGCTCTGCCGAGCTTATTCCGATTATCGGAATGGTTAGATTTAGTCTTTCTAACCGGATAGTATTTTCTAAAGGATGTATATAAACAGAAGAAAACCACTTTTTTGATACCCAAACAGCTCTGATAAGCGGGGAGGGGGAGATCCCTCCCAAAAGCAATGAGAAGGCGCCCCAGAATTCATTTTATTGGGACCAGATCTATAATTATATTGATTTTCTCTCTTTCAAGAGGGATCAAGAATCCAGTCTCTTCAGCTGAGGGGGATCGTCAGAATCTTAATCGGGCTTGGTACTGGTATAGACTTCTTCGCATTCCCCCAGGCTATGTCTAGTATGTCCTAGGGGGCCGCGTAGACTAGATTTCTATAGTGCGGAAAAAACCGCCTGTCATCTTCGGAGTCAGGAGTTCAGGCTTGGCCGCGAACCATACATGTCACCTAGCTTGTGAGGCTAAGCCCTGTCTTCCCCCAAGGGGTCTAGCCATTCTTTCTCCCGTGAAAGAATATATTCCCCCGAGGGTAGGTCTTATTTAATGGGGATGCGACCCGAGCTCTAGTGAGATGGCTTCTTTGTGAGGAATGGCTTCTTCGTGTGGGAATGGCTTCTTCGTGAGGAAGGGCTTCTTTCCCGACTAGACTATAGAAAAGGTCAAATGAGAGCCTGACGCGGAAAGCCGCCTGTACCCTACCCCAGGTCAGTCTATATTTTGATTGCCCCGTCTAATGCCTAGTTTAGGCCTGTGGTCGAACTCCATTTTTCAGCGGCATCACTGACCTCTTCCAGACACGGGAGCGCTGATCCAGTACTTGTCCTCCTTACTGAAGAGAGAGAGCCCCTTAGGGTTGAATTGTTCATGGTGGATTAGTTCCTCCTCCTAGTTCGATGATTCTTATAAGATATAGGATTTGAAGAAGAAAGAGGAATAGTTCAATGAACGGTGGATTGATTCCCTGAAGTTCATTCATTCATTCTGCATATTGGTATTCTTATTGTGGTGGAAATTCTAATTCCTCTTCCTATTCTTTCGTAGTCATAGATGAGGAAAAGTCTGTATCCTCCTATTAAGTAGGAGACATGGAGTTCCCTCCCAAAGGGCTTGGGAAAAGGACTCTTCTTTCTATATCCTTGGATGTTGACTGAAATCCTTTCCCATTTCTGCTTTATGGAGAAGGTCAGCTAGTAGGTCTTCTTTCAGTCTCAAGTATGACGCTTCATGGACTGGTAAAATGCCTATCCCTAAGCCTCTGTCGAAAGGGAGAAGTGATGCGCCTCCTATCTGGCTGTGTAAGCGTCCCATTTACTTGAGTGCCTGCTGACTTTCTTTTTCTCACTGACTGACCCTAGTCTACTATAGATGTCAAGTCGAAAGGCTGACCTCCCTTTCTATCGTCTTATAGGGATCGAAGAAGCCTCCTTTCCTGCCGGTAGAAGTAGTGTGTTTGTTCGGGCAGGACTAGTCTTTGTCAGCCCCGACGGTGCCTTACTGCAATATCGAATATTGACTACTTCACGCTTCCCGCCAGCGAGCTTATAGTGACGTTCCCCCCCTGATATCGGATATATAGTTGCGGTAGGGGTCAAGCTCACTCTCGGCTTCACTTTGACGTAAACCAAGCCCGAAGTGCTTCGCTGCCTTCCTTCCCCCTAAGAAAATGAAGGGAGGAACTAGAGAGAGAATGAGAAGAAAGGGCTTTCTGTGATCAGATAGTAGCTAGTCCGTCACGGTTACCAATCAGGCCCGTAGTAGGACTAGTAGGAAAAGGGGTAGTAGCCGGGCCGGCATCAACTCGAATAAGATAGTTCTGCCCCGCCGCTCGCCACTATATATCCTAGAAGACTACTATATATTTGCGATAGAGGAATTCTAGAATGACTAGAGTAGGAATGAAAAGAGCAAGATGCTTTGGGAATTTAGATTCTACTATTCTGATAGCCTTGCGGATTTCCCTGGCTCTTTGCCCTCAAAAGATTGGAACTGATCTTTTTCCTCAGTAGTTCACCAGTTCCATCTCATGCAGGAGGCATCTGCAGCAGGCGACCATGCAAGAATGTCGATTCACTTATGTCTGGCTATTGGGAAGAGCTTGCTACCATGGAGCCTCCGCTCTCCGGTGACTCTGCTTTTCCGGTCGGGCATTGTTCCACTTTCTCATGCGCCTGCGCCCTGAGTTCGAGCACTAGATATTTGACCCTTCCTCAACTACTCTGCTGACTATACAGGTTTTGACGACTTCACTACGGGGTCAGGTGAGCTTTTGGCCTCGGAGCCTTGCTATACAGACCCCTGCTCCCCACTTTGTTGCCGCTCCCCGCTCATCTGCCTCTCGTGGGCGTCTTCCTCCTTATACCTCTACCGGCGGTCTCGTATATGTTATAGAATAGAAAAAAGAGAAGGCAAGTAGAATTCTATTTAAAAGCAGTTGCAAAGGAAGCAAAGGGAAGCTCGATCCATTGGTCTTTAGCAGCACTTCTCGTCGTCCTACCGCGGCTCCCGCGGGATCCTCCTCTCCTACTCTGCCTTGCCCTCTGTTGAGACTGATGATTCCACGAGCTATGCACAGCTGCTTGCGCGGTTACGACGTCTACCATCAGCAGCAGCTTCAGGCCATTATTCAGGTCTAGTTCTCCTTCGTCCTCGCCACGCTGCCTCCACCTCAGAGGGCCTCATTATAGGGGGCCCTCATGGATAAACTCCGCCATATCGGATGCCTCTGTTCTAACGGATTGTGCGCCTTCTCCACTTTCGCCACTGCATATGGTTCACTTCTTCTTGTATCTAGTAGTGGTTCTCTGATTCTGACTCCCGTCGTTTTTTTGTTCCAGATGTTTGACATCTTTCTATGCACCTCTTTTCTGTTGGCCAACTGCCCTCACCTAGTCTCGCCTGCACAGTCTCATTTTCTTCCTCCTCTTGTGAGGATCGGCTTACCGGCCGCTGGGACAGGGCATGCGAGCGTCGACTACTAGGTCAAATGCACCTTCCTTTGCGCATCCGCTCCAACTATCAAAAATCTCAAAAAAGCGAATGCAAGTAGTTCAATATAATCGCAATACTCCTTGAGAAAACCTTGAGGCTAGGTCAGAAGGGTATACTAGATATTCATGCCCATTGATTTCTGGGCATTCTTCAGGTAGGCTCCTCATTCCGAATTGAGACCTCAGTGAACGACCCCCAACTTCCTTATGTTAGGACTTGACGCACTGGGAAGTAATTGGAAAGAGGTCCAGACCCGGATATCTAGAGGGTCTCACAGCTGATATGAGAAGCATTATATATAGGGGAAGTCTCAGTCCGCTAGCCCTCCCTCGGATCCTCTCTCTTCCAATCGACTTTGTACCTCAGGCTTGGGAATACCTGGTCTCCCGGGAGAGGTTTTTCCTCAAGTGAACCTTGACTTATTATGCTGATCATATAAGCTGAGGAGAGTGCCATCGATGTTCTCGAGGATTTAGTGGAAGTCCAATCTTCCCTTACTCATAAACAATCCACTTCAAGCATGCATTTCAAATAATGATGAGGTGGGGGTCAAAGCTTTGCTTGACTCACCTATCCCATCAAAACTTGATCGGAGCCGAGTGGGACACAAAACCTGGGCGCATACCTCCCTCACTTTAGTGGGGTGCTGCTCTAGTTCTGGCCTGTGCCCCCCATTCCCGAAGGTCCTGTTCGGTGAGTCGGTACCCCCGAGCCCATTCAAAAATGAGATGGCTTTCCCGCGTATAATAAAAACTGATGATACCTACTTTGAAGCTAGACCTGCCCACAAAACTCGCAAACTATTAGTCCATGAAATCGGACTTATACTTTTACATTAATAAATTTATGTCTCTCAAACTATTAGTCCATGAAATCCAAGAGTCGGATGGATGTTCAATCCGACGTCTGGGATTGTCTCTTAACTTATTCACTATTACTTTATTTAAGAATGACTTTAAATTATGTTGGTTAACATTTAAAATTTACTAAATGATTTTTGACGATACTAATGATTATAGTTTATCTTTTTTTAAAAGAAAAATAACTAGATTTTTTTAGAAAGGAAAAAATAACTAAATATATCAATATATGACATTATTTTCTAAGGGACGACTTATTTCCTTCGATGTCAAAATTCCTTAAATGTATGTCTATAATTTGGATTCTTATAACGCAAGATGCTTCACCGATGTCATTCATCAGAAATTCTTTGCTAAATTTCTCTATTATTTCAGACAATATTATTATGGTGTTACCTGCAAGTAGAATGCCTTCCATATACAATGACATAACTGCAAACTTGCCCACTCTTCATGATGCACATACTATTATCCAATTTATTTGCAACAAAGTCAGTTTTTTCTCCTGAAATTTAAGACACAATTTTCATGGAGATTATTTCAAGTCGTATAATGAACTTCTTAATTTGTAAATCATTTTCTTTTGACCTTTCTACCTGGAAAATATAATGTTATTGTATTTATATATGCTCCCTTAACTCTCCGTTAAGGAAAGGTTGTCTACATATGCATTTGGGATAATTCTAAATCTACAAATTCCACTATAGCTAAGAACATCTGTATCGATGAAAATATAAACGAGAGAGTAGGTTTCTTGGAAATTTATTCTAACTTTATGAATATAGCCCTTTTTCAACCAATCTTGCTTTATATTTACCAACAGTACCACCAAACCATCAACATGATACTTTTTTTGAATACCTATTTACATCTTATGGATTGTCTACCTTTTGTTGAATCATATAACTCATACATCACTTTGTTCAGTCAAGTCCAGCTCATCCCTCATGGTTGTCATCTATGATTTCAACTCATTCAAAGTCGTTGTTTCATTAAAGGATATGTGATTTATATAATCTGTACTCATCTACGACGTAACATGAAGCCTCACATCCACAAATTGTTAATCTTCCATCCATGCAGGTTGTGTTCAGGGTATCTTATTGCCGATTATAATCGTGGATTATGTGGATTCACCCACTTCTAAAGTATCATCATCATCGTCGTCGTTGATAGGTTCATTCTATAAAGCATGAATGATCAGCGCATCATTTAAATCATGCCTAGTCATATTAATCGTCTTGTACGATAATTAGAGGATTTGTTTCCTCTATTTCATGCTCTTTCTCTTCATGATTTTCAAGGAAGGTTGAATCATGACTTCCGATGAGATATTTAAACTCAAATGAGAACCTATATCCTTTATAGTGCTCACTGTATCAAATAAATTTGCATTTTAATGTCTTGAATTAGCTTATCTCTAGGCTGACTTGGTACTGAGATATGCTCCTATCTAGAGATGATCTAATTCAGGTTTTCTATCATTGCAAATTTCATATGACATTTTATCCGTAGATCGATGCCAATGGTGACAGGAAGCTATCAAGTTCCTACCGGAGTGTCATGAGCGGCAATAAGAGAAGTAGAAGGATTTATTATATTGTTTAGGGATATGAGTTAATTAGTTAAATCAGGTAAGCTATTGGATAAATCAAAAGGGAGAGGTAATTCAAAGTTTAACAATTTATTATTCCAATATTCCCTAAAAGGGTCTTGCAGGGCATTGATACGGTACTTGGATTTTTTAATATACCTTAATCTACCTTTTATGTAAAAAAAGATAATCCCTTGACAACAATTACAATTACCTTCTTGGAAGTGAAATGTATCACTGATGTAGGAAATATGTGCAGCTCAAGTCCTGATAGGGGGCCGACAATCTCCAACCCCCTACCAGGGTCGTCCATCTCCCATCTGACGGTTCTCCTTCATTACAACACGGGAAATTACAACAGATGATCCACCTTCCTGATAACGGGTCATGAGACACCATATAGAGGTATATATCTGGAACTCAATTAATTTGTTGATTTTTTTTATTTCTGAAGAAAATATAAGTTGGATATCTTTCAACATCTATAATATTATACATGGTATATTTCCATAGAAATGGGCATTGTTTCAAGAATTAGTCATAAGGTTGAATTTTAGAAATAAATATAAAGTCTAGAAATATATCATTACGAAATAATAATGAATTAACATTAATTTAATTAAAAACTATTATCATGTACACATACTGCAGAGGAGGTACATGCATTAAGTTATAAAAAATTAATATGTATTTGCTTACATAGATATATAGATAGATAAGTTGAATATAAATTTAATTTGCAAAATAAATACGTAAATATCTTAGAAATATCTAAAGTTAATTAAAATACGAAGATTTGTGTAACAGAACGGGTCACGAAGATCGAAGAAAGCAAGCAATAAAAGATCGTGTGACCGAACCTTTACCAAAACATGCATGGCATCCAATGAGCAGAGATAATATCAATTCCAAACATAGTCCATTCAAACTAAGAGTTCCAATATTATTACAACTCTAAATTGGGGAAATTTAAAAAAACTACTCTAATAACTAAAATAGCATCTCAACAGTTCCTCTAGGCATGTAGATATCCTTTTGAGTCATACCATGTTCGGAATCTCGTGGGATCCGTAACACGATCCGGGATATGCAATCAATCATGTTCTTGATCTGAAATTGACAAACATAAATTTCCATGATCCCAATGCTCAGTATGCATCGGGGGCCATGCATGAGTATTCTAATGGCCCTTGATCCGTTATAAATCATGTACTTAGATTTTCAGGTATACACATCATTCCGTGTCTAGATATTTCCCATGCATGCCTAAGTTCGAACCCTATCGTGTATAACTTGGCTTCTTTCAAAACATGGATATGCGTGTAAATTTTCCTAAGTAGAAAAGACAACCATTTCTTTCAACTTGTGGGTCTTACATAACAAATTACATACTCCTTAAATCATATAAATAATTTTGCATTTTAACCCCATGACTTTGATGGTTTAACTTTCTTAAACCACTTCTTGTATAACATGTAATGGCTTACTCTTTTTAAACCATTTTCTTGCATAACTCATAATAGTTTACCTTTATAACCCATTTTTTTGTATAACTTTCATATACGTATCTTGTTATACGTTTTCAACCGCTGGCACTTGCAGTCCATGACAGTGTAGCTACAACTATAGAGGACTTAGCTTTTGCCTCTATGGTTCCTTGCAACCATACGCCCCTTGCGACGTTGCCCCTTGCAGCATTAACATGACAGTGTAGGTACAACTGTAGAGGACTTAGCTTTTGCCTCTGTGGTTCCTTGCAACCATACGCCCCTTGCGACGTTACCCCTTGCGGCTAACACGACCCCTTACGATCGTTCATGTGACTCTTTATGAGTCTGTGCCTCAAATCTTGTTAGATTCTTTTGACTCGTTCATCATTGCTATAGTAAAGATTAACTAATCCATACACCCATGGTATCACCATTTTCATTATTTAACTGGTGATAAATAGCTATACAAAGACTCCTATCACGTGTACTATAATTTATTTTTAACGTAATCCGTACATAAAAGTTAAACGTTATATCTATAGATTACATTATTCTCACAGTATGTGTATGACTATAATGCACAATTTGATTTGCTATATGTAAAAATCTATTGAATTTCATATTGCTTTAAGACGTAATCTATACCTTCTTTGCAAAAGTTGCTCCTCAATTTTCTTTTTTTTTCCGTTAATACTCACCACCACTAATTTAATTGGTACGTGTAAGCAAATACGCTATCTAACCTTACAGGATGTTTAAGGTCTTGGATGGATGGGCTTATTTAAGGATAAGTTTTTCCTTTTATATAAACATATAGTACATGGTACAGGAGAGTAATTTTGGACTACACCATTAACCATTCACAGTCATGATTTCTTTTTTTTAAAGAACTTAATAACAATCTGTGGCACAAGGAAACACACGGCAAAAGAGCTCTAATGTTAATGTGAATTTACATATCAAACTATAGGAGGAGTTCGGCAATAATTCTTCTTAATCTTCTTTTTTTAAACAACTACACGAATATCAAACATACCTAATTCATTTTCTTTAATTCAAAATATTAAAAAAAATCCCATACGTGAGAGACATCATGAATTAATATGGTATAACTTGAGCTAATATTGGAATTTTCTCTCCATTTCCGTGTATGTATACATTTCAACCTATAAATCAGTGCACATATGTATTAGAAAAAAAATACGAGACATATATTATGTAGTATACCTAAACCGGTACATACACTAGAAGATCTATTCCAAAAGTGATCAATATTCATATGACATCCTATACTAATACATACCTTTATATATCTAATTCGGAGTGATCATTGTTGATGCAAAATCCTATATCGATACGTACATTTAGAAATCAAAATCCTAAACCGATACATACCTTAGATCCAACGCACGACTCTATCTGTGGTGGTTGTCGCGCCTTCTTCCGATCATAGATCCATGCTCCTCTCCTCCTCTGATTCGGCATCGCTTTCTCCTGCGATGACGAAGGGCACCGTAAGATCTCTCTTCTCTCTCTCTTCTCCTCTCCTTTCCTCTCTCTCAAATTTGCAAAAGCAAGTGACGTTGGGGTGGGAGCCATTATGATTTTAAACTTCTCATTGGAGAGGTTGATGTCCATTAAAACCTCTTAATTTAGAATCAAATCAAAATTATTAAATGATAAAATAAAAGGCAACTTGGCTGGAAATTTTCCGGCCGTTACAATTTGTATGATAATTTTATTCGATTTGTAACATTTGATTGATGATAATCAAATGGTCAATTTTCAATTTCAAAGTGGTTTGAGACACTACAACAACAGAAATCTACAACAATGAATAATTTGATTATTGATCTCTATAAATTTCGATGTTAAATATAACAACCAATATTAGTTGTTATTATAAATTTATCATTTATTCTTATAATTCAAATAAAAAAGTCATATTAATTGCAAAGTTTAAGTTTAATATAACAACGGTTATTTATTGACTTTTTCATTAAAAGTATGCACTAATCATTGCTAATCTAACAATGACTACCAAAGCTATTGTATATAATTTGTTGCCAATAATATAGCAACACATACGGTCTTCATCGAACTGAATTTAAAGAATCAAGAAAAAAATTTCGTTGCTATAAATTCATACGAGAAATTGGGTCTACAACGACATTTATTTTAAATCCATCACTAAATTTACCTTTGTTAAATATATAGTGATGAATATTATATGATGCTTTGCTAAATGATTCTTTATGCTAGAGAATAGCGGCAAAATTCATAACTATTGCCAAATAATTAGCAACGCTTTGTATAACAACGCTTATCTGTTGATATTTTTCAAAATTTGATATGCATGTTTGTAAATTTGGACTAAAAAAATAACGATGATTAACTCAAGTTTTGAAAAATAGCAATAGATAAACGTTGCTATACAAAGCATTGCTAATGACATAGTGGGTATGCCGTTCTCACTAAATTTCTAGTATACACAATCATTTAGCAAGGGATAATATTTAGTGAGAAAAACTTAATCACGATTTAGTGAGAACGTGGGAAGAACAATGAGAAAAGTGATACTCATCATTTAGTGAGAAAATTGATTCTACGAAGAAGATAATGAGAAAAACTTAATCACGATTTGTTCTAATAAAAAGAAAGCCGACAATTATATGTATATAGGTAGTAAAGAGTGATGACGATATATAAAAGTACACTATAATAATTTGAGATTATAGATTATTATATGACATATCTTATTGGACCCTTATCGGATTGACCCTTGAGCAAATGGGTCAAGTCTGACCCGTTTAATTAATGCATAGCTTTCATGCGTGAGTTGGATTACACAAGTTGGATCATCACTTGTACTTGATTGAGATCCCCTTCTCGCCTTCCTTTCCTTCGTCTTCACCATCTCTCTTCCTCCATCTTTTCTCTTCTTTCCACGATTCCAATCATTATTAGACACCTTTCTTTCTCCCTTGGGTGAAATTATCCAATTCAAAAGGCTTCTCGATCACTCTCTTTTTATCACCATGATGTTCGAAGATCAGGACATGAATAGCGTTTATGGTTCTTATATAGGAGCAAACATCTTCTAAATTATATGATTAACTCATACTGTTTTTATCCTTCAACTTCACAACCATCGACAAGAGCCCATCCGACTCCCCTACACACATACACGATATGATTGCCAATGATTTGATAGGAGTCATTGTCAAGAAGAATGTTAACATTGAGTAGAGTTATTATTTGTAAATGGTAAATTTTAATGCTACGAGAAGTTGGTAAGAGCCACTACAT
This sequence comes from Ottelia alismoides, assembly GCA_037367405.1. Classification (NCBI taxonomy): domain Eukaryota; kingdom Viridiplantae; phylum Streptophyta; class Magnoliopsida; order Alismatales; family Hydrocharitaceae; genus Ottelia; species Ottelia alismoides. The sequence goes on from JAZKJV010004874.1 coordinate 119,470, forward strand.
CACTGCCCAGATGTAGTTTAAAATTTGCAAGGATTATCGCATAAGGAATGCACATGAGCGGAATCAGGAATTTTATAAAGGGGGGCCAAGTATACATCTATCTTGTATAAGCAAAAAAGGAAAAAAAGCATTTTCAAATGATATTTTTTAAGTAGAGTTAACAATTTCAAATGTGATTTTTAAAATTTGTTAAACTTATCATTTCAATGTTTGAATTTTCAAAGATATAGACTATTTTTTCAATGGTGATTTTTTAATGGTTTTAGTTAAGTTTTTTCGTATTTAAATGGAAAAAACAAAATTTATTTCATTTATAAAGACTCATTTTATATCAAATTATATTTATAGTGTTAAAAAAATAAAAGCGAGCAAAAATAATTTTTTTAACAATGGAAGTATGGAATTATTTTTTTAAAACAAAAGAAATGATAGAAAGAGGTAAAGTGAGTAGAGCTATTTTTTTAACAAAAAGTGCATCAATAGGATTTGAGCCATGGTTCTTTATTTCAAATGAAACACTTTATCAATAAACAAATAAATATCAATGTTAGCAATTGAGTTTTTCTTACTATATTTAAACTTTACGGAGGGGCTATTTTAAAAATTAACATCATCATATAAGTGAAATGTAATAATTAAGGAGGGGCCATGGCCCCCTAAAATATATACTAGTTCTGCCAATGGGATAGTCCAAAATTTGCAAGGGTTCTCGCATGATGGACGCATGCAGGTAAAGAAGTTAGTCCAAAAGAGGTTGCAAAGGAAGTTGCGGATAGGTAGTTGGAATATTGGCACTTTAACTGGCAAATCGATGGAGATAGTTGATGCGATGGAAAGAAGGAAGATTAAGATATTATGTCTACAAGAGATAAAATGGGTCGGAGAGAAAGCAAGGGAGATCGAGAAGACATGCTTTAAACTTTAGTATTCATGTAAAGATAAGGGCATAAATGATGCTGGAGTGGTTGTTCATAAAGATTTGAAGGATTGTGTAGTTAAGGTGCAAAGATCTGGGGATCAGATTATATATCTAAAAATTGGTGCTCGAAAAAGAAATTCTGAATATCATCTCAGTTTATGCACCACAAATTGATTTAGATGATATGATTAAACAAACTTTTTGGGAGGATTTGGATAAGATTTTGCAAGGAATCCTGCAAAGAGAGATGATTTATCTAAGTGGAGATCTCAATGGACATGTGGGAAAGGATGCTTTAGGGTATGCTAGTGTTCATGGAGGACATGGCTTCGGGGATAGAAATGAAGAGGGAAAAGTCTTTTTGGATTTTGTAACAGATTATGATCTTTCATTGCAAATACTCTCTTCAAGAAAAGGGAGGATCATTTAATTACTTATAAGAGTGGCTCGATTAGAATACAGATAGATGACTTGGCGCTGAGAAGAAGAGATTGGTTGTGTTGCAAAGATTGCAAAGTAACCCCATGAGACAACTTGACCACCCAACATCGCTTGTTAGTCATGGATGTGCAAATAAAAGGGCTAGTAAAGAAAGGAGGGTTTCCAAGATCACTAGAACTAGATGGTGAAATATTCAATTGAAACAATCAAGCTTCAGGAAGAAGTTTTAGAAGACTTATCTTGGGATTATAACGAAAGTGCTAATGAGATGTGGGAAGCGGTAGCATCTTGTGTCCGAAGGGTAGCCAGAAAGATGCTTGGCGAGTCAAAGATAGGAGCTCCAGGCCGAAAGGAGGCTTGGTGGTGGAGTGGTGCAAGAGAAGCTCAAAATTAAAAGAGTTTGTTTTAGAGCTGTATCTAAGGATAGAACAAATGAAACTATCACAAACTACAAAATAGCTAAGAAGGAAGCAAAGAAGGTGATAAGCGAAGCTAAATCAAAAGCTTATGAAGTTTGTATAAAAATCTCGATTCTAAAGAGGGTCAGAAGGATATATATCCAGGTTGGTTAAAACAAGAGAAAGAAAGACCAAAGATCTTTCTCAAGTGAGATGCATTACAGATGAGGAAGATTATGTGCCTGTAATTCAATAGAGACCGGATAGAACCAATACTTCCATAAGAATTTCATTGGGGAAGGAAATAGAGAGATCACTTTGGAAAATGTAGTTAGTAGTGAAAGTTACTTAAATCATGCAAGCTACATACGAATATAAAGAATGAAAGTAGAGGATGCTTTGAAGGTTATAAGACATGGGAAAGGTGTAGGACCTGATGGCATTCCTGTAGAAGTTTGCAGAGTTTTAGGTGAGTGTGGTTTGACTTGGCTTATAAATTTATTCAATGTTATTTAGCGAAGCAAGAAAATACCTGAAGAATGGAGGAAAAGTATTGTGGTGCCTCTTTATAAGAACAAAGGAGACATTCAAAATTGTTCACATCATAGAGGTATCAAGTTGATGAGTCACACTATGAAGATTTGGGAATGTGTAATCGAAAGAAGGTTGAGGCAAGTTTCCAAAGTAAAAAAAATCAATTCGGATTCATGTCAGGTCGCTCAACTGTTGAAGCCATCCACTTGTTGAGGAGAACAATGGAGATTTACAGAGCTAAAAGGAAGAACCTCCATATCATTTTTATTAATTTAGAGAAGGCTTAAGATTCTGTCCCACTGGAGATATTGTGGAGAGTTTTGGAGAAGAGACAATCACCTATCCTATATATTAACCTCATAAAAGATATGTATGATAGGGCTTCATCTTGTGTATGGATACAGTTTGGGAAGACTGATTATTTTGACATCAACACTGGTCTGCATCAAGGTCCAACTTTGAGTCCATTCCTTTTTACTTTGATTATGGATGAGTTGACAAGTCACATTCATGATGAGATACCTTGGCGTATGTTATTCGCTGATGATATTGTGTTGATTGATGAGACTAGAGATGAAGTAAATGAGAAGCTTGAGATCTAGAGACATGCTTTGGAGACTGACGAACCCGAGAAATGCCCCATGTTAAATGTGATGTTTTGTTGTAGTCGGGCAAACAGATCGATCAAAAATTAACCACATGAATCGATGAATCGATGAATTAATTAATGTGCAATTTTATGTATTTTTAACCTAAGCAAGCCCCAGGGTCGACTTAGGGAGGCAAAGGAATAACTTCGGATCAATTTAGATGAATTAGCTCACGGTTTTTCAAGAGGTTTTTTGGGTATTTTTTAATGTGAAAGAAATGCAAATAGAAAATGCGGATGGATTAGGTTTTTAAGAAAACACACAACTTAGCCGAATTAATTTTAATGTCAAATCAATCCAATTTAGCCAAGTTATATTTTTTTGTCTAGAAATCTAGTTCAATGATTAATTGCAAAATGTAATTTTTTGGAGTTTCTGGGGCTAAAATGTAACAATGGAAAATGGAAACTTTTCTAGGATTTTTATGCAATTTTTCATGCAAACAGAGTGCAAAAATTATGAAATTTTTCCTGAAATTAAATATGATGAAATGAAACTACTGTAAATTTTTTGGAATTTTCTGACAATATCATTTTTTTAGTGAACTTTTAATTGAAACGGAGTGACTGAGAGTATTTAATTCCTAGAAAACCATAAAATAAATTTATCCAGAAGCAAAATTATATCAAAAAGATATTTTAATAAGAAATCCAAAAGAGTTGAAATTTTGCAAAAATAATATTTGTGGATTTAATTAAAAATCAGTTACAGAAATCACTCAATAATTTATTTTAGAAAAAAGACACATACATTTTTGATGAAATCTGGAAAGTAATTAAAGCATATTCATACACATCGTCTCTAATATTTTCACAAATGCGGTCCCCAGGCCTGGAGTGATTGACCTCATTAGGAAGCGAGTACCTGTTCTTTGGCTTCGTGCTTGGTGGAGAAGGCTTGATATCTATTTCACGGCCTATTAGAAGTAGAAGGCGCTCCAGAAGTTCTTCCCATGACGAGGGATTAGCCGATAAGGCAGACTGTCCTTAGAGTGAGAGTGTGTCCTTCCTGGGGATCACCCTTCTTTCAGATCAGATAGCTAGTTATTTTCTTATCCTTTGAGTCTAGTTCGTGGGTGGGATGAATCCTAGTGAGGCTCTAATATTTTCACAATTTTTGGAATAAGTATTATTTAAATATGAATTTCTGATCATGAATTAGGTAAAATAATCAAATTTTCACCAAAATAATTTTAATTAATTACACAGTGTTCAGAAAAATCCAAGTAAAGATTCAAGAGATAAATAATTAAATGCTCTATGATATGCAAATTTTGTATTAAAAATAGATGCAAAATAAATGTCCAAATTTATGCATAAATGAAAGGGTGTCTTTGCAATAAAGAAAATAGAACTGAATGAACTAAGATGTGCACAAAGACACTTTTGCAATTAAAGAAATGTGAGGGTTTAATATGCAAATTTTCAAAAAAAATGACCTTGAACGTGGGTTCCAAAAATGGAACCCACCCTTCCCACGCTAGGACAAGAGGGTGCATGGGGCAGGGACATCGTGGACGTGGCAAAAGAAGAATTCATGCAAAATTCGTGGGAAGTCTATGATCAATATAACAATGAGGATATAACACTTGTGAAATTCAAATTATTTATCAAGAAATAATGTTTTAAGGGTCAATATGTGGTTTATATTTTTTGGGTGTGTTCGCAAGAAAAGTATTAATGCGGTTGGTAATTGATAAGAAAAGAAATAAACAAAAAACTAATGAAAAATTCTGGTTTGGTAGTCAATTGTAATGCATAAATAGGAGAAAAATATCTAATCAATTTAGAATATACTAGTATGCTTTATCATTTTTACAAGTTAAATATGTTATTATTTAATAGAAAATAAAACTAAAATGCGGAAATTTTACCAGAAAATACGATAAGTAGTGATAAGTAGTGTAGTATCTAATTCTTCTTTTAATTATATTTTCAATTTATTTTCAATTACATTAAAAAATAAAAACTTAAATATCAAATTTAAAAGGTGATACTGATTGATTGGTGCTTTCAAGGCATAAAAAGATAAGACCATGTATAAGTCATTTATATTTTTTCATACTTCAAAAATAATATCCTGATTAGATAATGTCTCGAGATTAGGTCTCCTAATCGTTATTGAGATAACTAGCCTTGACAACTTATTGTGTTTGATCTCAATTAAATCTATGGACAGTCACTTAAAATGCTTAAGCCAAGTTAATTATAAAGTAGTAGTCCTCCATTCTTATAACCCACTTTTACATTTTGTGAGTTTCTGATGTTGAAGTAGTCTTTTCCTCCTACCTCTTTATAGGGCGGCATCACCTCTCACGTAGCTCATTCCACTATTAGAGGGACTCGCTCGCCATTTAGAACGCACTCTCACACTTCGTGAGTTTCCGACATGTGACTACGTTGAGATGGTACAGATTTGAAATCTAAATTTTTATTCAAAATCCACTCCAAAATTTTAAAATCTTGCGTTGTACACATGCCCACAATCCTAAATTCTCCGTTGAGGTAAACACAACTTTGTTTGGTTGTTTTTATCTTTTGAAAATATTATACTCTCTAGTAACATAGTTAGATTAAGTTGGAGTAAGCTCTTTTCTAAGAATAAGTAAGATGTGTAACTTTTTTTTGTGAATAACATGTATTTAGATGTTTAAGAAGATTAAGATGACAAATGTGATGTGACATTTTTAATATGTTTCATTGATTATATTATTTGATGTCGACTTTCTTATTTTAAGATGGTTACAAATATTATGGTAAGAAATATGGGGTTCATATGATTAATTTTATCTCAGAAATTAATGTAAGGATAGAGATGATGATAATCCATATCCAAATATAGGTTGCTCTATAGGCAGCCGATTTACCCTCGCGTAAACAAGCAACGGATCCATATTTAGCATGCAGTCCGGGTCGGATCTAATAATCCGTCTGTGCCGGATCCGAATCCGAATTTAATCAGCATCTACATCAATCAATGTTGCTCCTAAATCTAAAATATAGCAGTCTCTCTCTCAAGAAGAAGAAGAGATGTCAGATTGGGGTCCGGTGTTCATAGCAGTGGTGCTCTTCATACTCCTCTCCCCGGGCCTCCTCTTCCAGATGCCCGCCAAGTCTCGCTTGGTCGAGTTCAGCAACTTCCAGACAAGCGGCATCTGCATGCCGTCATCTACTTCACCATCATCGCCATCCTCCTCCTCGCTGTTGGAGTCCACATGTACATCGGGTCTTGAGAATCTAGAAGAGGTTCTTTTCTATGGGTAGTTTTTGCTTTGGGTTCTTCATCTGAGGACCCCTACGTTTCTTCTGAACAAATTCAAAATGCTTGATCCCCTAAATATATTTCATGTATAATTATCCTAGAATTTTGTTGTGTTCGCTTGGGGGTTGGAAACTGATATAGCCGACAAATGCCTACTCTGAGTTTATCCTTCTGTGGCCTTTTTCTTTATGCGATCATGATGCACAAATACTTTGCATGACAACATTTCTTCTTTATTCTCACACCGATTCTAAACTTGATTTTGGAAAGGAAGAAGCTCCAAGGTCTGGTATCTGGAGACATGGAACTGTGGTGCAACAAGGATGCAGTAAATAATTTGATATTGATTGCAAAAAAAAACTTATTCCGTTGCCGGGACTTGAACCCGGGTCTCTCGGGTGAGAGCCGAGTATCCTAACCAACTAGACTACAACGGATCTTGTGTCACTGGCCTTACAAATTTGTTTAAACATAATAAATTTAGAACAACAAGTCTGATACTTGAACAGAACATAACGTTGAGGAGCAGCATAAATATTAGAAATTACAGCATGAATTTTCTACTTATTAAGGTTGGGTTTTTCCATTAAGGAACACTGCCAGACAAGTGAAGTAGTTCGCACACACAACCTCTTATTTCTCAGGAAGTCCCTCAAGGGAGCCACCCCAGGACATAATTGCTCGCATTTGGCCCCGGTGCCGCTACCGTTATCTGCTCAGGGGGATACCTGCAGTCCCAGCCAGGTTTGTCATTAGCTACTTGATCTCCAGTTTTCCGCTACTGGCATCTGAATTGAAGGGGTGACTCACCCGATTTGTAGCGTCGGTTCGCATTCCATGGATTGCAAGAATCCCTCTGCTTGCTGCTGATGAGGGTGGTGACGGTTGTACGCCATGGCAGCGTGGGCCTCGACGTCCCAGATCTGATGTTGCTGAGCTGCTTGGCTGCTCTCCTCCAACTGCATATTGCCACCAGAGAATTGAAGTGTTTAGTTCGGTAGAGGATGGTTGGAGGTTATTGTTGCAATTGCTGGTTTTGGGTTAATACAGTACCCTTCTCCTGAGAGCTTTGTTCGCATCGCATAGCAGTTGCTCCTGCATGGTTAAAGCGAAATAGATTCTTTTTCATCAAGAATAAAGAACATAGATTGCTAACTTCGCATAATAGGGCTTGTTCTCCACAGCTTCATGGATGCAGTTTTCTTTAGAAGACGAAATTTATCTTGGTTGTCTTTGGAGTAAAAGAAAGAATTGATATTATAAAAAATAATTTGCTCGTGGTTGACAAAAGCAATTGAATCTTGGATATGTTTAGAATTAATTATTCAGAAGTCTCATAAAAGATTGTTTCCGCAAAACAAAGCCAGCAAATTTTTGTGTGGCACAGAAAAAGTTGAACTTTGTGGCAACAAATTAATAAGAGCAGTAAGCAAAAAAAAGTTGTGATGTACATACGACATTTTCTTCTACGTGTGAAGGATTATGAAGATCTGAAGTTGGTTACAAAATATTTCTTCAATGAATTATATATGTGCATATTCGATTACTGAACCGAAATAATAGGCATTCATGTTCGCCTTTGTATGATATCAAATGAATATTTGGAGATTTCTGTTACTTTTAATTTCAATAGATAAATGAAGTTTGCCTGTGCTATTATTAACGAAACATGAATCAAGCACGAACATTTTTTATTTTGCTGCTCAACCAGAGATAGAACAAAAATACCATCTTTGTTTCATCTCCATCTTAGCAAATTTCCTTTATTATGAGTACCAAGTAGGACCAAATTCATTTCGTTCTGTAAGTAGTTTATATTACTATTGGAATTGGATAAATTTTGGAAGAACATCGCAAAAAAAATCCATATCCATCAGATTCATACTTGTAGAGAAATTTAAATAGTGATGTATAGGTTGGAGTTTCCAGACATACCTTTTTCTGCAGGTCGGTAAGTTGGTCTAGCATGTGCTGTGTCTGATGATGGAAATGTAAAGAACGAAAAAGAGAAGATTAATTTATTCTTGTTAGCCTCAAAGCAATCGCACGTCTATAGTTCCAATAAATGCACTAGTAAAGATATGACTTTTTAACTAACAGGGAGATGAATACCCGTAATGATCTAATTTGTCGCAACGAGCCATCCAGCTGTCTCTCAAGTTGCTCAAGCTCCTTGCTATTAAGTGGCCCGAGATCTTCACCAAGCAAGTTTCTTCATCCATATCAAAATTACAGTGAGACTTCTAGATTAACATGCAGTACATTTCTCTGGATCCAACAAGCAGAGATTAGGAGTTAACATATCTAAATCTATGAAAAATATTGTACCTTTGGGTCCGTTGCAACGATTCTACGCGTCCTTTCAGCTTCATATACTCCTGGTGGCTATTCTGATGCAGTGGAGAATAGAATGGTCACTTACTGTTATCTAAAGATGTGAAAATTGAATCTACTTTAGTGATATGGTGGTTCAGAAATGTGCCTTCTACTCAAAGGATTGGAGTTAAAACCTCACAAAATAACAACGATTCAGAACATATTTATAGATTTTTCTCTCAAGCCGAAGTCTGAATTTGAGTTCGGATATACTGATATGATAGGTATTCGAAATATCCATGAGCTCACGGAGTTTGATTGATTGAATTCTATGTTGCTCGATTACCTGAAGTTCGCGATTTTGAACCTGGACTTCTGGCGTTCCATAGTTACATTTCTGATACCTTTCAAGAGTTCTCAACATGCTGCATTTCAAGTAGAATGAGGATAAACTGGGAAGTGAACAGAAGAATTATTCGGCAAAATAACACGTTTGGCGATATTATCCTACCATGACTCTATTAATATTATTATTTACATGACTTAACATACCAAAATTCAGATCAAATCAGACTTCTCACTTTCAACCTCACGTATTTTGTTACTTTCGTATTCTGAAAATTATGTATATGCCATTTTTACGTAAGTGATATTTATTGTCATGATAGCTCATTTGTCACTCCATAGCCCTCATTGTGGAATCTCGTACAAAGTTTCACGCTACTGATCTTACGAAGCAGAGCAGATCGTCTGTTGTATATTTTTTCTTTTGTGATTTCGATTCCAAAATCCAACCTTATAAATTGAATCGTAGATTAATGCTCTACATATCCACCAAATTTTACTTAAATCAGAGGTCATTTGTACTTTTATCATAATAATGATAGATTCGGGTCCTTTTTAAATGGAATTTAAGTTGCTTAAATATTGCCTGAATCTTTGACATCGGAAAAGAAAGAAAAATGAATAACAGCATATCCACTGTAATCCCATTTGCAGCAGACGATCTGTTATGCTAAATCAATGTCGTTTGTTCAAGGGATTTTTACACATATACCCTTCTGAGTTTTTGCAATAACGCTTATATCCTTAACTATTTTTGCAATTACACGTGTTCCCCTATCTTCCTATAAAGTTCATGGTAGCACCTTCCGTTAATGTAATAACTCGTGTAATAACGAAACATGTATAAATTTTGTAAGAATAAAAGTGTAATTGTAAAAAGTTAAGGCATATGCATTATTGCAAAAACTAAGGGGCACAAGTGTAAAAATCCTTTTGTTTAGACTCATGGCACCATTTCTAGGCATTCTGCAACCACAGCAGCCCGATGTGCTATTGGGAGGCCAGATCAAGAACCACTTTGATGCACATTTAACTTGTTTATCATAGAGTATTCATCGTTTCCCAAGTGAGAGTTGACGTATATGTATCAAGAACTAAGGTTGCTAAGAAAATTGATCATGGTGTTTTGATCAAATAAGATAAGGCTATCACCCAAGATTACAAACATTAAATTTTTTACTCATGTAACTGTAAATATTTTATAAAATGTCAACTTTTAATCATCGTGAAACAACACATTTTCCTAGTAGTACTGAGGGGTCCATACTCTTGTTAAGCCTCTTTCACCTAACTTAATAAAGATGACTCCACATCTTAAATATCTTTCTACTATTAAATATTTAATTCTCAGCTACATCTTCGATGCATAGTACATTTCTACAATATTTAGTTGGAGTTAAAAAAAAGTTCAGCTTAGTTGGATGCATTCCTGTTCATGGTGAGGGAATCATAGTTTGGCAATATTAGATAACATAAGCCTTCTCCCACAATAAGTAGGGCTGGGTACACAGACTTTTTGTCCCCCATTTAGATATATTATAAGTCATTCTCGGACTTAGATCGAAGTAATTAAGATCTCTTTGGATTGTCCACTTCCGACACTTCTAGGGTTGTCCTTGCCCTCTCTTAGTCGGAGCTACACATCGTTCCGAATGTGACCTTTTTGTGTATGATCACGCATCCACCATAGCATTTTCATTTCTACTACAGTCATTCTCTGCACATGTCTATGTTCCATAGACCAACATTCAAATCACAGAGCATAACGGATCTTATGGCTATTTTGTAATACTTTTCTTCCATTTTCAAAGGAATTTTTTTTATCACATATAATAGTAGAGAGTCCTCTCCACTTTATGAAACATACATTTGTTCTATAAGTAACATATCCATCGATTTCTCCATCATATTGCAAAATATATCTCAAGCATCTAAGAAAATCTTTCTTCTAGATGTTTTTCTATGATCTTCACCTTGATTCCTTAACTATTTCTTTCATTAAATATGCACTCCATATATTGGTCTAATATATTATTTGACAATACTAGACCAACACCATCAAAAATCTTCGATAGATTGGTAGGTGTTAGAAAATCGGAAGCGGAAGCGTAACATGGAAAAAGATAAAGAACAAAATAAGAACGCGGGATTTTTACGTGGAACCCTACTCCGTGAGGAGCGGGATGAAACCACGAGAGAAGCCCTCAAAGGGGCGTGTTATGCATTGCACTTTCTCAATGAGTACAGGAGGTCTGAGGCTCTTTATATAGCCTCTTCAGAGCCTCCAAGTCCCACCACTGGACGATGTGGGACTAAACACTGGATGGGGTAAATGGATCTCCTCCAGGATCCATTTACCCTGTTACAACATAATAGGCACACACAACTTTATACTCCAACACCCCCCTCAAGCTGGAGCATGCAATGCTCAGCTTGGACAAACAGGAAGAAACTCAACTCAATGCTACAGGATACTACGGACAATATCAACCCAACGCGCACATTGCTGCAGTCGAGGACGTTGCTTCTCATGCCGTGCAGGTGAGGAGGACGAACGGGCTGGAGTATGAGTCAACTGAAGACTCGGAACCTGGCCATCGAGTCTGAACTTGCGCCTGAAGTCTCCTCGTCGGAGAACTGGGTTTCTCCCATCTGGCTCAGAGAATGTTGCACTGCTCTGGTGTACCTATGATACCACATGAAAACCCTTGCCCTCAAGGGAATGGTCCTCTGCTCTGGAGTCACTATGGCTCACATGAAAACTCTGGCCTGACAACAACAAGAATGATGGGGACCTCTGACAATGATGGCAACATATGCTCATCTAAAAATAAGACCGCACACTCGTGCGTGTCTGAAACTGGAGTTTCTCTCTAGAGATCTCGAAACTGGGCCTCTCATCTTGGAGTGCCTCAAACTTGGACTCTGACCAATCTGTCGAGTCTGAACAACTGCGCATCACCTGTAGAGTCTGGAGTCTGAATGGTCTCTGCATGTGAATCTGGAACATCTAAATCTGGATTTGGATCAAGACATGTGACTCTACATATATACTCCCCCTTTCTCCCATACTTGTCGGAAACTTAACATCGACAAAGTTGGGAGAAGACAAGATATATAAATATGGGGAGAGAAACAACATGGACATTCACAAAAAAAATCCTTGCGGCTTTTCTTTTTTTTTCTTTTTTTTAAAGCCGCCATTTTTTTTAACATTTTTTTAAAGCCGTTTCAACCATTTGTCTTTTTTTTTACGGCTCTCTTCCTTCTTCTTTTTTTTAATGCGTACGACTCTTCAAATGTACGCGGCTTTTTTTTAACAGCGTACGGCTTTTTATTGCACGCGCCTCTTAATTTTTTTGAAACAAATCTCGACCCATCATAGGGCATACACTAGCAGCCTAATTTTTTTAATACATAATAGGCCCCCACACCTCTTTTTTTTTAAGATTGAGCCCACTGGGGTTCACTAACAAATAACCCATTTTTTCTAAGATGGGGCCCGCTACCCTTATTAGGTTACCCAACTGGGAGTATCCCTTGAAATGCCTGCCACCCCCGAAGGTGTTTCTTCAATTTCCGTCGCCGCCCCCTTTCCTGGGGTGTCGTTTGCGCCGCAGGGGTGCTGCTGGAGGAGAACAGCGACAAGGAGAGGAGCCGCCTTGGCATATATCACCATACAAGTGGTCCCTCTTGTATCGGGCTGGGAAGGGAGGCGCCGGGGAGCCGCGCGAGGCTGGAAGCCAGAGTAGCAGCTGAAGGATTGGCAACGCCGCCTGGAGAAGCCCTGGTGGTGCTGTGCGCGCTCTGTGTTGTGCGATTGGTGGTGTTGTGCGCCACGCGAGAAGGGTTCCTGCTTCCTGACAGCAAATGTGGTTGTTGGCGGAGTGGTCGCTCGCCGGGTCGTCACCTGTTGAGGTGCGATGCTGCGACGGGAGGGGGGGCTGCGCCGCCTCGCGCCTCTGAAGCGAGGGAGATGCGAGTCTTCGTGAGGGCTGTATACACGCGGGTCGGCCCGAGGATCGCCTGGAGTCTGGAGTGCGCCGCCGAAGGCGCGGGGAAGTCGAGGCTTGCAGCGCCTCCCACGGCTGCTTCTGGGGTGCGCTGCTGTTAAAGAGGGAGCGCGCAGGATACACGGCAGCGGCCCTGCGGGAGATGGCGTGGGAGAGACGCCTTCTGGGGGGGCCTGGAGCACCGTGCGTCTGATTGTTGATGCCGCCGTCTGAGATGCGGTTAGGGCGGCCTGGAGACAAAACTTAGGGTTTTTTTTCAAACCCTATGATTCTTCGGCAAATATGAACTCTCATGGATCTAGAGATGCAGCCATGCCACATAGATGTTGCAGAACAAGCATAACTCTGCAGGTCTCGAACAATCGCAGAAAAAATCTTCAAGAATGAATCTCCGGCAATAGCTAAGAACTCGACTAATCTTCAAAATAATCTTCAACAACAAAAATAAGGTTTCCACAGGAACCGTAGATCTGAATCTCGAATCTCGAACGAAAAATAAAATATCATAAACTCCTCGATAATCGAACCCGCTCTGATACCATGTTAGAAAATCGGAAGCGAAAGCGTAACATGGAAAAAGATAAAGAACAAAATAAGAACGCGGGATTTTTACGTGGAACCCTACTCCGTGAGGAGCGGGATGAAACCACGAGAGAAGCCCTCAAAGGGGCGTGTTATGCATTGCACTTTCTCAATGAGTACAGGAGGTCTGAGGCTCTTTATATAGCCTCTTCAGAGCCTCCAAGTCCCACCACTGGACGATGTGGGACTAAACACTGGATGGGGTAAATGGATCTCCTCCAGGATCCATTACCTTGTTACAACATAATAGGCGCACACAACTTTATACTCCAACAGTAGGAATCTTGAATTAAGTTGAGGTTGGAATAACAATATGTTAAGATTTAGTACGTTCTTAATCTCCAAAGCTTTATTTAAAAATAACAACTTTAAAAGGAGTTATAAGGCACGAGGATATCTAATTTGTGCATGTTTAAAAATTTTCAAATAAGGCAGGTCTTTCTTAATAAAAACAACAAAGCCTTTCTCACATTAAGTAGGGTCGGCTACGTGGATTCTTCGCCTCTATTCAGATCTATCTTGGGTCATTCCCGGGCTTAGATCCAAAAAATTAAGATCCCTTCGTATAGTCTCATTCCAACACTTCTTGGACCCTCCTTGCCCACTCTTAGCCGACTTAAAATCTCAAGACTCACATCTCCCTCACCGGTGCATTAACTGACCTCCTTTGCAAATGGCTGATGAATCTCCATTTCATCACGTTTATTCTTCATTTTGACCTTAAATCCCTAGATAAATGTATGTAAATAACATTGATTTCTATAAATCAACACGCAATAATTGACACATAAATATTGTATAAACACATGTATTTAATTCCAAAATAAAAGAATAAAGGAAAGAAAAGAAAAAGAAATGAAGCGTCGAAGACACTAAATGACTGTAGACCCTAAGACCAAGGCAACACTTGGTCGACAAGGAATAAAGTAGGGGAAGATAGGGTAGATCAATTGTACATGAATACACTAAAAATCCTAATTATATTTTCCAATAAAGAGTCTTTTTGACCTCCTTTGCAAATCCCTTCGTATAGTCTCATACCTCAAGTAATAAACCCTCATCATGAAACTTGTACATAAAAAACAACAAAAAATCCAAAATTAATTGCACATAATAATAATGCACGGTATGACTGCGACATGCAGGTTAAAAAGACGCAAATAAAACTTTACAAACATGTATCTTCTCCATACAAACTCAAAATTGATCAAATTCACTGTTGGGGGGCACTGGATCGGGTTAGGGGGGCACACAGTCCATGCTGCTAGATTGGGTTGGGGGAACACTAGCAACCTATTGGGGCGTCGTATGTTTCCACATGTGTGCTTCCTCAAGCTAAAGAATATTGCCCTCACCACCTCCTTAAAATTGAGCTAAGTGAAGAGTGTGGTATCCAAGTTAGGTCATTATCACCAAGAGTCATGTGTGTGCATCAAAGTACTCTACTTAGTCTAATCAAGATGACATGTGAACATAGTATTGTGGACTCAAAGAATTAAGTCTCGTTCATCTGAAAAATCTTATTTCTAGTTCCTATAAGGTTCCTATGAAATTGAGTGGATTAAGGTCTAGACCAAGATCTAATCTTTAGATTTTATTTAGACATGTTCAATTATCACATCATTCTGAAAAATGCTTACGCAATCCAATAAAATATTATTTTTTAAAAATAATTTTCTGATTTTGAACTTTTTATGAGATTTTCAAATTGTTTGGCATTTTTTATGGAGTTTTGAAACCATTTTTCATTTTTTAACGATTTTGACAAGGGGTTAGTAAATTAAATCATATTCACATATTTGCAAGAATTTTACACATATTAACAAAGAATTTTATACATGTTATATATAGGTATCTATACAAGTTTATAAAACTTTGGTATAAGTACATACATATTTTATTTGAAGAATTTTTGCAAAGATATTATCTGTAGGGCTTTCAAAGTAATTTGAAAATATTTTTGCAAATATTTGTCAAAAATTTTGAGAATTCATTTTGCAAATAGTTTTACAAAGAATATTTACAAAAACATTTTTTATAAATAAGTTTTACTAACTATTTACAAATATTTGTCAAAGAAATATTTTTGAAATATATATATACAAACATATACCCTTACCCAATGTAGTATATTAGCAATATTATTGGAAAATATGATAGTACGAGTTGTGGCTGACGTGTATATATACAATATATACAACCCCATATATTTAGCTCAAACTCTGTCCACATATTGGTCAAAGAGAAATAAAGGAAGATATAACTCATGCTAAGTATAGAAAAGTTCATACTATAATGACTCAATGAAAGAATTAGAACTTAGAAGTTGATCGTCCCCCTATTGATGAATCTCCATTTCATCACCTTTGTTCTTTATTTTGGCCTTAATTCCCTAGCTAAATGCATGTAAATATCATTAATTTGTAGAAAATAGCATTCATTATTTGTGTTATAAATATTGTATAAAATACTATAATTAATACCAAAATAAAAGAATAAAGGAAAGAAAAGAAAAAGAACGAAATACATAGGTATTGAATGGCTCTAAACCCTGAGACTAAGTCAAGAATTGACTTGATTGACAACGAATAAAGTAGGGGGAGATAAGGGCCAAAATAAGAAATAAAACCCTCATGTTTATTCTTCAATAATTCATTTTTTGGACACTTTTTATTTTTATTTTATACATCAAATCAATAAATTTTGTACATGAAAATTATAGATAAAAATATATAGAAAATTATAAATTTATTTCACATAAAAATAATACACAATATGCCTTCTACAATAAAAATAAAAATTCAAAATCCAAACTTCACAGACATGCCTCTATATGAACTCAAAATTCATCAAAAATACTTTTAATTGCATATAACTTTTTATTATCTATTTAATGAAGGTGATTTCATTTAATTTTGAGTTAAGATGTAAAAGTTAGGTTTTGGACTCCATTATACTTAAAAACTATTTATTTTATTTATTCTTAATATTCTTTAATATTTATATTTTTTATAATTTTGTAAATATTATTTATAACATATGTACATAATTAGAATGAAATAAAAATATTAAAAATACACTAAAATAAATAAGTGTACAAAATACATAGATAAAATATATAAACATACACCTATATAATAAATATACATATTTATTTAAGCATACAAATAATTTCAGAAGAATGCAATAAAAAATAATTATGTATATTTAAATAAGTTATAAATATATAAATCATGTATATAAAAATAATAAAACTTAAAATAGAAGAGATAAAATATTCAAAATATAGGCCAGTATACCTATAACTATACTTGTAAAAAGTAACCTATAATAAATTAACTTGTAAAAATAATTAAAAATCACCATAAAGTACTACATAAAATAATAAATTTTTTTATTTTATAACCTAAAATTAATTATCTATTTATTAATTATTTATTCATTTTATATGGTATTTTCGCATTGCATTTACCTGGTTGGTACACATGGACCATCTAGCTCGCTTCAAAAGTTGACCTAAGGTCAACTGTACATCTTCCCCTTTGACTTCTATCAGACGATATGACAGATTTGTCTTCTCCCTTTTGCTGCATCCACCATGTCCCTCTCCCTCGATCCATTCCATTACTCTACTCTCTGATCCTCTACGATTCACGCTGACCCGTCTCCCATCACCAATCCTTCATCCAACGCACGCAATCGCCCATCGAACTTGATGCTCCACCATCCTATATCTTCCACCCCTCTTCACCATTTTGTGTTCGGTTCCCTTTTTGCTCTAACTTAGCCCCTCAAATTGTTCCCTAAGGACAGAGCTTGGTGATAGGAGGCTAGATCCATTGATTTGCATCGAGGAGGGAGGAGTAAAAGGTAGTTCCCGGCCCATCATCGAAGCTCTACCTCCACACGGTTCATATCCTTGGCCTCCAGCCAAGTTGAGGTTAATTTCCTTTGTTTTTATGTAATTTCAATTAGTGTCCTTTCATTTCACATCTTATTTTGTATTTTGATTATTGTTTTAGCTTAGATTAGGTAGATTAAGTTCATCGGAGCTCTAGAGCTCTGGCCATCATTTCCAACTGTTTACCCTCTTCCGACAAATCTAAACACCTCGCCACTTCATCCCATCATTTCTCCATCCATCTCTGTTCAGTAGCCACCCAGATGACCTTAGATCTGGAGATCTAAGTCCAACTCTGCCATCCTTCCCTGGACCTAGCCATTCTCCATTCACCAATCCGACCTTCGCCAATAAAAGCCAGGGTTGCCTGTCATCATGTCGTCGTTCTTTTTATCATCTTTATAGGACCTGGAGGGTCCATCTGAGGACCGAATGACTCGGAGAGGTGCTCTAGGTCCATCTTCTTCCCCGACCTCCAAGATCCACTCCTTGGTCCTGGCCACGATTCCGACCAGCAACAAGTTCTGCCCCGTCCGAAATGCTTCTAGCCTATCAGTCATAAGGGAGGAGGCCATCGCTGCTCGGGAACCCCAATCCAAGGTCGTTTGGTAGCTGTTCTTTCTCAGTTCATTAACCACATCTCCCAGCTGTCCGATGAAGAACCAACTGCTAGACTAAGTAAGGGACGTCGATCAAGGTAGTGAAGCTTAATCTTCAATCTCATCTGGAGATCTCATCACAGATGTCGAAGTCGAAGCGTCATTGCGCCCTTCAGAGATGCCATGCATCTGAGTGAAAGAATGGGAGCTGCACGATCATGCCTTTTGGGGGTAATTTCATATACACCCCCACTTTTTGTTTTATTTTCATTTAATCCTATAAATTTAGACTAGGTTAATATTTTATGTAAAAATTTGCAAGAGAACCTTAGGCTTTAGTGATATTACTTTTAGGTCCTTGCCAGCTCAGCTCACGCGGTCCACCACGTGAGATGGGAATTTTTCATGTTCACCTCTACGATTTTTGTAATTATAGCTTAATTTATAAAAATTTAATTTCAATTATAAATTTGTGTTATTTTTTCACGCACCCCTCACATTTATTTTTAATTATTAAAATACCTCTGCTATTTCAATTAATTTTTGTATATATTTTTTATTTTCAAAAAATAACATCTGTGTGCTACAAAAATCATACAAAAGATAATGTGCCTGATGATATGCTCTTTCATGCCATATAATTTGTTTTGCATTTCATGCATAAATCTATTTATTAAAAATAAAAAACATGTTAAATTCCATGTTTGCCTTGAAAAATACAAAAAATATAAAATCATCTTTAAAAATTCAAAAAAACAACAGTTATCTATTATTGTATTTTATAACTCCAAATTATAAAATCACAAAAAATAACAAAAGAAAACCCTAAAAATCATAAGCCTCCTCTAACCCTAAAAAATTTGCAAAATATTTTTGAAAAAACTAAAAATATTAGTTTATATTATATATTTATATATATCTGTATATTTATATCTACATATCAAAATTGATTTGGAGAAATTTTTAGACCATTTCTTATTTTTAATCCTCAAATCAATTCAATCTATTTTAAAAAGTCCCTGATTTTGTATATTTTGGACTTTAAAAATACCTAAAAATTAGCAAAAATTCCAAAAAAATTAAATAAAGTTAGAAAAATAAAAAATACATAAAAATATTTTTCTTCATTTTTTATTATATTCATCTGTCTTTATAATTATAACGCCCTATATTGTATAATATACTTATATATAGTTCTATATAATTAATATTACTATCAATTGTTATAAATACCCGAATATATTTGTTAATCACTTTAAAAATAAAAAAGATCGTTCTTTAGGCATTTTCTGATTTTTGTATATTTATTATATATTTTATATTATAAATTACATAACCTATAATAGTACTTATATATATTGATCTATACCTATATTATATATTAAAAAGAAATAGAAATTTAAACTCAAAAAATTACAGAAAGAATTTAAAATTATAACATTAAAATTAATAAAAATATAAATTTAAAAATAATAATATTAAAAAATTAAAAAATAAAAAACCCATGAAACAATATTAATTGAGCATAAACTATATAACTACCTATTATTAGTCATTCATTATTTATTTATAAATAATAAAAAGTGTTATCATGTATTGTTCCCTATGTTTGACACCTAGACTACTTATCTACTATACGCATTTATTTCTAGGTTATAATAAATTTTGATTCATACCTTTACTTTATTGATTTATAATATTGTGTGGGCTGATTGTTGAATTACTTTGATTTTCGTGAGCGATCGCCTTAGCGATAGTGTTCTTACCTTGTGAGAGTATCTGACCCTTGCAAAAGTCGAGCCTTCAAATGGTACCATTGCCGAGGAGCAGTGGAGTGTAGCATTTATTTTGTACATTACACTGCTTAATTTTATTTTATTTTATGTCATTTATTTTTATATTTATTTGACTGTTCTGACTACTTTATTTCTTTGTTGATCTTTCTTGCAAGGTACTAGACGACTACAACAACTTCTTAGGAGGTTGACGTACCTGAGACAACCAGGAGAGAGCAAGAGAAGGAGGCAAAGAGAGAAGAAGACCGAGCAATCACTTTTAGTTTTTTTTTATTTATTTAGTGAGGGAGTATTTTATTTTTACTTTTGTAAAATAATTTGTAATAATTTTAGACACTGAACACTACCATACCCTACGAGGTCCAATGCTCGGGTGTTCACCTAGGGGCCTCGATACATTTTTAGCATTTTCTCGCATTTCTTTTCTTTGTTTCATGCATTGAGTTTTTCGCATTCCTTTTAATTTGATTTGTGTGATCGTGCCCTAGTTTAGGAATTGCTTGCTCGATAGAATAGGTCTAAAGCCTTCATTAAATTGCATGTATCTATAGTTTTAGTCTTGGTTCTAGTCAAATTAAATTGTTAGTTATTTAGATTCGAAACTGGTGCCGTGAGAGATTCCATACAAAGCTTGCAGGACCCGTTGTGGCGGGCACCGAGGAATCTCCAAGACTAGACTCTAGGTTTCTTTTCTAGATAGACAATTGTTGTTCTTCGCGATAATAGCAACTCTTATTTCTCGGGCGCTTTCGTCAGCTTGCATTGCATATAGAGTAGGTTTCAATTCTGTTTAACATCATGCATGAAAAGGAGCTGGAAACAAGATGAGCATCTCTATCCTAGCATGCATCATTGATTTATGCTTGCATTGTTTTCTGCTCTCTCCTTCTGATTTTGACCACTTAGGATACTAAAGGAATTGATCCATCGTTAGGATTTGTGCATTTATAAAAAAATCTAAAAAATGATAATCAATAAAATTGTGATTGCAAACTCTACTTGACCCTAAATAAAATGTAAAGGAAAAACTATTATTCCTTGTACACAGTTTGCATTCAGATTGAGTGAGGCACGTACATCTAAGGAATAAAGCTCCCAACCTTGGACTTTTGTCTTAAGCGCTTGTGTCAGCTCTTGAGCCCTGTTATTGCTGGAAGCACTTGCCTCAGATGTTAGACGAAGTGGTGCCAATGTTCTAGCAGATGTGCATCGCCGACAAGAACACAACTACTCTAGAAGATTGCACCACCTGCAAGATTGTAAATATTTTGTTTTATCATCTAACTTTAAAATTGGACAAGATAAAAAGATCAAACTTTCAAGGTCATCATTATGTTGAATTGGTAAATTGAGGGGTTTGTTTATTTATATTTGTGTTTGTTGTGTGCATACTCGATCTTCTCTATACATTTGCGTCTTTTTCTTCCATATCTTGACTTGACCATTGTAATCTCCCAATCCCCATCTTTTGTTTCGGAGATGGTTGACTAGAGTTATTTTTCTCTGGACTTCATGGATCCTTCTTACTATCCAACCGCTTCACCTCCATTTTATCAGGACTTTGCTCCTGATTTTCCTTTTGTACATATTTGCCTCATCCACAGTTTCAAGCCTCGAATTTTGATTTTTATCCACCACCACCATCCTGTTTTCCACCATCACACCCACCGAATTGAGCTGTTGGAGTCACCTCTTATGGATACCGCTCTTGAGTACATGACCCGAGTAGCGAAGCAAATGAAGCAGGGGATAGATGAGCTCACTAGTATAAATAAGAGCCACACTGTCGCTTCACCTTCTGGATTCATGGATTCACTAGAGGACATCCATGAGAGCTCGCAATCACCCAAAATACAAAAAATGAGAAAAATTTAAAAATACAAAAAGAATACAAGAGATGCATAGCCGGGTCGGTTTGCGAGGAGAGGGCAACCTTACCACATCATATGCCCACACATACATTCACCATAGATCCCACCTCCTCCACCCCAAGGAGGACACTGTACAGACTGCTCATAGTCATCCATGTGTAGATGATGATTCCAATCTCTTCCCTTGTCTGGAAGAGATAGAAAATCCTGAAAAATATTGACTCATTCCAAAGTGGAGGCAGTTATTCATGATATTATTGAGACCCCATTTCAAAAGACCATGAACCAATTATTTGTACCCCTGCTCAAGAAAAGAAAGAGACGAAGCAGATTCGAGCAACAGCCTCTTACCATGGCCACTGCCTATGCCATCACCCACCATCCACTCTATAGGAAAGGGGACACTGCTACACCACTCATTAGATGTATCATTTCTGACCACATGTGTGATCATACTCTCCTTGACGATAGTGCATCGATTAATATAATACCCTTCTCTTTGGTACAGTCTCTTCATCTTAGACCTCATAAGAAAATTAGGATGATTTGTCAATTCATTGATGGATCCATAAAGAGGTCGAGGGGTATTCTTGAGAACATCGTCATTCAGATCCATGGCATGAGACTCACTGTTGATTTTGTTGTATTGCCCATAGAGACCTCCACCCCGTGGAGTGCTCTTCGATCATCATGGGATGACCATTTCTCGCCTCTGTGAGATTCTTTATTGATTATGGATATGGAGAGATTCATTTTCGTTCTGCCAACGAGAATGTTGTCTTGATCACTGCACCCACCAAAGACCAGAGACCCACATTTGATGAGAGTGTACCCATGTCAGCCGACCCCGAGGACTATGACCTATATGTTGATATCAGAGAGGTTTGTTTTATCATGGATGAGACTGAGTTCCGAGAATTCCTCTCCAGGAAGGAAGACTCGGAAAGCATAGACCTTGGAGTTCACTCTTCTTATGTGTGGCGATGTGTTGATGACATCAACGATATTTACACTATAAACATCTTAGTGTGGAAGGCAGACTTAGGAAAGACTTCACAGGCCGGACTTGTCCTAACTACTTCCATAGATGAATCCGCTCCTTTTCATTTTGAGATTTACGAGACTTTTCAAGTCAAACCTGACCACACTACTTCCACCGACCAGTTCGTGCCTTTTCGTTTTAAGACTGCTGAGGATCTATACCATATCGATCCTGATCGATTTGAGTCGGATGATGACCCTGATATCGACTTGCACCTTGTTAGATCCATTCCTCAGCGGTCACGCAAGAACGAACGCTGTCTACCTTCTTGATCTCTATATAGCCTCCACTTTGTATATCTGCTTTCATTTCATTTCCTTCTACATTCCACTCATCCACCTCATACCATGGGTTTGCCTTGCTTAGGATGTACTTTGTCCTAAGTATAGGGGAGCTGGATGAGTCAAATATTCTTTCATCATTTTGTTTCATCACTTCTCTTATTGCCTATACTTAGGGATCTTTTACCCTAAGTATACGGGAAGTGATGCGCCCGTTCACCCAATGTATTTTTCTTTTTATCAGTTTTATTGGTCTCCTCTCCTGTTGATATTTCTATTTATACTTAGGGATATCTTACCCTAAGTACAGGGGGGACAGACTGAGTTATGATCTGTTCATTCCCACCCTCAACCCTCCACGTGTAACAACCACAGCGAAAATGTACTAAATAATTTAGTAATTGATTGGTCAAAATTAATAAACAATTTATTAAATTAAAATAGTAAAGTAAGGGGAACGGTTATGGGGGGTGCAATTCAACCCTTCTCTCGTGGGAGGAACTTTCCCATTCTTGGATAGAACGTGGGTGCACTCTTGGCTTTTCCCTCTTAAGGGAGAGAGAGGGAGAATAGGGGTCCAGAGGGGAAGAGAGAGTTTAGGAGAGAGCCTAACCACCCCTCCAAGATAGGGCACCTTCATACCACGAAAGGGCTGTGACGAGAGTTTTGTGCATCGGACTTTGGATCATAATTGACGAGAGGAATCGTGGAGTCGAGTCGACCTACAATAGACATCTCTCCACATCTGGTATGTCGATTCTAGACCATCATGCTCCTTCTCCAAAACTTTCTTGGATAGCATCTCTTTTGAATTTTCATTAAACTCTCGTTCGATGTAATATGGTAGAGAAGCTGATAGGTGCTCGGATTCTCGACCAGGAACAAGGGTTGGAATCCCCTGCATGCTGATATCTATATACTATTTTTTATGTCAATTTAGACTATGTCGTTAGTATTAATATCTGATTGCTCACGCAAGAACTGGTATCCTAATCTTGAACCCTTAGGTCACGTTAGGGTATAAACAATGGGGGGATGTGTACTAGAATATTTGGGATATGGTGGGCAACCAACGAGTATGACCCATTTACCCCCCCCCCCCCCCCCCCCATAATGTTATCTCTTGTGCCAAAACCCACCTGGGGTTAATGCGTATGTTAGATAAGTCCAGATGAACACCTCATTATATATTCACATATTCCAACCCCCTTGCCTCCTTGAAGGACATTCGCATTCTGCATCATCGATACCGATATGAAAATCGACATTCTTGATTGTATGAGTATCAACATGACATACCTGCGACAGTTACCGGTTTTTGTATGATTAAAAGACGTGTATCTTTGATGGTGGGTGTCAATCTGTATGGCCATTGAATCATTTAGGAGTACGTCATGTGAAGACAGATAGGAAATTTAATTAAGAAGTTTAATCAGATGGTAACTTGCATTTGTATATGTTACTTTCCATCCTATCCGTAGCCAGATATGCATGTGTTTTCTTATATATTTTCTCTGGCAATGGTATGATTAATTCTAATGAAACCTCATTGGTTAATAACTGGTTGGATCAAAATAAAAGTACTACCACTATACCTTACATTTCTTTGTAATTGCATCAATAATACTGTTACTTTTCGGCCTAATACCTGAGTACAAGTTACCTTAGTATTAACCTTCCCTGTTTACAAGTTATACCATAATATTAGAATGGTTTATTTCTCCACCTTATGAAAAGTGTAATAGAATGGTTTACAACCTTAGGTCAAAATATAACGAAATGTTCTGTTATTGTGATTAATACCATCAAGTGAACTCCAAAATCATATGAATAAATTGGCTTTCTAAATCTAGAATTCTAATAAGATTCATGGCACGACAACAGTAAGCAGAGCTAAGTGCTGCACCCTTTGGTGGGAGCCACCTCTAGATTCGATTACCGTGTCCGATACAAACATTAATGGCCTAAAGGGCAACACCTTCCAGGAGGGTCAGGTTCAGTAGAACCTAGTGGAAAGTTCACATATTGACTCAGTTGATGTCATCATGAAATGAATACAAGTGAATGAGCATAATTTTATTGGAAAGCCGCTAGTACCAGCGGTAGTTAAGAAAAGGCCTACTCTATGAAAAGAATGAGTACAAGGGTATGCTTGAAACTTTAGAGTACAATTATTAAGAATATGAAATCCTTATATGTTATGGATATAACCGTATTATCATACTCCTTGGTAATTTTATCAAAGTATTCTTTCAATTTTGTATCCCTCTTATCGCATGCTAAGTTGTTTGGCTTACGAGCATTTTTTATCGCTCCTGCGGTTTTGCCATGTCGCAGGTTCCTCGGAAGAGTAGAGCATTGAAGCTGTTGATTGGTTGGCGCAAGATTTGACTTTTCATTTTGGTAGTGTTAGTTTCCCTTTTCGTCCTCTTAGTTTTAGATGTACCCAAGGAACATTATGAGTTGTTCTTTTCTAATTACTTTCCTTTGTCAATGAGGTCTCTCTGAAAGATGTGACTTTGATCTTTGATTATGTCTAGATGTTAAGTGATGTTATCCATTAATTTGATGTATCTCAAGTGATTTCTTTACGTACCTTTTTCAACCCTCTTCTAGATTGTGGATTTGATATGCATTAGTAACCCTTGGATCCGGCGTGGCATGTCATTTTATCATGCTTCCACTGGTCACGTGGATCTGGGATGTTACACCATGCATGTAGAATACAGTTTGTTATACTTAGGATTAATTGATCCTAATATAGAGGGGATGATTGACTTCTCATTTTTTCATTCATTATTCTCCAGTCGTTGTAGTATAACCTCTTCTATACTTAGTACAGTGATGTCTTCTCCTTTTCTCTCTGATCTATGAGGACATAGCTCAAGCTAAGTATAAGTGGGTCGTATATACCTTGTATATACTTTAGCCATAACTCGTACTTTCGTATCTTCAAATAATATGTCTAATCAATGAAAATGAAAACACACATCCAATTCTCATCCAATTCATTATATGTACTAATTAATAGTTATGTTAAAAATATTTCGCAAAATGTTAAAAAATGGTTGGAAAACTCTCTTTGAAAAATCTTTTGAAAGTTGGTTGGGAAATATTTTGTAAAATGTTTTCAATCTTTGTAAAAATGATTTCTTTGTGTGAATAAAATGTTTTGAAAATCAATTTGTATATGGTTTCGAAAATGGTCGCAGAATATTTTGAAAATTCTATACATATTGTTTGAAAAATCTTTACAAAATATTTTTCAAATTTTATAAATGTTTTCAAAAATCATTTGTCAAATTATTATTCGTAAAATAAAGCTTTCAAAAAAATTTGTGAAAATCTTTTCAAATTATTTTGAGAACCATGTGCATATTATTCAAATAAATAAAAGTTCCTTACAAACTCTGTACACAAACTTGTAAATAACCAACTTGTGTAAATTCTTGAATCCCAATTCTTGTAAATAACAAGAAGTACTCTTGTGTTAATATTTGCACATATTTCTTTTTCTAAATATTTTATTTTTAACCAAAAATTATAAAAAATTGCAAAACTAAAAATCTATAAAAATTTGAAAAATATTTTCAAAAAGTTGCAAAACTTTGCAAAACTCCATAAAAAGTTCAAAACCAGAAAATTACTTCACAAAAATATTTTCTTGCATTGCGCATAGCATTTGCATTTTTCGAATTGATGTTGATAATTGAACACGACTAAATAAAACCATAAGATTGGAGCTTGGTTGGACTTAATCCACTTAATCACAAGAATCTTAAGGGAATTGGAACTAAGACACTTCAGGTTTACTAAACTTAATTTGTTGAGACCATGAGACTTGGTTCAATGTAGTTTTGACAACCTGAGTAGAATATTTCAAAACGCACGCATGACTCTTGTCGACAGTGACCAAACTTGCACACTTGCAGTTTACACTTGGCTCATCTTAGTTGAAATAGTAGAGGGTTGGATTTGACGATATGAGACACAAGCCAATGGAAACATCGAAAGTCACACATTTGTGGCCATTTTACCCCAACCCGATCTAATAGCGAAGAGGTCTAAAGATAGAAGTCTGTAGGTTGCAATAATGCTTCAAAGGAGGGCCAGTCTACTAGCTTAAGAGGAAAAGTCTTTATGTGAATTTTTTGCTAAAAACATCCTTATGTAAATGTTGTTGTACGTAGTATTTAAAAAATGCAAAATAAAAAGATCCAAAAAATTAGACAGGAAAAAGTCAAAGAAAAATTAATTCTCATCGGAGCATATATATATAGTCAATAAGCAAGCTTGAGATTCAAAGTCAAATATATGTGAGCTTGCAGCTGGATGACTTGGCTACACTGGTCAAGAATCCTACAATTGATACACAGGCTATCTCCCTTTCTCTTTTCCACCTCCTCTTCTTGGGCTGGTTGTACTTAAACTTAGAATGGAATACCCCGCTTCTCAAGAAAAGAGTTGTTGGATTGGGGAATTAGGGTCACCATGTTGGAGAAGACTGACTTTTACCGCTTCAGCCGAGAGGAGCCTTATATCACTAACATTGTACAATATAGACTCATAGTCATAAGAGACTGCGTATGACATCGATCTATTCTGACCTGGCTTTTAAGGAGACTTGGGTAGGGATTTGTGGTTTTCAGAGGTTGTTGTGTTTCAAGTCTGGTTTCCAATCAAGGTTATGACCAAATTAACAATCCAAAGGTCCGATTGAGTTCTAAACGTTGATATTATGAAAAGAAATTTGAAAGTTAAAATCAATCGACTTTATTTCTTTTTCTATTCTTTATTTTCTGCACTTATAGGAATAAGTGTTTGCTAGGGACAAGCAAAGGCAAGTATATGGGATGATGAATCTCCATTTCATCACTTTTATTCTTCTATTTTGGTCGTAATTCCCAATCTAAAAACATGTAAATATCATTATTTGTACAAAATAACATTCATTATTTATGTTATAAATACAGTATAAAATACTGCAATAAATATCAAAATAAAAGAGTAAAGGAAAGAAAAAGAATAAATATGAAAAAACAAAGGTATTGAATAAATCTAAACCCCGAGACGAAGTCAAAAATTGACTTGGCGATAACGAATAAAGTAGGGGAAGATAAGCATCAAAAAATAAGAAATAAAACCCTCATTTTTTTCAGTAATTTATTTTTGGGACTTACTTTATTCTTTATTATTTATACATGAAATCAATAAACTTTGTACATAAAAGTTGTAGATAAAAATACATAGAAAAATACAAATTTATTTCACATAAAAATAATACATAATACCTTCTACAATCAAAATAAAATACCAAAATCCAAACTTCACAGACATTTATCTCCTCGATATGAACTCAAAATTCAACAAAATCACTTTAACTACATATAACTTTTTATTAGATATTTAATAAATCAATTTCATTTAATTTGGAGTTAAGATACAAAAGTTAGGCTTTGGACCCACAGTGTACATTATACCCCGAATAAAAAATTCATTATTTAATTTATAATATTTTATATTTTTATAAATTTGTAAATATTATTTATAATATATATATACATAAATAGAATGAAATAAAACCATTAAAAATACACTAAATAAATAAGTGTACAAAATACATAGATGAAATATATACACATACACCTATATAATAAATACACATATTTATTTAAGCATACAAATAACTTCAGAAAAATACAATAAAAATATAATTATGTATATTTAAATAAGTTATAAATATGTAAATTAGAGGAGTGATCCTATGAGAGCAAAAAAATGTGAGAGCATGAGAGCATGCATTCTGGACCACATGATTCTTTTTTCTCTCTCCTGGTCTTCTCTCTCCTGGTTGGATTATGTGGTCCAGATTGCATGCTCTCATGCTCTCACATTTTTTTGCTCTCATAGGATCACTCCTCATGTAAATTATGTATATAAAATAATTAAATTAAAATAGAAAGTAAAAATAAAATATTCAAAACATAGGTCAATATACCTATAATAATACTTGTAAAAAGTAACCTATAATAAATTAACTTGTAAATGTAAATATAAATCACCATAAACTTCAACATAAAATAATAAACATGTTTTTATTTTATAACCTAAAATTAATTTATTAATTTATTAATTATTATTCATTTTATATGGCATTTTCACCTTGCATTTATCTGGTTGGTCCACGTGGACCAACCATATCATTTCAAAAGTTGACCTAAGGTCAACTGTACATCTTACCCTCTAACATCTTTCAGACGATATGACCGACCTGTCTTCTCCCTTTTTTCATGCATCCACCATGTCTTCATCTCCCTCAATCCATTCCATCACTCAATTCTTTGATCCTCCATGATTCACGGCGACCCGTTTGCCATTGCCATTCCTTTATCCATCGTACACAACCGCCCATCGAACTCGACGCTCCATCATCCTATATCTTCACCCCTCTTCACTATTTTGGAGTTGGTTCCATTTTTGCTCTGCCTTAGACCCTCAAATTGTGCCCTAAGGATAGAGCTTGGTGACAGGAGGCTAGATTTGTCGATTTGCAGCGAGGAGGGGGGAGTAGGAGGTGGTTCCTGACCCATCATCGGAGCTCCGCTCTCGACAGTTCATCTCCTTGGCCTCTGGCCAAGATGAGGTTGCTTTCCTTCATTTTTAGGAAATCTCAATTAGTGTCTTTTCATTTTGCATCTTATTTTGTATTTTGATTGATGTTTTAGCTTAGATTAGGTAGATTAAGTTTGTTGGAACTCTAGAGCTCCAACCATCATTTCCAACCGTTTACCCCAGTTCCGACCCATCTAAACACCTCACCACTTCATCCCTTCTTTTCTCCATCCATCTCCATTCACCAACCACCCAAATCTACCTTAGATTTGGAGATCTAAGTCCAATTCTGCCACCCTCCACCGGACATAGTCATTTCCTCCATCCACCAGTCCAATCTTCGTCAATAAAATCCAGGGATGCCCGCCATCATGTCGTATCATTTTTATCATCATTGCAGGCACTGAAGGGTCCATCTGAGGACTAAATAACTCAGAGAAGGTGCTCCAGGTCCATCCTCTTTCTCAAACTCTAAGATCCATTCCTTGGGTCATGGCCACAATTCCGACCAGCAACAAGTTTCGCCCCGTCCCAAGCACTCTTCTAGCCTATCAGGCGTAAGGGAGGAGGTCGGAGCTGCTCGGGAGCCCTAATACAAGGTTGTCAGGAAGTTATTCTTCCTCAATTCATCCACTGCATCTCTCAGCCGTCCGATGAAGAACCAGCTGCCAAATTAAGTAGGAGACCTCCAATCAAGTCGAAGCATAACCGTCAATCTCATCTGGAGATCTAATCCCAAACGTCGAAGTCTAAGCATCATCACGCCCTCTGAAGCTGCAAGCCTGCAACGTGTTCGAGTAAAAGAATGAGAGTCGCAGATCACAGTTTTTTGGGGGTAATTTCATATATACCCCCACATTTTGTTTTTTTTTCATTTAATCCTATAAATATTTAAACTAGTTTAACATTTCGTGTAAAATTTTTCAAGAGATCCATGGACTTTAGCGATATTACTTTAGGTTCTTGCTAGCTCAGCTCACGTAGTCCCCCATGTGAGTTGGGCATTTTGCATGTTCACCTCTATAATTTTTGTAATTGTAGTTTAATTTATAAACTTGATTTTAGTTATAAAATTGGGGTAATTTTGCACGTACCTCACATTTATTTTTAATTGCAAAAATACCTTTGCTAGTTCAATTAAATTTTGTGTATGTTTTTCATTTCTAAAAATAGCATCTGTGCTCCAAAAATCATACAAAAAATAGGATAATATGACAGATATTATGCTCTTTCAAGTCATATAAATTATTTTGCATTTCATTCATATTCTATTAATTAAAAATAAAAATAGCACATTTATTCCATGTTTCCTTGAAAAATAAAAAATAATTATAATATCATCTTTAAAAATTCCAAAAATAGTACTTACCTATTATTGTATTTTATAACTCCAGACCAAAAATCTGAAAAAAAATAAAAGAAGACCCTAAAAATCAAAAACCTCTTCTAGCCTTAAAAAATTTGCAAAATAGTTTTTGATAATCCAAAAATACTAGTTTATGTTTATATTTTTATATATATTAATATCTACATATCAAAAATGATTTGAAGAAATTTTGAGACCATCTACCTTTTTTATATATATTAATGTCTGTCTTTGATATTGCATGCATGCCCTCAAACTTCATGTATGTGTTAATAAAAGCATGCATATTTTAATATAATTATGTTTTGGTGTATGTGTCTATAACAATTTTATTTCTTGTATTTTGTTCATTATAAATAATTTTATTGCTCTAAAAACTGTAGGACAATAAAGTTGAATGCATGGACTTGTGTTTGAGCTTGCATAATTTTATTTTGGCATTTTAATGCATTTTCCTATTATTAAAAATATAAAAATGCATTTTCTTCCTCTTTAAATATAAAAACCCATAAAATAACAGAAACTCCTCCAAAATTTATAAAAAATTTATTTTAGCTAGATTATAGTCTACCACATAACCAAAAAGTGATAAAAAAAACAGAATATAAAACCTAAAATCACAAAACCTTAAAAACCTTATAAAAAATTAGCAAAAAATCATGAAAAAAATAAAAAACAAATCTTTATGTTTCTGATTTTCCTTATTATAATATATATAAATATTGGTCATTATTTTGAGCAAATTTGGCATAGCTCTATTTATTAAACTAAAATAATATCTGATATTTAATCTGTAAACTATTTTGAATATTTAATAACTTTAAAAATACCTAAAAATTTGTAGAAGTTCTATAAAAATTACCAAAAATTAAGAAAATGTAAAAACTACAAAAACATTTTATTTTCTAAAATTAATGATATTTTGAGCTATTTATAAATATCTATATTGATTATATATTCTATATATTATTTACAATATCTATAATATATATTATTATATATGATTAGATATATATTCTTGTAAAAATCAAAAGAAATAAAAATTTTGCAAATTAAAAAGAGAATATAAAACTAAAAATATAAAATAATTAAAAAAAATTGCATATAGTTAAAAACCACATAAAAATAAGAAAAATATAATAATTATTATTATTAAGTAGATATAATTTTTAATAATTAACCTACACACATTTGCTTCTGGCGTTTGACCTCTACACTACTTACACTTATGCACATCTATAGTAGAGTTATAATAAATTTTAACTCAAGGCATCATATTAATTTACTTATCATTAATTGGGAGTTAATTGTTGGTTGAATTGAGGTTGGACATGCAACGATTGAGAGTGTTATCTTGCTAGCACCTCAGACTGATCAATTCGATTCATCAAGAGGCAATTAGTGGGGTGATCCAACTTAACAGGAGATGGTGTAACTCTTCAATCAAACCAATCGTTACATGATGACCTTAACAAGAAACAGTTGAGTAGCATCAACAAGTATTTAACTTTGGTAATTCTTCATAGAAAATTATTGTTGATTAGAAGTAAATGATGATATCAAAGACAATATGATTTGAAGGGCAGAATCAGAAATTCGCCATCTATTAAGAGAGAAAGAAAGAATGGTTTCATGTTTCATTTGATGGTTGCAGTTGAATTGAAAACTTTGCAGAGAATAAGGATCCTCTTGAAAAAATCAAGATATCTCGTAACTTACATGTTATATGTGGAACGCATCCAGATTCGTAACAATGAAGAGTGCTTATTTGTATGGTTTAAATTGATAAGACATCCTAGAGAAATTTTATATTCATTCATTATATTAAATATTACGAATAATGTTCGTCCTTTGCTAGCTTGACAATAAAAATTGGCTTAACCGGATTGATGCATGTTACCCCTAGTTTATAAAAAGGGGCATATGTTTTCTTCACGAGGGAAACTAGTGTTATCGACTCCACTTAAGTGCTATGGTGGTGAAGTATGCGTGCTTCCCTCCTAAGAACCATGCTCAATGTCCTAGTGATTAAAAAAACTAGTGGCCTTAAATAGCGAGACACAACATAAGTAGTATTTATAGGAGTAATAATAGTACACACACTCTTCCTTTTATAATACTAATACAAGATTTACAATGGAAATATGCTCCTCATGTCCTTCCTTCACCTTGCAGAGAGTTTGCAGAAGATAACAGTCAGTCTTCAGTGGCTCGAGTTGTTGAGTAAAGATTAATAAGTAGTTAAGTTACTAAATAAATTTAATCAATTATATATTTTTTTATTAATTATTATATATATAGTTCTTCTTAAACAACACCATAATAGTGACAGTTGAATACTCTGGGTAATATTTTCCTCCTATCTATTTGTTGTGTAGTTCTACTTCTTGGGTTGTCCTTTCCACTGACATGTGAAATTGGATCTATAATATTTGTAATGTCCCATATTCAAGTCGTGTGACTATTATTGAAGAAAATTAGCCATAACAACTTGTTGGTTTCAGACCTGATTGAACCCGTTGAAATTCACCCAATTAACTTAAGTAGTCAAGTAATAATCCCTTACTGATAACTTACTTTGATAACTCACTCTTACACTTTTTTGGGTTTTCGATGTATGATTATGTTTGAGTTTGGGTGCCACTTTCTCATTATCAATATTAGAAACATATGACAATACCAGGGCATTATATCAATAAGCTAGTAGGACTGACTAGTCAGACAAGTTGACCGATTTTTGCAAGCTTGACTTGTACTCAATTGATCTATATTTTAAAAAGGAGGAAGAACGTCCATTCTTGTTATATCAAGGGTTTTAAATTTCATGAAATTTCGATCTGGACAGCATGGGGATATCGAAACTCCCCTTTCTATCGGTTTCTCGGATTTCGAGATGGACTAAAATATCGATGATATTTTGACATATAAAGCCATATCGGTCAAAATTTATGATTTTTAGTATTAATTTTCTCGAATATCGATCGTTATCGATGATATTTTATCGATGTCTATGTATATCAATGATATTATCCATGTGAGCTTGATGTCGCTACTTATTTCAGCGAAGCGCCCATCTGGTAGGGACCGTAGGGCATGGTTCGATGGGGGGATGGGAGCATACGGTGATTCTTCAACTTGAGAAGCTTCACTCTCTTTTAGGTTTTAGCAATGGAGATGCAACAATTCTATAGCTTCTAAACATCCAATATAGCTGGTTCGTTTCCTATCAGATTGTCATTTATTTTCGTATTAGATGCATATTTAATATAAGTCTCTAACTAATTCTCTAATTCACTAGATGCATTTTACGATAGTTATTTCTATGAATGAAACATCGTCTCATTAATCATTATCTACATTTTAGAATCAAATTTCTCATCTATTTTTATGAATAAAAGATGTGTTGTAGGTAGTTAACTTAGCTATTTTATTTCCATTTCCAATATCTATGAGTCAACAATCAACATAAACAACAATATGACGGATATGACCGATATATGTGATATAAGGATCATGGATGATCGATATATGTGATATTAGTATATATTTGTAAGTTATTTATTGTTTTAAGAACTAAGATAAACTCCATAAGTTATTTATTGTTTCAAGAACTCGGATGAACTCCATTTCTATTGTCTATCCATCAAAACAGTATTAACACCGATATAATCAATATGACAGATATACAATATAAAGTGTTATAAATGAGCGATATGTGTGATATAAGCGTGTATTTGTTAGTTATTTGTTATTCTAATAACGTGGATGATCTTAATTTACGAAAAACGACAACAAAACAGTGTTTTTGAGCCATTTCCTAAAATTCCACCAAAATCATCGAAATTTCCCGAAATTTCCATTTCTGGGGAGACGAAATAAATTCCAAAATCGTTCGAAACATATATCACGTTTGATATTCTCACCATAAATCATATTATGGAAATAGGGAAAACCTTTTTTTCTTGACAGAACTATTGAAATCAGAAATTTACATAGTGCCCTCTACTAATCAAACACCATATTAGTAAAAGTGGAACAACTTCTTTGAATTCTTGCTAAAGCTTTGGCAGGAATGGAAAATAAATCCAAATATGTAAGCGGACAACTAAACCAGAATTATCATAATAACCAGTGTTAATTTTTTACAGATAATCGTTTACTTATGTAGATACCATTAGTTCATATCCATGGCAGTAAAGATTATACTGCATGTTATTTTGCAGAGCAACAACATCCTGTAGCATTATGCAACTCCTCTATTGTCTGTCAATCTCATCAAACCGCAAAAGTCTCTGCTCAATAAAAGCACCAGTTAGAAGGTGCATTACGGATGCAACACAGGGATCAAAATTTCAACTGGCTAAAACGTCGACCATTCCAAGATCCAGAGAGCGTATCTTTCACGCTAGAGGCATGTGACCCGGGAAACCAATCCTCTACTTAGTGCAACAGCAGATGTTGTACTCGCGGGAGTCGTTCGATGAGGATCAGATGGCCCTCCCTGGCCCCTTATGATGGTCGTCTAATCCCCATCCAACGACTCTGTGAATGTGTAAAAAATCATACCAAAGAGACATCATCCGGGATCCCGCTAAGTCAAAAGTTCCCCTCACCTGTCTCGGTCTTAGAAAACCCCGGACAAAGAGAAGCAAAACAACCCTTAGAGTTCGGTAACAGAGGAGACAGCAATCCACATCCACATCGCCATCGTACAAATCGAATCCCGAACTACGAAAAGTCTATTCACTTGAATGTTCCGAGAAATAATCGATTGAACAGTAATCATATCATTAGAAAAATCAACCATTCATGTAGACTATCATATGTACAATCTATTGCAAAATTCATCGTCCATAAATCGAACACCTTCTTGTCCAAATCACAGGCTGCGGTGGTCTCCTACCCCCCCCCCCCCCCCCCCCCCCCGAGCAAAAATATTACTAAAGGCTCATCTTGGAAATTTACTCCAGTATCTCGATTTATCCTTGGGACGTTAACCAAACACCTCTCATCAACTACATACCAAATTGCTAATGTGTGCATATATATGATACAAACAAGTCTGGTACTTTATCTTAATCTATATCTAATTCTGAACGCGAGTATTAATAGAAATACCATTAGATACCTTACGAGCACTATATGGATATCTATCTGATATGGTTACTGGTTTAAACATGATGCATATACCATACATGTTCTTATTTTACTAAATCAGACAAGGTTAAAAAGTACGTATGAATTTTTTATTAGATGTATCTACGACTACCTGAAATATTGGAACAAAAAATATATAAGAAGTCTAGAGATATTGATGTTCTGGTTTAAAATATACAGAACACGAACGACGAAATCTCTATTGAAATAGAACAAATGGTGTCCTTTCTCGTCATTCTTGAGACTTCAAACCTCACTAGTCATTGTTACTAAAAAATACACATATTTCCATAGATCCCAAAAATATATTTCGTACTTCCACCAACAAATAGAAATGCTCGTTCCTATGCGGACTACCCCGGAGGGAGGGAACAAAGTACGGGCACACCGATCGAAACCCTAGAATAGCGGAAACTTCCGATCATACGAGGAATCGCCACTTCAGCTCGAGGATCGACGGACACTAAACTCACTTCTCAATCTCCGATCTTAGCTGAGCAATCCCCCACACCCCCTCCAAAAGAAAGGACCTAAGATCTGGATGATACGAGCAAAACGCCCTTAAGAACACTATACATCTACTGCGGATCAGATCCCATCTTTTCTCTACGCAAAGAGTCACGATCTTCAGATGAACAAGTACAACTACTCAACACTTCCGCGATCGAATCGAAACCCTAAAAAAGTTCGAACCGCGCGCCTGATCAAGAAGACAGCTAAAGCACCAAACTCAAACTCCCGTAAGATCCGGATCATATGAAACAAATGCAAACCTAAAAATCGAGCTCAGACACAGCACAAACGATCAGATCTTTCGCAAAAAAATTTGAAAAACGAAGAGTAAAAGAGAGTATCTTGGCGCGCAAAAAGCTCAAAATATTTGAGGTAGATAGGATGGATGCGTACGCGGAGGTGCTGCAGAACTCATAGAGCTTCCCGCGGCCGGAGAAGACGATGAGGGCGACCTCAGCATCGCAGAGGATGGAGAGCTCGTAGGCCTTCTTGAGGAGGCCGTTGCGGCGCTTGGCGAAGGTCACCTGCCGGTTTATCTTGTTGTCGATCCTCTTCAGCTCCACCCTCCCCCTCCCCATCCTCCTCCTCTTGCTTCTGCTTCCGAGGAGAAACTAGTAAGCTTTGCTTTTGCAGCCTTCTTTTGTCTCTCTCTCTCTATATAAGATACCGTGACATGTATGCTGCTGCATTAGGTTATCCATCTTTTATTTTATATTTATATAATAAAGATTATTTATTATATCTAAGCAGAGTATAAGAGTTTGTGGTTAATTTGAGCTTAACTATTTTGGAAAGTTGTTAGACAAAGTTGAATTTGAACCTAAACAATTTGTACGTATGCAACATACAAATTAGTATACTAAGAACTGTCACCAGCAAATTGTATCCATAGCTTTGTTTGTTTACTGAACAAATAGAAGTCTTTCATGGTTTTTTATAGGATTTCACAGCGTAACCTTTTCGAATGAACAAAAATATCGTCTTAATAAGAAGAAAGAAATTGCCTGATATGAGATGGATGCCTGGAGAAGTTTGCAGGATTTTCTGGGTTGCGGCCGTAGATTTGTTTCTTCTTGGGGTAGATATGCTACTTCAAAAATAACAAGCACATGAGCCTAAAATTTCAGTTTGGGGACAGTGCCCCCCTGTTTATATGTTGGTCCCTTCTTGGATGTTGTTACGGACATATACGTAATACATGACATCTGTTTAAAGATGAATGGTACTGCACTCCGTATTAATCCGTTTTTTCAAGATATAGATCTGTTTGTGTTATGTTATACTTTTATATTAGTATCAAAATTGATTCTTGTAACATCTGGCATTTTTTCCTGCGAAATTCAACATGAAATTACTTTGGTTTGATCCAAGACAGCAGCTATACGGAACCATAAACTCGACGTATTTACTTCTTCCTGTTAATGGTAGTGAAACGGAGCTTTGCTTTCTAGAGCTCGCAAAATTGATATTAGAATATATCATTATGGGAGACTATGTGATTAATCATGATCTAAGTAAATTTATATCAGATTCATGAAACGTTAGTTAGCTCGTGCTTGATAATATTGCCGAAAAAAACCAGCAGGAAGGCATTTTTTCCCCTATCCCTGCAGCAGTCTCAAACTTGCTTACAAGATGGGAGGAACCGAGTTCAGGCCGAGCCCGATCTTGATCATCTTTCAATTTTCTCATATCCCTTCTTAAAGATGGTACGAACAGAAAGATAATCCGACTATCGCATCTTCTCTTCGTTCATGAACTTCACCAAGAGAGACAATATTGAGAAATAAAACTATACGTTCCTTTATTTATTTAGTTTCATGGTTAGGGTTTTGGTGGGAAGTGGACAAAGAAGAAAGTTTAGAAGGCAGTGGGAAGAACGGGACGGAAGAGGTGGTTGTCCTCGTCTGGCACAATAAATGGAGTGGAGACCACCGAAATGTTGGCGCATCGAGAGAGAGACGTAGATGTCGACGTGGACGTGGACGTGGACGTGAAAAAGAGAGAAAGGAGAGATGAAGGGACCGACGTGCCTCCTGGACTCATCATGTGATTCCAACCCAACCCAAATAAACCTTCGATGCACGTCAATGTCAACTGTGTAAAGCTTGATGCTACAGGCAGACGCAGATCACTCAAATAGCCACGAGGAAGAGGGCTGAGACAGGAGCAACATAACAATTCTAACAGAACCTTTTTCGGAAATAGTATTCTCATGGAACCCACTGCAATCAACTCAGGCAGGAAGCTTGACCTTGAAGCAGAAGTCGTGCATCTCCAAACGCTCAATCAAACAGGAGAGGTTAAGGCATGAATCAGGAATATATCAAGCCCTCATCGAAGAAGAACAACACTGGTTCCAAAGATCAAGACATTGATGGATAAGCTAAGGCGACTGATGAACTGATAGAACTGATCTCCTGTCTAACAAGCTAGACAAGGAATCCTTATGCAACCAACCTCAATTCAACCAACAATTAACCCACAGTATGATTAATATATCAATGCAATGTGAATGTGAGTTAAAATATATTATAACTATACAAAACGTGTGTAT
Organism: Ottelia alismoides; assembly: GCA_037367405.1. Classification (NCBI taxonomy): domain Eukaryota; kingdom Viridiplantae; phylum Streptophyta; class Magnoliopsida; order Alismatales; family Hydrocharitaceae; genus Ottelia; species Ottelia alismoides. Next base: position 158,624 of record JAZKJV010004874.1, read on the forward strand.
AGAGCAAGTAGTGGAGTGTCGAACTCCAGGGAGCAAATTGGTAGGTGTTGATTGCATAAATCGAGGTTCCTAACGTCCGGTCTTGAAGGACATGCGGTGTCTGATCAGTCGAATCTGGCAATCGTTGTGTCATCCGCTCTCACGGCTCTCGGTACCCGATCAATGCGAATCAGCAAACAATTAAACCTTAATAATGTGTGCGCGCGTGTGTGTGTGTGCAAATGGAAAATAAATGTGAGTTAAAATTTATTATAACTCCACAATTAATGTGTATAGGGTAAGTAAGATGAAGTGTCGAACCACTGAGAACAATGGAGGATAGATATAATTAATAATAATTATTATAATTAATAATAGTATTTTTCTACATTTTTTGTTTTTTTATTTTTATGTAGGTTTTTAGTTATGTATGATTTTTTGGATTTTTAATGTTTTATATTTTTTATTTTGTTTTTAACCCATTTTTATATTTTATTTTGTTTTATTTTGCAAGTTTTTTAGTTTCTTTTTTATATTAAAAATATAATACATCTATATAATTATATAGATAATATATATTATATAAGTAATATAAGATATATATAGTGTATATATATGATTTTATATTTTTAAATATACATAAATATACTCAAAATACAAAATAAAATATTTTTTTGTGTTTTAATCTTTTTCTTTATTTTTGATAATTTTTATAATATTTTTGCTAATGTTTAATGGATTTTTAAATGATTAAAAGTGCAAAATAATGATAAAGTAATATAGCCGAATTGTTTGGATTTTAAAAGTAGATAATAGGCTCAAAATTTATCAAAACTATTTTTGTTATATATTATATATAATAAATAAAAATACAAGACAAGATAATATTATTAGGTTTTAATTAACTTTTATTGATTTTTATAGTTTTTTAGGGTTTTGTGATTTTTAAGGTTTTCTTTTTGTAGTTTTTGTGATTTTTGGATATATGATAGATAATACAATATATAGGTACTCTAATTTTTTAGATATTTTAGAAATGATCTTATAATTTTTTTAATAAGCAGACAGTAAAAAATGTGTGTTTTATATTTTAAGAAATAAGAGAATTAATTAAAATGCCATGCAAAAAATATGCCATTCATTAATATGTCAGACACTTAAATAAATTTCCTATAATTTTTAGAGTAATAAAAATATTTATAAAGGTAAATATACAAAAAAATAAAATATTTGACTAATAGGGACCTAATTGCAATTATAGGTAAACTTAAAATTCGTTTAATAACTATTCTATAAAACCTAGGGGTACATGTATAATTTTTACAACATTTCATGTGCCCTTACACGTGGGGCGGAGGACCATTGTGTAATATCCAGAATGTTTAGGCCCTTGGATGAAATTTATACAAAAGATTTTACACTAAAACTTATATTTATGACTATTAGAAAATTACAAAAGCAGAGGGGTTCGCTTTACATTTACCCCTTAAGGTGCTTTGATCGATGCCGTAGAGAGCGCCATGTCACTTCACTTAACGGATTAGGCAGCTGACAGTGTGTACCGCTTCTCCTGATACGAGCGACCCGGATTAGATCTGAGCGATCCTTTTGATCCAACGATGTTTAGGGGTGCTTGAAGAACACCCAAGAACATCGGTCCGGCGTTTCTCAATCGTTGATCCTTCGTCACTCTGGCCACTATTGTCGATGCTGAGAGGCTCAACACGCTCCTCGGACACGTCTGCACCAGCATGGAGGCTTGATGTCTTACAAGTCTCGCTAATCAAGACCTAAGGCTCGACATGGGCTCCTGTTCTTGCCTCAATTCTCCTTCTAGGTCGCTCTTTCAAGTTCAAGCCCCACACAAAAATCTTAGGAGGCTTGAGGGGGACTCCCTCAACATGTTTGAAGCTGAAATGCAAGGTGGAATGAAGGGGACAGAGAGCTTTGATGTAGTTATCAGAGCAATGGTGCCTAACATCCAGTCTTGGAGGAGTTGGTGATGTCCGACAAGTCGGATCCGACAATCAATGTATCAACCCTCCCTCGGCACTCGACACGTGAACCAATCAGATAACCAATAATCAACCCATGATATAAATTAAACAACAAATAAAATATGGGGTGATATTATATCCTGCAAAAAGATGTGTATGCACGTACGTGTAGGGGTCGAACCACTGAGAGCTGGGATAGGTTAATTCATAAAAATCAATAATAATTATTTTTGTATGTTTTTTCCTTTTTTTTAATTTTTTGTAGGTTTTTATTATATTTAAGTTTTATGTATTTTTATTTGTTTTGTATTTTTTTGAATTTTTTTTCTTTTTATTAGTAAATTTTTTAATTTCTTTTTGATTTTTAAAGTATAATATATATTATATATAGTAATAATGATAATATAGATATTATAAATAATATATATAATATAAAATAATTATAATTATATATAAATATAAGCATAAAAATGAATAATCTTTTTATTTTTTTAAGATTTTTAAATAAAAATATTTATTTATAAGTAGTAATAATGATAATAATTGGTATATAAATGTTATAAGATATATATATAGTACATAAGGTTTTATAATTTTAGTTATAGGTAAATATACTCAAAATTAAGAAAAAATGTTTCTATATTTTTAATATTTTCTCTATTTTGTGATTTTTTATCAAAAATTATTATCAATTTTATGTTTTTTATTTATGTAATATATCAAAATAGTGAATACAATAAATAGGTTGAATTATTTTGGGTGATAAAAATAGATAATAAGTCCAAAATTTCCCAAAACTATATTTACTATATACTATATAATATAGAAAATATAAAACAAACAACTTTTTTTGGATTTTTAATGGAATTACCTGATTTTTATAAAGTTTTTAGGTTTTTATGATTTTAAGGTTTCCTTTTTATATTTTTTATGGTTTTTGATCTGAGGGTAGAATATATAGTAATGTATAATTTGTTGGAATTTTAAAAGTTGGCTTTATATTTTTTTGGACTTTTGTATGCCTAAATAAATGCCTAAAAAATACAGGCATGAAAGCATGGTTTAAGACATCTACGAAAATTATCCCAACATTTATAACATACATGAACAATTTAATCAAAATAAAAAGACAAGAAACAAAATGCAAGCCTGAAAGGGGTATTTTTGCAATCAAAATAAATTACAGGGAGATTGACCCAAAAATATATAAGGAACTGTATTATGGTCCACACAAAGCGGGAACACTAAGTCGTTGTGATGAGAGATCTCAAAGATTGACGGACTAAGCAACAAGTACCCACAACATATGAATAATCAATGAATAACAAAAATGTGAAGTACAATTTATTTTACTCTACAAACAAAGATCTATAATGTGTAAGCATGTATAGGTCGAACTACTGAGAGCAAAAAGGTAGCATAATGATTATTTATAATTAAAGTGAATTATGTACACAAGTGTCCTCTTAGGGTGCGTTTGGTACGTGGGTTATGGCGGGTTAAACTAGTAGAGGGTAACCCATTTTTGTGTTTTGGTATTTGGATAGGGGGTTAAACTGAGGGTGGGTTTGAAATTGGCTTGTTGTGATATGAGTGTATTGAAGTTTGAAAAAGTGTGTAGTTATTGTGATGCGATTGTATTGAAGTTTGGAAATGTGAGTAGAAGTGGAATAGTTTATAATTTTTATATGATATGATGGTATAATATATTATTTTTGATGGAATTGATAAAAAAAGAATTGATTTATGTAATATACTAAAAAAGGGGGAAATGGGACCCACATGAGAGAGAGGAAAATGGGTTATGGGGGGTAAACTCTCCTAAGGAGAGTTTACCCCCACTAGCTGAACGCCCTTAGTCGTTTTGTGTGGGTTTTTGCTTTTAGATTTTTATTTGAATTTTTATTTTTTAAATTTTAATTTATTTTTAATTTTAATATTATATAATATTATATATATATATAATAATGTGTATAAAATATAAGTATTAAATAATAATAATAAATATAATAAATATACAAAATCAGAAATACTAATAAAGATAATCATGTTTTTAAATTTTTTGAGGTATTTAAAATATTTATAAGGTATTTATAATATTTAATAATAATATAATATATCTAGGTATATATAGTTATATAATATAATATGAGGTATCATAATTATAAATATAGCTTAAAAATAATAAAAATGCACAAAATCAAATGTTTTTGTTTTTCATAATTTTTACTATTTTTTTGATTTTTCTAGTATTTTTTATTTTTTAGATATTTTAAAGTCCAAAATAATCCAAGACGGTGACTATTTTAATAAGATAAATTATTTTGAGATTTAAAAATACTAAATAAGAGGAAAATCTCAAAATTAATTTTAACATAGAGTAATATGAATAAATAAATGTATTAAACACAACTAATATTTTGGTATTTTTTTAATATTTTTTATATTTTTTAGGATTTTGGAGCTTTTTAATTTTTTATCATTGTCTTTTTTTTATTTTTATGGATTTTTGGTCTGAAGATATAAAATACTTTAATAAATAAAATATAAATATTTTTGGAATTTTTCAAAAATATTCTCTATTTTTTTTAGATTCTTAAAAGCAAACAGGGATAAAATGTGCTCTTTTCAATTTTTAATAAAAAGGTAAAGTAAATAAAATGCAAAATTAATTATATAATGTGAAAGAGCATGCATCCAAGTACCTTATCCTATTTTCCCATAATTTTTGAAGTACGTATGATATTTATAAAAAAATTAAACAAATATTCATAAAAATTAATAAGCTAGCAGGGACATATTTGCAATTAAAATAAAAGTCAAGGGTTATAGTGCAAAATACCCAAAAATTTACAACTAATATTTACATTTTATGCACTAATTTAAAATTACAAAAACCGCATGGCATACATGCAAAATATACCCTCGCGTAGGGGTCTACATGAGATGACCTAGCAAGGACCTAGATGTAATATCAACAAAAAGCAGGGGTCTACTTGCAATTATTACAAATAATAAGATAAAATGAGGTGTTTTCTGTGTAATTTACCCCTTTAATCAGTGGAAGGGAATGATTGTAGTGGCGCCACGTAGGCGCCACTTTACTCGATCAACAACTAAGGTAAGGCACGGGTTCGTCTCATCTCAACAGTCCAGTTTAAATCTGGGCCTCGCGTGGCATCCAAAAACTGTAGAGGTATGAGGAAGAACATTGAAGAAAACTTCCATGTCCTTCCTTTGATCGAGCATATCTCCTCGCCCGGGCACCTAGGCGCTCGCTAACGGTCGCCTGAGCTTCCTAGAAGTGTCCCATACCATTTGGCACCATCAAGAAAGCATGGGCCTCGTTGGGAAGAGGCCCAGAGCTCGATGAAGAATGGGACACCTGGGAGCCTCCTTCTGCTATGGAATCGAACTCCGAGGGTCTCTAGCGTCGCATACCTGCATAGGAAGATCAGGGGCTCGAGGCAAATCTCCTCGAGCCAAAATGAATATGTTACACATGAATATGAAGGTGAGCAGAGGAGCTCTAGTGAAAGACGGAGGACGAACTCCGATTCACTGACCCAGGAAGAATCAGGTTGGATCAAAGCATGAAAAATATGCAACATGCGCTAGGGAAGAAGATGGGCATGATAGATGGGGCGGAACACATCAGATTCACAGTGAAACATGGCCGGAGCAGTGAGCTCCGGCGATCGAAATCTTGACTTTTTAGCTAAACCTACGATCTAATTACGAAAAAAATGCATGAATGAAATGATACTAACTAAAACTACCTAAAATTGAATAAATAATGCAACTCAAACATGGTTTTCACCAAGGAGCAAAGACCTCATCGGAGCGACGCCTTGGACCTCCTCCTCTCCGCCTTGCGTCGCCTTGAACCTGGGGGATGCTCTCTCTGTCATCAGGAACACACACACAAGGTAAGGGGATTCAGAGCTCGAAGAGGGATCAAAGAATCAAAGAATGGCCGAAGGAGCTTACTTATAGCTTGCTAAAGATATGAACTTTAATTGAGGATTGCAACTGATTCAAGGACACTCGATTTGATCTTTGGCTAGGACGTGATTCAGGGATGTTCAACTTTCCATGAAATGTGAATCACACCTAGCCAGAGCATCATGAGCTTAGCCAGAAAAAGGTGAAAATCCGGGTTCTGACATAATGGCGATTTGAGGAAGAGAGAGGGGGTAGCTGACACAGGTCAACTAGGGTTTGATTATGTTTGGTCCACGTGAACCAACCAGAACAATTCAAGGCTAGAATGCTTTATTAAATAGATAGAAATGACAAAGGATTTTATTAATTTTTGGTGAAAACATAAAAAAAATCCTTATTTTATGTTGTATTTAATTTACATTTTATTTATTTTTTGAGATTATTTATTAGGAGTTAATATTGACAAGTATAAGTATAGGTATATTAACCTCTATTTTGAGTATTTAATTTTTGTTTTTTGTTTTTTGATTCTATATTTTATTATATATATAATTTATATAATTTTAACTAATTTAAATATTTGTAAATATATTTTCATTATATTTTTCTAAGTTTATTTGTATACTTTTATAAATAGAGGTATAAATTATATAGGTATATGTATAGTATGTTCATCTATGTATTTTGTATCTTCACTTATTTTAGTCTATTTCAATGATTTTGTTGTATTCCAATTATGTACATATACTGTAAATAATATTTACAAAATTATAAAATATAAAAGAACAAAAAATATAAAGAATAAATAAATAAATATTTTATCCAGGTATATTGTACAATAGGGGTCCAAAACCTAACTCTTACAACTTAGCTCCAAATTAAATGAAACCACCTTCATTAAATAGCTAATTTATATACAATTAAAGGTGATTTAGGTGCATATGGAGGAGATACGTGTGAAGTTGGGATTTTGGAATCTTATTTTGATTGTAGAATGTACACAGTATATTATTTTTGTGTGAAATCAATTTTGTATTTTTAATACATTTTTATACACGACTTTTATGTAAAAAAATTATTGATTTGATGTATAAATAATAAAGAATAAAATGGGTCCAAAAATGAATTATTGAAAAATAATAAATAGGATTTTTATGTTGATTCTGACCCTTATCCCCCCTACTTTATTCCTTATCGAGCATATCAATTCATGACTTGGTCTCGACATTTAGGGTCATAAAACACATCTAGTATTTTTATTCCTTTTCTTTTATTTCTTTTATTCTATTATTTTAGCATTAATTACAGTACTTTATACATAATAAAGAATGTAAATAATGAATGTTATTTTGTATAAAATATGATATACACGTATTTAGCTAGGGTTTTAAGGCCAAAATTATAAAATAAATGTGATGAAATGGAGATTCGTCACCCCCCTATACTTGCCCTTTCTAGTCCCTTGCAAACACTTATGCAAAAAGTGCAAAAAATAAAATAAGAAAAGAAAAGAAAATAAAGTGACTAATTTTAATTCTCAAAATTGTCTTTACAAAATCAAAGTTTGGAGCTCAGTCGGACCCTTGAAAATTAGGTTTGGGTGGAAGTGCAGTGATGTATGCAGCTGAGGCATCTTAACAGACCGAGAGATTTTCACCTTGTTCGGCAACTATATATGTAGAACCTGATCAATTTGATTAGAAACTCACCATCTATTTGAATTCAACCCTAATTCCTAAAAGTTTGACTTTGACTTTGAAAATATTCAAAATAAAAAAAGCCGTATTGAACAACCCTTGATAGAGACTGAGGGTAGAGGCCTTTGGTGCCCCATCCAGTCAAGAATTGGGGCCTCAACCAATATTTCTCTCATGCCTTTCTTCGTTCATGGTTCGAGATTCTGGCATCCGTCGAAACCTTAGTAAGAATCAGGCTTGAAACACAACAACCTCTGAAAACAACAAAACTCTTCTCGAGTCTCCTCGATAAACAGGTCAGAACAAGTCAACGATATATGCAAACCCTTATGACTATGAAGCTATCTTATATAGTGTGAGTGATATGTATCTCTCCTCGGTTTAAGTGGTAAAAGTCAGTCTTCTCCAACATGGTGAGCCTAATTCCCCAATTCAGCAACTCTTCCCTCGAGAAGCGAGGTATTCCTTTCTAAGTTCAAGTACAACCATCTCAAGAAGAGGAGATGGAGAGAAGAATGGATGGTAGCTAGTGTAGATACCTATTGTAGGATGCTTGACCAATGTAGACAAGTCATCCGGCTGCAGGCTCACATGAATATGACTTTGAAGCTCAAGTTTCTTATTGACTATACATATATATATATACTCCTTCAGGTATTTTATTTTCGTTCAAGCCTGGCCACTTTTTTGGAGTTTTTATTGCATTTTTTAATACTATATACAACAACAATTACATAAGGACTTTTTCCTCTTGAGCCAGAAGACTATCACTTTTTTGAAGCTTTAGTGCAACCCATAGCATTCCATCATTAGACCTCATCGCTATTAGATCAGGTTGGGGAATAATGGTCACAAATGTGTGACTTCCGACGTTTCCATTGGCTTGTGTCTCATGCCAACAAATCCACCCTCTACTACTTCAACTGAGGTGAGCAAGGTGTAAAGTGCAAGTGTGCAAGATAGGACATTATCAACAAGATTCATGTGTGTGTTTTAAAATATTCTATTTAAGAAGTCAAGACGATATTGAACTAAGTCTCATGATTCTCAGAGAATTAAGTCTAGCACACCTAAAGTTCCTCAATTCCACTTCCTAAAAAGGTTCTTGTTTGTGATTAAGTGGATTTAAGATCCAACCAAGCTCCAATCTTCGGATTTTACTTAGACTTGTTCAATTATCAACATCAATTCGAAAAATGAAAATGCTATGTACAATGTAGGGAAATATTTTTGTGATGTAATTTTCTAATTTTAAAACTTTTATAGATTTTTGAAAAGGCTTTGCAAATTTTATGCAAGTTCTTTGAAAACATTTTGCAAATGTTTTTTTGGATTTTTAATTTGTAAAATTTTATGGGGCTTTCTAAAATAAAGAGATTTTTAGAAAAAGGGAACATGTGTAGATATTTACATGGGAAGGCATCTTGTTATTTATATGAGTTTGAGTTCAAGAATTTACACTATGTATTTACAAGGGTTTATTTTTTATTTACAAGTTGTATATACAAAGTGTGTAAAGGATTTTTATTTACTTAAACCGTGTATATAGTTCTCAAAATAATTTGAAAAGATTTTCACAAATATTTTGAAAACTTTATTCTGGAAAATAATTTGACAAATAATTTTTACTAAAATTTAAAAAACTTGAAAATCATTTTGCAAAGATTTTTCAAAAAATATGTATAGATTTCTCAAAATAATTTTACAATCATTTTCCAAATCATCTGCAAATAGATTTTTAAAACATTTTATTTACACAAAGAAAATAAATTTTTAACAAAACAGTTTTACAAAGGTTGAAAACATTTTAGAAAATATTTACCAAACATGTTTCAAAAGATTTTTCAAAGAAATTTTCCAACCATTTTTCAAATATTTTGCAAAAAAATTACCAGATTTATTAGTCACTATATACAAGGAATTTTTACTAAAATTTATATGAGTGTATTTTTGTAATAATGAATTGATTGTATTTTATTGATACTTTTTGAAAATACGAAAGTACAAGTTATGGCTAAAGTATATACAACGTATATACGACCCCTCTTTACAGAGCTTGAGTTATGTCCTCATAGATCGGAGAGAAAAGTAAAGACAAAACTAGTACTGAGTATAAGAGAGCTTATATCACAACAACTGAAGAATAAAGAATGAAGGAATGAATGAATGAGAAGTCGACTCCTATACTCATGATGAAATAATCCCAAGTATAATAGACTGTATACTACATGCAGGGAGGGTCGAGGGTGGGAATGAACAGATCAGTTACTCGTCCTATCTCTCCCTATACTTAGGGTAAAATATCCTTTAGTATAGACAAGAATATCAACAAGAGAGGAGGCAAGTGAGGGATCAAAGAATGAACAGAGGGACTCACTCATTCGCCCTATACTTAGGATGAAGCATATCCTAAGTATAGCAATGATGATAGAGAGGAATGAAAAGAAACAAAATAAAAATGGACAGAAGAAAATAACATAAGAAAAAGAAGAAAACTAAAGAAAGAGTTTTATAGGAGCATTATCTGAATATTTTGATGCTGCTGAGGTTGTGGAAGCTTCTTCATTGATGACCACTTGAACTGAGTCGACAATGGCCAAGAATGTATCATGCTCAATATAAGACTTTAGCAATTGACCATTGACAACAAAAGGCTGTGTGTCAGGATACAAATGTGATATCAAGATGCTTCCATTGTCACACATTTCTTTCACTCTGAATGGCTCTGTCCATTTGCTCTTTAATTTTCTCGGAAATGTCTTCAACTTTGCATCGAATAACCATACTTTCTGCCCAGTCTCGAAGGTCTTCATCTGATGTGCCGTTCGTGCCAGCGTTTAACCTTCTCCTTGTACATCAACTTGTTATCATAAGCATAGTCTCATAATTCCAGGAGCATGTTCAGATCCACTTTTCGTTACTTACCACCTTTCTATGAGCTCAAATTACAAATGTTGACTGCCCATAATGATTTATGGATTGGCTCGACGAGCAGATGGCACAAATTTTCATACACAAGATGATAGGGTGGCATACCCAAGGGAGACTTGTAAGCAGTTCTGTATGTCCAAAGGACGGATTCTAAGATTTGGTACCAATTCTTTCTGTCTAGCTTAACAAACTTCTACAAGATTATCTTTCTCTGTTTGATAGATCTGCCATGCCATTGGTCTGAGGATGATAAGGAGATGCGACTATGTGATCGATGTCGTTCTCCTTCGTTAGTTTTCTGACCTCTTTGTTTATGAAGTGACTACCCTCATATCAAATGACAATTTTCGGTATCCTGAATTGCGAAATGATGTTCTTTCTCAGAAACCGACAAACTATATGGTTATCCACGGCTCGAGCGGGGATAGATTCTACCCATCGACTTACATAATCAACGACAAGAAGGATGTGCTCAAATCCCTGACTGTTGAGAAAGGGCCTCATGAAATCAATGCCTCAAGCATCGAGTACATCTGAAATCTAAACGAACTTTAAGGGCATCGAGCTTTTAGCTGTGAGGGTTCCTCCCATTTTCTGACAGTCAGTGTAGCCGTTCACATAACCTGTGGCATCCTTAATAAGCGTATGCCACCAGATGCCACACGGTAGTACTTCCACTGTCGTTCTGTCTTCAGAGTGGTGTCCACAAGATTCGAGTGAGTGACAATGCTCGAGGATACTTTGATGCTCCCCGTGAGGTATAAACCGGTGCCATATGTTGTATGCTCCTTCCTTGAATAAGAGTGGCTCTTTCCATTGGTAGAAATGGATTTGGGACAAGAATTTGTCCTTCTTGATCATCATCCAGTCTTGTGGGACTACACCCGAAGGGAGGTAGTTCACGACATCAACATACTAAGGGAGAGAATCCACGACAAGAATCGACTCGTCAAGAAAGGTGTCTGTGATGGGTGCACTGCTCAGTGGAGGTTCTTGATGTTCAATTCTGGAGAGGTGATCTGCTACACCATTTTGAACTCCAGGCTTGTCCTTGATTTTTAAATCAAATTCCTGGAGGAGAAGTATCCATCTGATCAACTAGGTCTTCGCATCCTTTATCTATTGTAGATATGGGGTACAGAGTGGACACCAGTATAAATTATGAATTTAGATCCAAGCAGATAGGATCTGAACTTCTCAAGGGCAAAAACCACAACCGGCAACTCTTTCTCTGTGCTTCATCTAATGTCTTGCTAGCATAATGAATGGCATATGGTACCTTGTCTTTCCCCGATCCTAACACAACTCTAACTACAAAATATGATGCATACGTCATGATCTCAAAAGGAAGAGACCAATCCAGTGGCTATAGGATGGGAGCTTGAGTGATCACCTCCTTCAGCTGATGAAAGATAGGAGAACCTGCTAATCAACGTTAAACTAGGTCTCCTTGCATAATAATTTAGCTAGAGATTGGGAAATGCGACTAAAATCTTTGATGAATCGTCTTTAGAAACCCACATGCCCCAGGAATACCTCACATTTCTAACATTCCGAGGTGGGTCAAGATTGTCTATTACATCCACCTTTGCCATGTCGACTTCCATACCATACTTGAAAATGATGTGGCCCAACACTATCCCTTGCGTGGCTATTTTCCCAAGACTGTACAAGATTGACTTCTCAACATTTCTGAAGTACTCTGTCTATGTGCTCAAGACAAGAATCAAAGCTGTCACCATAGATGGAGAAGTCGTCCATAAACACCTCAAGAAGAATTTCAACCATATCAGCGAAAACTGTAAGCATGCACCTCTGGAATGTGGCAGGTGCATTGCACAGACCAAAGGGCATTCTCCTGAGAGCATAAGTGTTGAACGGGCAAGTGAAGGTAGTCTTCTCTTGGTTTTCCGGGATGATTACCCCTTGGTTGTACCTAGAATACCCATCCAAAAAGCAGAAGATCTCCTTGTCGGCCAATCTTTACAGAACTTGATCAATAAATGGAAATGGTAAGTGGTCCTTCGTAGCAGCATTGAGATGGCAGTAATCAACACACACATGTCAGGATGTTGGTACCTGAGTGAAATCTCCTCTCCTCTTTTAGTTGTAACCACAGTGAGCCCTTACTTTTTGGGAACTACATGCAAGAGACTCACCTATTTGGAGTCAGAGATGGGATAAATGAAGATTTCATCACACCGTTTCGTGATTTCCTTCATGACGACATCTCGCAAGGTAGGGTTCAATCTTCTCTGAAATTCTTGGAACGACTTGGCGTTATCTTCCAAATAGATGTGGTGTGAGCACAGAGTAAGATTTATCCCACGGAGGTCTGATACGTGCCAACCAAGTGCCTGTAGATTTTCTCGAGAATCTCGAGCAGTTGAGATTCCTGATCTCGGGTCAACCTATTGATGGTGATGACCAGATACATGTTTCCTGAACCCGTAAGAAAGCATATCCGAGGCATGTGATGAATATATAATTCATCACCTTTATTCTTTCATTTTGGCTAAAATCCTTGGTAAAATACATATAAATATTCATTAATTCTCATTAATTAACATTCTAACTACATTTATTAATATTATATATTTAACACTTATTTTATCCAAAATAAAATAATAAAGAGAAAAAGAAAAATAAAAGAAAAGAAGGATGCATATAAAATATATACAGGCTAATTCTAACTCCGAAACCAGGTCAATATCGACTTGGTCGACAAAATAAATAAGTAGGGGGAGATAAAGATCTTAATTTTTAGAAATGTCAGAAAATCTGAGCATTAATTGTACATTTTTACATTGTAAATATTTCACCAATTTTATTTATCATCGAAAAAATCCCAAACCAAAATATTTTCTTCTCAACAGTTGTTCATAATAATATATATTAATTTATAAAAATATTAGAAAAATTATTAGTTACATAAATAATTCTTAAGATGAATCAAAAAAGCCGTAAAAGCCGAATTCCAAGGTTCATAAATATTTATAGAAAACTCCAAATTGACCAAACTCACATTTAAACTTCACTTTATAACTAATACTATTTATTAAAAATATTAGCATAAAAAGGGTGCATTTTGGCATTTGGACCCCTTTGTCTATATTTACTATATGTATAATCTTTCCTATTTTCCAATTAATTATCTTGAACTCCGTTTAACTTAATTCTTTTTCTAATGTGTTTCTAAAAATTAGTAGAAATTATAAAAATATAACTTAAGAATAACTGCTAACAAATCCCGACGCCATGAATCCGTAACCCTAATTTTTCGGACCTCATAATTCAGTCATATGAACTCCGAATTGGGCATAGTCACTTTTAAAATATGTTTTATAGAATTATCTATCAAATGAAACCGATTTCATTAAAATCGAAGTTAATATGCAAAAAGTCAGTTTTAGGATCCTACTGTTATAAAATGTACAATATATCTTAATTTTATTTTATTTAATTTATGCTATTTTATCATATTTATATACTTTATTAATATTCTATTCTTAAATTAAAATAAATAAAAAAATTAAATAATTTAGTTTTGTTAAATAGTTAGTTAGCTAATTAATTATTAATTATGTATTTATTAATTTAATTTATTATTTATTTAATTACTTATTTACTTATTTAATTATTATTATTTATTTAAGAATGTTTTTATTTTACTTAATTACTAACTGAATTTATTTTTTAAATTTATAATTATTTATCTTAACTAGTTAAGTAATTATTAATTTTATTTTTTATTCCTTCTCTCTCCTCCTGCTCATCTCTTTCCCCGCAGCCTTCTTCTTCCTCTTTCTTCTCTGCTTGTCGCCTTCCTTCCCCTCTTCTCCGGCCAACAACCCCAATGGCAAGGATGTTGTCCATTCGGCCAACAAACCGCGGTGACTGGAGCCACCGCTTGGTGACGCCACCACCTCGCGTACTCCCCAAGCTTCCCCTCCTATATATGGAGCCCTAACACTCTCTGATGAGCTCCCATCTGCCATTTCCATTCCCCGTCGATCGATGAGCACCGAGTTAGCATGAGAGCTCGTGACAGGAGCTCCAGTCTGACCACCGTCGAGCGAGGTTGAGAGAGAAGTTGCGGCGTGATCGTCACTGGCATCGTAGTTTCTACACTGTCGCGTATCAAGCCTCTGATTCCAATGATCCTCGAGGTGATAACAAGGAGTTCCTCCGAGCTCCATCTCCCTAGGCACTCATCCACATCATACGTTCATCTACTCCTGATTTTCCAAGTAGGTCCTCATCTTCCTCCCTTCTCTTCTCACCCTCTCTCTTCTTCTCTCAATTCCTCTCTTCTCCTTCGCTTCTCTGCAAACTTATATGATTACCTAATCCGCGGCCTCCGCATCCATCTTCAAAACCATCTCATTTCATGCTCTACCCCTCACAGCTGCACAACTCCAGCCATACACGATGGTCGGAGATCCTATTCCATTCCCTCGCATTGTCGGAACCCCCATTCACCCATTGACTTGTTTCATCTGTTGAATGTTACGCTGGTCGAACCCTTGTGTTCGAGCTAATTTATAACTTGCAGGACAATAATAAGAATATTTTATCTCTCACGATTCATCAAGAAATGAAAACATCCAAATCGAATCAAAAAAGAAACCTTTTTAATTGGATGACCGATGATTGAGCAGATGATCCTTATCCGGATTCTATTTGCCTAATCGCTTCGAGCAGCAGAACAACACCGGATCATCATCGAGTTTACCATCCGAGCTTGAAAGGAGGAAGAACATTCCGCTCTCTCCTATCAGAACTACTGATGCCTTTCGAGCATCGTTGTGCAAGCAACCCGATCTGATCAAGCAATCTTAGTTGGAGAAGAATCGAACATAGGACCACCGACGTGAACCGAACCCGAATCATATTAGGGGAAATAACCCTAACCACTCGATTGGGCTTCATCCGATGCTTCGCATCATCGCCACGTGTCATGACCAAGACGTCCCCACTGTCGCACCGCCCCACCGTTGAAGCATCGCATGTACAAAGCGTGTGCAAAGTAGATTTTTTGGTGAGATTGCAAAAAGCTCCTTCGAACTTTATTGATTTGCAAGTAGGTCCCTACATTAGTGAAGACGCAGGAGCGCACGTGTTTTCTGGAAATTTTACGCGCAACATGTCCAGTTATAGGTCGATCACATGAAGACCACGTGCACTCTCTGTGATTTTACGCAAACACCCTTCAACTCTTGCATTTTGCATACGTACTCCAGGCTTTCCATATTATTACAAAACTACCCCTAAAATAGAATAATATTCTAAACATATTATAATATATAATAACTAAAATACAAATTATAAAAATGTTAACAAATATGAATAAATACGGCAAATACAGTATTAAGTCATATTTTGAAAAAATAAAATTATTTTCTAGCATTAAATAATTCTTAAAAATACTAAAAATATATAAACTTACAAAATACATAAAAATGTATAAAAACATTTTTAGAAATTCTACGAAAATTGTATCTAGTACATTCTACTATATTTCACATATTAACCCAAAAACAAAATAAAAATCAAATATTAAAAATTAAAAAAATACAAAATACATAAAACTTTGAAAATTCTAAAAAATGACAAAAATACATATAATAACTCGTTTCGAAGGTATTTTCATCTACTTTTTAATAACAATATAATAAATTTTTATTCCTTTTTAATATTTCTAAAATCAAAAATAAAATTCTATTTTCAATAAAAAAATATTTTTCAACTTTAAACACAAAATAAAAATTACAAAACATTTTCTAAAAAATACATAAAAATTATAAAATACTTAAAACACATAAAAACTTCAAAATAAATCCAAATATAAAAATTATACCTAAACTTTTACATAGGTATAACAATATAAAATTCAGAAAATCAAATAAAAATCTAGAAAATTCTTTAAAAAATAAATAAAAATTAGGAAACCCTTAGTTTTTATTTTATTTTACCTTGGTTTTTAACAGTGTGCCTCCCTGAGTTCGACACTCCCATACTAAACACTATACACACATAGTTTTTGAGTATAAATATAAAATAAATATGTTTTTTTTGTAAATCTCGTCTGACCGATACAACGACAATTGTCTATCTTTTTAGACGACCAGATCAGATATGTTTTTCATCCTATCGGAAATGGCTTTAACTATGGTTCTGATCTAGCATGTTTCTCAGTCACTTTAGAAACTAAACTGGCAGGTGGATGATCTGCCGTGATTTTGGAGGAGCTGCTCATCTCATTCACTAGTGGCTCTACTGATAATATGTCGAATAAATCATCAATAAATTCATCTTGTCAAACTAGCATGAATCTTCTGAATCAAAAAGACGCATCATCGAATTGGAATCTGTCTCCCAGTTGATATCGAAGCATGTGTAGACTGTGTTGTCTAGGTCCTCCTTAAGCGAGAGGATTTTCAGGGTCCATGTGTCATTCAAAGATAATCATGTATCTCTGATTTCTACAATAAAGTCACAATCTGCTTCAGATGGTTATGTACTGCTTTCACTAGATTCAACCTTTGGTTCATTCACCATATCCATCATTACTTTTTTCGTTACATGAGCTATCAGTAATCTTCCCAGACCCATAGTCAACCATGACCTTTGTAGTTCGCAGGAATGGTTGTTAATCGAGGTTTGGAGTAATGGTGCAGGAGAGTTCATATCAAGGACTACAAAATAAACAAGAAAATGCATGTCCTGCACCATTACGACAACATCTTCCAACAAACCTTGGCGTCTATTGATCGATCGATCAACGAACTGAAGGATCGTGTGTGTCAGCTTGAGCGGACCCAGCCTAAATTCTGTGAGCAGTGAGGCGGGCATGAGGTTGATTGAAGAGCCACTATCAAGAAGGGTTCACTTGAAAACCTAGTAAAAAATCTCACATCTTATTAAAGGTGCTCCTTTGTCTTGCTTGTTTTATGGCATATTGTTGATGGTTGCGACTGTGACCATGGTGAGAACATGCTTTTCAAATAGCTAGCATCTGTTATTGCGGTTCGACTGAAGCTTTTTCATGCATGCTTCCTTCAAGCCCTTTTTCAGAAGGGCATATATTCCATGGCTATCATCAAAGGAAATTCCACAATTATATTTTTAATAATCTTCGCAACGCTCAGATCAGATAATGCATTTTTTATTTGTAAATTTTCGGGTTTTCTCAATTGCATTAGGAAAAGAAATATTTACAGATCTGAAATCAAAAGTATTGTTCTTATTTACATCAGACTTCATGTCCACAACATCTTGTACAACTGGACTATAAAAAGATGTACAATCTTGAGCATGGGGTAGACGTCCAAATGCTACGATCTCTGCTTTGTCGGATGGCTCTGGATTGGTTGTTGGAAATGGCTCCTCCATAGATGGCGTGACTTCACTTCGATTGCGGTTATCTTTTTGGTCTTTTCCATTTTCTAATTTTTTGTAGTTTTTGCTGGGGATGGTGGCGACTAGTTGGCATGGCTTCTCCTCCTTCTTCTTCCTCATCCAAACTTGTGGCAGGCACGATTGATGCAGAAGACGATGATTCACCAGATGAAGCTTTATTCTCCCCCCTGATAGTGTCAAATGGAGGCAAGGTCCTACCTCTCCTGAGAGTAACAACATTAGACAAAACAAGATCACAATCATATGACTCTACAGACACAGACGAGACATCACATTCTACATACTCTTTCCGCCTAAAATTATTTGGGATGGCTTCGACCTAGGTCAGAATTGGATTTTTGGTGGTCGTCAGGTCATCCAACTTATGTGTCATCTTTGCTAAGCCCTTTACTAACTGGGCCAAGCAATCAGAGCCCGAGTTCACAAGAACCATCTCGGAAGGTTCAACGTGCTGACCACGCTATGGCTAATGGTGCAAAGGCTGAGATGGGTGTTGTTGATATTGTTGCTGAGCAGGAGGAAGCTGATACTATTGGTAATGAGGGGGTACTAGTGTTGAGATGCAATCACGTACGGATGATACGATAGGTGCTGGCAGTATTGCGGTTGCTGGTACCACTGGTTCGGTCTCTAATTGTTATGATACTACCAAAACTGGTGGTACTGAGGCTGAGCTTGAGAGGACTAGACAAAATGGCCACCCTAAGGTTGGTGATATTGTCAGTTGGCAGATGACTGACCGTGGGGATGCCCACTAGGATGGGATAGTTGTGCATCATTGCTTCACATACCATTAACTTCGTTAATCACGGGTGGTGGTGGGAACGTTGGATCAAAGGATTTCTAGTAGTCTGACTGGTAGACCACCATCTGTTGCTGCGAAGGGGCATGATCTAACATCTGCACGTAGTATAGATGCTGGATCCCCATCTACCATGGACTGAGCTGAGGCTGATGTGGCATTGATGGCTCATCTTTCTTCTCAACAAGAGTCTTCATTGGTGGGGTTGCCGATTGGCAAGCATTGATGGTACTCACCTGCAACTCCAGATGCATGGTATTGTAGTCCATTTTATCTAGATGTTGGGTCCTCTATTCGATCACAACGAGTTTCTCGAGATCCTGTGTTCGCTTATTGATGATATCGACCTTGGAGAGATGTCCCCTGATGATGCTGAGGTTGGAGATCTCATCTCTCTCTGCCTCGTGTGAGGCTGCCATGTGCACATGTTTGTGGAGGATCATAGGTTGTCTCTGGTAAGCATGGGAAGAAGACCAGGCGGCCTCTCCTTCGGTCATTTATTCAAAAATCTGTTAGACTACATCTTCATCCTTATTGAAGTGGGATGCCCCAGAGGCAGCGCCAATTAATCTTTGACTTTTGATATTTAGGTCCCTAAAGAAATGTTGGACCAAGCTGGTCCTGGGTATCTCGTGGTGGGAGCATTTCTCCTATAGATCCGTGAATCATCCCATGCTTCATGAATAGACTCGTGGGCAGCCTGGGAGAAGTTTCTAATCCAGGCTCGCATCTGGTTGAGTCAACTGAGAGGGTAAAACTTGTGAAGGAACACAGACTTAAGTTCCACCCAGGCCGTTATGACCTTCCCCAAATGGTTAACCCAATACATGGCCTTGTCTTGGAGACTAAATGTAAATGCGGTCATCTTGACTACACCTAATGGGATGTTAGGGTAGTGTTTGGTTCTATAGATACGAGAAAACTTCTACATGTGAATATAGGGTTCCTCATTGGTGTTCCCATGGAAGGTAGGTAGAAGAGCAAGGAATTGAGGTTTGAGCTCAAAGTGAGCATGTACCGGTGGAATGCAAATCCACTCGATCATCTGGTTGTCTTCAGTATTCAGAATGTCTTGGAATGCGGTTTGGACCAATGCTAGCTCAGTTAGTTGTTGTTGTATGGCTTGGATGGATTCTAACAATTGAGCATTCACTTGATTTTTATCAGGTGCCTGGCCATACTCAGTCTGGGGCGGCTGATGTCCTTTCCCTTTGTGTTAAGGAGCCATCTTCAGGTCTAAATCTGACGAAATGAACTCCAGATTGGGGTCCAGGACTAACTTCTATCTACAATGCAAGAGGTATCCCAAACAGACCACTGTGAAATTGAATACCAGCTAAAGTGATAAATATGAGATTTAGGTCAATCCCAGACAATTGTGAATGGAGTAAAAGATGTAGACTAAAATTAACCTCCATTCACAACAGGCATAAGTGGGACAAGAGTGGTCCTAGTTTATTAAGAAATAGAAAGAGAGTTGAAATAAGATGAGGAGTCTGGAGATCGGTTCGCAAGGTCTGAACTGGGTTCTCGGGAATTGCTTCAAATTATTGATGATGTCGAGTCCATGGAATCGATGTAGGTGTCAGGGAAGTCCCGACTAAACCATCCATGGATCGATAATGTGGAGGAAAAGAATGATCGATGCAGGAGGAAAGATACAATGGTCAACGAGGAACAAAGGGAATGTAAAATAGTAGAAAGGACCTAAACGAGAACGGGGTCAAAGAGGAAACTATAAGACAAAATTTGCATAAATGTGTGGGACTTGATCTTTGAACCTTAATCTAGATCTATACAATACACAATAAAAAATTGGGTTCACCAACTCTATAGATGTGAAGCTATAAGAGATCAACTATTTTTATCTTTTCATTTTTAGAGTTATTATTTCAGGCATATCTTTTAGCAAGTCCTTAGATGCTAACCCTATAGGAGCGAGGGTACTGTCGGAAAAATACCTCGTACTTGTCCTCCTCCTTTGCAACATGTAGTCTGCACTTTTTGAGGTCCTTTTAACCCTTCATAGATCCCTACTCAGCCAAAGAATGTAAGAGGAAGTCGATAGGTGAAACCACTACTTCAGACCAAGCTCGCAAAAGAATCACCCGTGATCGTGCTAGGCGCTACTCGGACATGAGACGATGAGATATACAACCATGAAGGTGTGGCCTAAGATCAGTACTTCAAACAAGGTCGACATTCTACACAAGGCAAGAACATCATCGTTGATCAGGTCCTACTCATCCACGTACGATAAAAGCGCCAATACTTCGGAAATCCAGGTGATGCACAAGGCAGTTATAGACTAGGTTTTAAGCTCTAATCCTTAGTGGGTCGCACCTCACTCATGGTTGGGGTTTTGGTCCCCTCCTAAGGTACCTGAAGACAATGAGGGCTTTATGAACCCAAACAATGCAATCCATTACTGATTTTAATGAGTGTCAAAGTTTATTCAGCAGTCCCCTTGTTTTCATTTTTTGTTTTCACTTTTTTGGATATTTTTTATACAAGTGCCTAATGATTTTGTGAATTTTCATTTAACTCCTAGGTGCTCAAAATCAAAGGGAGATAACGAAATAGTCGTACAAGTCGATTCAATGATGGAAATCTCACCATAGAATTTAATGATGCATGTAGAGTTAGATGAATTATAGTGATTCCCATCTCTCTACATATGGTATGCAAAATAGAATTTTAAACCTATCTACATGGAAGTGTGCTATTGACAAAATTTCCCTAAGCAGTAACTGTTATTAGTCGTGAAGAACCAAAGGTCAATTATTCGGAAATGAACTCGAGAGTTCGATCTTAGAGACACCTCGGTGCCTACCAAAACGGGTCCTACCAGCGTTGAATGGTGCCTCTTTCAGTGTGTGGGTTCAAGTTCAGGTAGTTGACAATTATTAATTTGACTAGATCCAAACGTAGAAGACTATAGGAACATGATTCTAATTAGGGTTTGGACCTAAGTACCGATACAAGAAGTCCTAAAATCTAGGGACTTCATGCATACAAAACAAATAAAAACAAAGACAGAAAACTCAAAACATCGTGAAACAAATAAAAGAAAAGCGATAAAAACTCGAAAAACTGCGATAAGACCCTCAGGTGAACAGACATCTAGGCAATGGACCTCGTTGGTGGAGTAGTGTCCAAGTCTAAAATTTATTACAATTAATGAATAATAAATCACTCTCTTACAAAAAATGAAATAAAAGCCTAATCTAAGATCTATGATAAGTAGTCTCCTTGTTATGCTTGATGCCTCTCCTACTGGTCAGGGCAAGAAGGCCAGTCTCCACCAAGCTTGGTTGCATCGACCTCCTAAAAAGTTTTCCTAACGTGGTAAGTGATGAATCCACATTTCATCATCTTTATTCTGTCATTTTGGCACCAAAAACCCTAGCAAATACCTGTAAATAGCTTTAAAAACACCATCTTAGCATTCATGCATGTGCATCTCATTAGTGTGTAAAATACTGTAATTAAGGCCAAAATTATAGAATAAATAAAAGAAAAGAAAAAGAATAAAATATTGTAAATATTTTATGACCCAAAACCCCGAGACCTAGGCATCTTGATGAATAGGTCGACAAGGAATAAAGTAGGTGGAGAAAAGGGCCAAATACCTATATTATTTAAGTCATTCCTTATTCATTTTGGGACCTATTTTTGGTTCCACTTTTTATACATCAAATAAAGAAACTTTGTACATGAAAGTTGTAGATAATTTTTTATAGAAAAATACAAAGTTGATTTCACAGAAAAATAATGTACAGATAAAAAGTTATGGTCTGAATAAAAATCCAGAATCCCAACTTCCCAGACCCGTATCTCATAAACGAAAATTCCAAATGCAGCATACTCACTTTAATTATATATAGAATAAAATAAGCTATTTAATGGCGGTGGTTTCGCATTTGGCGGAGCTACGGTTTGAAAGTTGAGTTTTGGACCCACATTGTATAATTGTACAGATTAAAATATTCAATTTATTTCTTTATTCATTATTTTTATATATTTTTATATTTTTATAATTTTGTAAATAATACTTACAATAGTTATGTACATTAAAATTGGAATAAAAACCTAAATAAAAATAAAAATAAAATACTTGTAAATAAAATACATAGATACAATACCTATATGTATACCTATACAACACATACTTTTATTTTATTAAATAGACAAAACACCTCAGAAAAATGAAATAAAAACATATTTACATGTATAAAAGTATTTTATAATTTTATAAAATAAGAAATAAAAATAATAAAATTAAAATACACAGAATAAAAATAAAAGACCAAAATATATAGGTATTATACCTATATAGGGTATAAAAGAAAACTTGAAAAATATATTCCATAAAAATAATTAAAAATAAGAATAAAATACTACATAAAATAATAAATATTTTTTATTTAATAACCTAAATTTAATAATGTCATTTACTATTTTATTTTGAATTTTTCAATAATTCCTGCCTGGATTTCTCTTGTTGGTCCACGTGGACCAACCAGGTGCGGTCTAGAGTTGACCTCGGTCAACTCCCTGACCGAGGCCTGCCATTTCTGACACCCAGATTTTTTTCCCCGACTTCCCCCAATTTTCGAGCTCGATCCGTTCGTCCTCACGCCTCGATTCCTTCTTGGGACTTTATCCCCGATCACCACTCTCCCACGCCATATATTCGGATCCAGCCATATCTCCATCATTCGCGTGTGAGTCTGGCTTGAAGGAGACGCCATCATCTTCTACTTAAACGCCCTGCCACCTTCAAGCCCAATTTTGAACCCTTCTTAGCCATTAATTCTCCTCCCTGTTGCGCTCATCGTGTTGCTGGAGGTGACAGCTCCGCATCCACACCCTCAGGCGAGTCGAGGAGGCTCTTTAGCGGCTCCACCACCTCCGCCGACCACCGGCGTCGAGGTTCCTCCACCTCAGGTCATCCACCTTCGAGGTATGCCATTTTCCCTCTCCTTTTCGCTTCATTTTATTCCCCTTAGCTACAGTATCAAAAATCCCTAAAAATATCCGAACTCCATCGATCGATCCATCTCCCATAGCTCATCGCCGGAGCAACACCTCCGGCTTTCGTTCCCTCGCCTTCCACCGACCATCTCTGACGTCCACTACACCTCCGCAGGGTCCAGGCAGTTTGCCCTGGACCCTCTCACCCATATTTGCAGGTACCAGGAGCATTACATCGCCTGGGGACTCGGATTCGACCTCCGCCGGAGATACCTGGAGCTTCGAGCTCCGTCGCTTCTGCAGCAGCGCCACAGTGCTTCTCCGGCGATTTTGAGGGCCCCATACGCCAGAGCATCATCGCAGGAGTCTCCCGGACCTTTTTGTTGCGGTCCAGACCACCGGAGTCGCATCAGCTCGCCGGAGGAACTTCGTCTCGGCGAAGTTCTTCCCCGTTCTTCCTCCGGGTGCCTCCACTGTCCGATCCTAGGCCCGCTCCAGATCGCACCTCAGCCGTCAGATCTTGGCCACCTTCTGCCGTCAATCTCTTCGCCAGATCTGATCTCCACCGATCATCGCCGAACCGTCATCGCACGTTGTGTGCGCGCCACGTGGATAAGTGAGCGGCCCTCCGTCGTTCGATCGCGCACGAGGAGATAAGGCGTGGGTATCTTGCACTGTCACCCTCGCCATATTTTGTATTTCATTTCACTCCATATACTTTATGGCGTAGTTCAAATATTTATGTGAAATTTGCATCCAGAACCCCGTAGTTTTCTTATTTGCACTTAGGTCCTATCCACGTCACCTCACGTGCTCGTGCGCGTGAGGGGTCTGGGTATTTTGCAAGGACCCCCCTGGGGTTTGTTTATTTCACTTAGGTCTATGAACTTTTTAATTAAGTTGTAATGTTTTGGAGAAATTGCATCTGAGCCCCTGGAACTTTGTAATATTGCAAGAATACACCTGCCAAGTCACGTGCCCAGTGCGCGTGAGTTGGACATTTTGCAACGAACCCCCTCCGGGTTTGGGTATTTGTTTTTAGTCCAGAAACTTGTATTTAACGTTATATATTTTTGTGGAAAAATGCATATGTGCCCCTGGATGTTCTGATAATTGCACTTATACCCCTGCCAGGCTGTGATATTTTTGTAAACTTGTCTTATTTATTTGGACCATCATTTTAAGTCCAAAAATTCTCAAAAATTAGGGTTAAGCTCCTGTGTGCTTGTACTTTGTCGCCATATTTTTAATTTTTAATTTTATTGCTTTTTAATATTTATTAAAAAAAATAAAAAATAAGCTTTTTATTCATTGTCTAGCTTAGAAAATGCCAAAAAATATTAAAATATCTCGAAAAATTCCAAAAAATTCCCTAGTGTGTATTTTAACCTATTTTAGTGTCAGTCCAAAAATCACTAAAAATCTCAAAAGAAAAAATCTTAAAAATTCAAAAAGACATAAAAACGTCAAAAAAATATATAAAATCAAAGAAAACTCAGAAAAATACAAACTCTGTTCCTGTTTGTTCTATATTTCATTATCTTTATTTGAAAATTAGTGTAAAAAATTTTGGTGGCTGTTTGTTAATTTTAATTCCTATTTTACTCATAGTCAATACATATTTCACTGTCTTCCATTATTTCAGTATTTAAAAATACCAAAAACATTCTGAAAAATGCCCAAAAATCCCAAAAATAGTAGAAAATCCTAAAAATATCAAAAACATTTTATTTCTGAATTTTTGGTTGTTGTTGCACATTTTTATAAATACTTTATCTTGTCTTTCATTATATTGCTTTCTTGTTCCAATATTAAAAATATATATATATAATATAAAATTATAAAAATCAGAAAATAAAAAAAACAAAATACAAAACTAAAAATTAAAAAAATTAAAAATTAAAATTAAAAACCCACAAAAATCATTGTTTGCTTGCTTTAATGTAGACACCACTCACATTCACACACACACATTTATTTATGCAGCTACCCTGTTTGCTCCCTGTATTCGAACTCTCTGCATACTTGCTTGCTATACATTTTGTGCAGAGTTAAAAATAAATTTTAACTCCACATTTATTTCTAATTAGTGATTTGTTGTGTGGGTTAATTGTTGATTGAATACATTTTATTGTGGGTCACCACAGCGACTTCGGTTGTCTCCACCTTGTGTGAGACATACTCTTTTGACCTACGATAATTTGCGTTTATCAAATGGCGCCGTTGCCGGGGAGCAACAGCGAGCAGTCCTTCATTTTTGTTTGCTTGTGTTTGTTGTCTACCATAGCCTTACTTTATCTCTCTTGCATTTTTGATATACATTGATTGAGCTATCTGACCACTCTTTTTTTGTCTTCTTGCGAGGGACCGCAGAGCAAGGCGCGGATCGCCTAGGTGACACGAAGCAACCTTGGGAAGCGGAGCTGGCTATTCTTTAGCCAAGCCGGCAGGAGAGAGCAGGAGGAGTGAGAGAGAGTGTTAGATTAGTTGCATTTTATTTTTGTGAGAGAGTGATTTGATAATTTGTAATAATACAAGTACTTGGACTCTTGGACACTCCGGGCCTAATTTCCGGGTGTTTTTTCACCCGGGGGCTCATCGCGGCTTTTCTCGCGTTTTCCGTTGTCATTTTCCGGTTTTGTTTTCCTTTTTCCTTTCTTTTGTGGATTGAGCCCTTAGTTGTAGGCCTTGCTTGATTCGATTAGAATAGGTCCAAACACACAAATAACCTTTGCATGCTCCTATAGATCGTATTTCGACTTAGACTAATTAAACAGTTGGCTATTAACTTTCGATCCGTGCGCCGCGAGCTCTCCCCACAAAGCGCTTTCTCCTAACTCAAGTGTGTTGAGCAGAGGAGGGGTGAGCCTAGACCAGACATTAGGATTGAGGGTTAGTGGTTAGCTTGTGGTTCTTCACGCTAGCAGTTTCCTACCCTAGGACGATTTCCGCTTTGCATACCGCCATGTAGCTAGGTTTATAAATTCTGCTTTGCATCCCGCATGGAGAGAGCTGGGATTCGTTGTAGTCTTCTCACTTTGCATCCATCATTCAGGCACAAAGGTGAAATTTCCACCTTGGTGTCGACTTGCACGGCTTTTCTGACTCTATTCTCCCTCTGTTTTGGAACAAAGTAGGATCAAGAAAATACAAAAATCGTTAGGCGTTTGTTTGAATTCACTCAAAAGAAGCGATAACACCAAAAAATTTAAAAAAAGGGACTGCTAAGAAAACCTTGACCAAAAATAAAATCGGTAATTGGATTCATTGTTTGGGGAGAGTCACACCCTCACTTGTATTCAGGTTGCATGGGAAGGTCTCCTTCCAAGTGAGGTGAGCGCTTCGTAAGGATTAGAGCCCAAAGTCCAACTTGCGGCTGCCTTGTGTATCGCCTGGATTTCTGAAGTATTGGTGCTACTATCGTACGTAGTCGAGTAGGTGATGAATCCACGTTTCATCATCTTTATTCTATCATTTTGGCCTTAAAAACCCTAGTAAATGCGTGTAAATAGGCCTTATTCATGCATTTTAGCATTTATGCATAGGTGTGTAAATACTGTATAAAATACAGTTTTTAAAGCCAAAATTATAGAATAAAGAAAAGAAAAGAAAAAGAATAAAATATTGTAAATATTTTATGACCCGAAACCCCGAGACCTAGGCATCTTGATGAATAGGTCGACAAGGAAGAAAGTAGGGGGAGATAAGCGTCTAAAAACCTATAGTTTTTATTCATTCTTTATTCATTTTAGGACCTATTTTTGGTTCCACTTTTTATACATCAAATGAAGAAACTTTGTACATGAAAGTTGTAGATAATTTTATAAAGAAAAATACAAAATTGATTTCACAGAAAAATAATGTATAGATAAAAAGTTATGGTCTGAATAAAATTCCAGAATGCCAACTTCCCAGACCCGTATCTCACAAACGGAAACTCCAAATGCAGCATACTCACCTTTAATTGTATATAGAAGAAAATAAGCTATCCAATGGTGGTGGTTTCGCATTTGGCGGAGCTACGGTTTGAAAGTTGAGTTTTGGGCCCTCATTGTATACTTGTACATATTAAAATATTCAATTTATTATTTAGTTATTATTTTTATAATTTTATAATTTTATAATGTTGTAAATATTACTTATAATAATTATGTGCATTAAAATTAGAATAAAAACATAAATACAACTCAAATAAAAATACTTGTATACTCAAAACATAGGTATTATACTTATATACATACCTGTATGAACTATACTTATGTTTTATTAATCATACAAAATAAATCAGAAAAATAAAATAAAAATATATTTGTGTACATAAAAGTATTTTATAATTTTATAAAATAAGAAATAAAAATAGTAAAATTAAAATCACAAAATAAAATAGAAGAATAAAATATATAGATAATATACCTATATAGGGGTATAAAGGTAACGTGTAAAAGTATACTTCATAAAATAAATTAAAAATCATAATAAAATACTACATAAATTATCGAATATTTCTTATTTTATAATCATAAATTAATAATGCCATTTTCTATTTTTAATTAATTAATAAAACATTTATTTAGGGGTTTTTCCTGGTTGGTCCACGTGGACCAACCAGGAGGTCAGAACTGTTGACCAAGGTCAACAGTCTGACCTACCCCCTGTGGCTGTTGTCAGAATAGGTTTTTCTTGATCTTTGCCCCATTTTGGAGGGCGCATCTTACACCGTTTCATGATGGTTTCTTCACGGGTTTTTGTCCTCGAAGATCCCTCTAACACGCCCAATGATAACATCGGGGATTGGATCATTGACGCCTCTGTTCTTCCTCATTCTTTGCGCCACCAGAGCCTGCCATTCAAAAACTCATCGTCACCTTCCTTGACTCTTTGAGCCCGTTTACCCTAGCTATACCCCCCTTCTTTTTGCAGGCCCTGGATCGAGGTGGTGGCAGGATCTCTCCGGCACTCTCGCGGAGGTGGTTGGCGAAGATAGTGGCGCTCCAACCTCCATCTCCGGCAGCCAAGCCACCGTGAGGTTCTTCTTCGTGGCTCCGGCCACTGAGGTCTTTCTTTTATAGTTTTCCTTAGCATAGTGATAACCCTAAGTTTGTTTCCTTCAAATATTTCATATCCTAATCACGCCAGTAGCTATCACCTCGCCATTTGAAGCTCGCCGGAGCCCCGCTCCGGCGAACCTTCTCACGCACGTTTCGCCCTCGATTCCACCTAATAACGGCCCAGATTCCTCCATATAGCCTCTCTGTGCTTCTGCTCATCTTTCAGGATCTGGAAGACCCCATCTGAGGGGTGTTCTACCCAAAAGATGACCACCAGGTCCACCTCCGCCGCTAGCCCTCGTCGGAGCTCCTCGGAGCATTTTGAAGTGCCAAATCAAGAGAGAGGTGTCCTGGGTGGTTCTTTGCACCATCGGAGGGGGGTGGACAACACTGAGCTTGCAGATTTTGGCGGATCAACCTCACCAACGCCGTGTTCATCGGCTGTTCTTGCTGCATCGCTCCAGACCGTCGATCTAGCCCTGTTCTTCCGAGGGGCTCAGCAGCCATCCGATCAGCGCTGCCCAGATCCGTTGATGCAGGCCTGATGATTTAATCACCGCCCCTCATCTGCGAAGGGGTACCGCTACCCCGGGTGTCGACACGTGGCATAAGTGAGCCCTCATCAGCCGTCGATCGCCCTCCTGCTTGGGTATTTTACAACTTTTGCCCAGGCGTTTTTGCATGTTATATTTCACGCCTAAATTTTCCTTTGCAGTTCTCATAATTTTGTAACAATTGTGTTAAGCCCCTCGATATTTTGAAACCTTTCTTTTAGGTCCTCGCCAAGTCACGTGCTCTATACACGCGACTTGGCAATTTTGCGAGGAGGACTCTGGGGTTTTTGTGTGTTTACTTTAAGTACGTAAACTATCAGCTGCTGTATATAAGTTTTGGCTCTTTTGCAAACTTGCCCAGGACCTTGCGATATTTGCATCCGTGCCCCTGCCAGGCACACGTGCGACGCACGTGTGTCTGAGAATTCTTGCAAGGGTACCCTTGCGGATTTTGGCATTTTGTATTTGGTCCTGAAAGTTTTTATGTCAGTTATATAGTTTTGGTACTTTTGCGCACAGGCCCTCGCATTTCTCAATAATTACATAAATGCCCCTGCGAATGTGAATTTTCTTTTTGCTTCTAGTAATTTTTGCATGCATCTATAAATCACTAAAAAATCCACAAAAATTGCATTAAACTTCCTGTTGCATTGTAGATTTATGTCATATTTTTATTTTTCATAATTATTGCATTTTATTATTTATAAAAATTCAAAAATAGCCATTTTCAGCACTGTTTGCATTAGAAAATCACTAAAAAATATAAAAACCCTTCAGAAAAATCCCAAAAAAATATATTTTGTGCCTTTTAGTTTGTTTTAACTCCCAGTCAAAAATCATTAAAAAATACAAAAGAAAACTCCAAAAAATTGCAAAAATCTAAAAACATTTATAAAAATATTAAAAATTCTACAAAACTCCTAAAAATATAAACTTTGTCTCTAAATTTTCCTTATTTCATTATCTTTCACTAAAAATTAAGTTGGAGAATTTTTGCTACTGATTTCCATTTTATTTCTCCATTTTAGTTTCAGCCTTGCATTTTTGCCACTGTTTTCTTTATTTTGCTAATTAAAAATACCAAAAACATTCTAAAAATTATCCAAAAATCACAAAAACAGTAAAAAAGTATAAAAAAACCAAAAAGACCTTATTTGCTAATTTTTGAGTATTTTTATCTATTTTTATAAATACTCTAGCTTGCCTTTTATTACATTGCTTTTATATTCCAATATTAAAAAAGAATATAAAAAAATATAAAATATAAAAAGAAAATATAAAATCAGTAAATTAAAAATCAAAATACAAAAATATAAAATTAAAAATTAAATAAAAAACATAAAATTAAAAACCCACAAAAAAATAGCATAAGTAGACAACTTGATCACATTCACACATATCTTGGTGCCTTAGTACCCCGTTCTACCTGTCTGCTCCCTGTGTTCGACCTCTACACATACTTGCACTATACACATCTTGTTGTAGAGTTATAATAAATTTTAACTCCGCACATTTACTTTCATTGCTTGATTTAATTGTTGTGGGTTAATTGTTGTTTGAATTAGGATTTCTCGCGGGTCACCTCAGCGACATTGTGATCCCGCCTTGTGTGGATTACTTTAGACCTGTGAAAAATCTTGTTCAACAGTAGGGCTTGGTCGCCATTGGTGACTCACTATTGTGTGAGCATCAACCTTGTCTGAAGTACCGAGCATAGGCCACGCCTTCACGGGTGTGTCTGTCTCACCGGCTGTGTCCGAGTAGGATCTTGCACGCTCACGGGTGATTCTGTTGCGAGCGAGGTCCGAAGTATCGGTTTCACCTATCGGCTTCCTCCCTCTATTTCTTTGGCTGAGTAGGGATCCAGGAAGGGTTACAAGGACCTCAAAAAGCGCAAGTTACAGGTTACACAGGAGGAGGACAAGTACGGGAATACTTTTCTGGCAGTACTCTCTCTCCTTTAGGCACAGCGTTCTAAGGACTCGTGAAAAGATCAATTCCTGAATCAAGTTAAAATTGACAAGATAAAAGCCGAGCCTTCACGGCTTCATGTGTTGAGTTGGTGAACTCACCCCTGTTTTGTGTTTGATTGCTAGATTTATTTAGGTCAAGATCAAAAACACAGCACAATTGTGCGCAATTTTGTTTCTCCTTCATTTCTCTTCTTCTGCATTCTCTCTGCTCTTCCCAATAATCAAGATGATAGGACAGAGATCTCTTAGGCCGACTCTGTCGGCACCGCTATCCAGCACTCCTCCTTATTCATCTAGGAGTACCTCGGAGAGTCCGCTCTCCGAGCCTGAGTTTACATCCACCCTGTTCCCCCTCGACCACCCTTCCCATTCTCCTTCTCTCAGTCCAATAGTTTCAAAATTCAGTGCATCACAGAGTTTAGATCATTCGACAGCACCTGAGATGGCCTCTTTTGCTTTTTCAGAGAATCCAGTGATGGCAGACAAAGGCGAGCACCAAGATGACCATGATCACCCTCTGTTCATATTCGATCAGGCGGCCATCAATAATTCACTTCTTGCATCCCTCGAGACTATGCAGAGGCAGATTTGTGACCAGGGTACTTTCATGGGTGATCTTATGAGAGAAATTGCTCAGATGAGAGAAAACTGACCTGTGGGCGGTGGCGGTGGAGGAGGAGGAGGACCTGATGCAGGAGGAGGTGATCCAGACACTGAGAGACCGCCACAGACCATCATGAGGGAATTGCACAACCCAGCTGCATCCCTCACTCACCGTTGGATCAGACTCCCACCGATCCATGGCGATTTCGAGCTTCGGCCCCACACCATTCAGCTTCTACCCAAATTTCATGGGTTGCCGACCGAAGAGCCACACCTCCACCTCCAAGAGTTTGAGATGATATGCAGCACCATCCATGACAGGTTGATGACTGAGGACACGATCAAGATGATCGCCTTCACGTTCTCATTGGTTGACAGAGCCGCATATTGGCTCAAGCACCTGGGGCGATTCATTGATACGTGGGAAGATCTCCGGACCGCATATCTGAAGAAATACTACCCTCTCGGTCGGACAAATGCAGCTAGAGCAATGATCAGCAATTTTGTCATGATCCCTAATAAACAGTTTCACGAAGCTTGGGATCGCTTTCGAGAGCTCATTGACCGGTGTCCTCATCACGACATCTCCAAGCCCAACTTAGTTCAGAGTTTCTTCTGTGGGTTGACACCGGAGCTGCAGGGGCTAGTCAATGCCTCTTACGGAGGATCGTACTTTTCCAAGGGTGAAGACGACGTCTGGGCCATCTACGAGGGCATGGCAGAGAATTCAACTGTGATGACCCCAGCCCGAGTTTACACGCAGCAGAAGCCCCCGCAAGGAGCGGGATCATTCCAGAGGATCGCCCGCATCGATGTCGGTCCCAACACAGTGTCGGCAGCCGCAGCCCAAGCTGAATCAGCCGCGGCCGACATGGGCATAATCAGTGAGAAGCTGGACCGTCTAGAGATCCTCGAGAAGAAACAAATGCAAGGCATGGCCTAGATGGACCAGATCGCCAAAACCATGAGTGACCTGAAGACGCAGATCCTTTGCGTCCAGGAGGCACAAACTCATTCCCAGCAGCCTCCTAGGTCACGGGCTGACCCCAGCAGTAGCAGTTCTAACCAAGCGTCTACCTCGTACCGCTAGGTGAACCATATCCAGGCAGAGCCGGTTCCACTACTACAGTACTACCCAGCGCAACCGCCATCTCCAGACACTCAGATGGTGGTCTACCAGCAGGAGCAGCCACTGGCAGTTCTTCCTCCGCCCTCCTTCGAGCAGGACCCATTGATGAAAGTCAATGGGATTTGGTACGACCGGTACCCTCAACCCGGGATTCGTCGTGATCACCCCGGATTCCGTTGGGGCAACAGTGGCTCCTCATCCCAACAGCAGAATCCTGCCCAAGGACAGCAGAACAGCCAGCCACATCAGCAACACCAGCAGCCCCAGTATGCCCAACCATAACCGTATTAGAGTGGTCCCTTGTCCCGCCTATCAGGGACAGCAGTGGAGGCAGCGTCAGCAGCCTCAGTAATCTTATTCCCAGCCGACCCAGAACTATCCATACCAGCAGCACCAACAGCAACAGCCTCACTTCCAGCAGGGACAACCATCCGGTTCTCAAGGTCCCACCTTTGAGAACCCAGCATTAGATGATCTTTCCCGCTTGCTTTCCAAACAACAAGCATCCTTCAGGCAAGAAATGGATGAATTCCGACAGGAGATGAGGGAGATCATAAAAGGCAAAGCTGCCATACCTGCTCAGATTGAACCTAACCCGAACAATCTGAAAAGGAAGTCTGAGCAGGTAGAGTTTACGGAGGATACCTCTCCTAGTGACTATTTGAGTGATATGTCCTATTCTTTCTATGATGCTGATTTTGTGACTACTAGGAGCGGTAGGACGCCTGTCGGCGGTGTCTCTTCTGAGCGTCAACCAGATGCAGAACCAGGAGCGCCAGAGGAGCAGAGTAGCGGTGCTGATGCCGCTAATGATGATGTTGAAGACGGTGGTGCTGAGGCCACCAATGATGGAGATCCAGATGACGATGCTGATGCCGTCGTGAGACCAGATGCAGATGGTGGTGCTGATGCCACCATTTTGGATGCTGAGCCAGACCGCGGTGCTGATGCTGCAGAGATAGGTGCCGGTGGTGGTACTGAGGCCACCACATCTACTTTTGTTGAGCCTCCCTCTGTGATGTTACCACATTTTGTACCTATGGATTGTGGGAACACGAAGAAAAGTAAAAATATGAATAAAGGAAAGGTTTCTGTTCACATTACGGATCCATATGTGGTGAATGATGATTATTATATGGATTCTCCTTCTTCACAGGCACAGGGACTGATTCCTAGTCCTCCACCTATGGAGGCCCCTACCATCCCCTTCCCTGAGGCACTCCGCCGAGCGAAGGGGAATAAAAGAGAAAATCCAAAAAAAGAGCAACAGGTAGAGTTCGGCAATCAGATGATAGACAGATTTCACATTCAGCTGACTCTACAAGAAGCACTTGAGCACATCCCCCTTTTCAAGAAGAACCTGAAAGAGAAGACTACTGTCCGCATGAAGAGGAGGAACCACAGAGATCAGATCTATGTGCTCACTCATTCCACTTGCTGCACCATCCAGAACAAGCTGCCAGCCAAGCGACCAGACGCAGGAGCTCCCTATGTCAGATGCGAGATTCAGAAGCAGCAGTTTGATCGTACTCTATTAGACAACGGCTCTTCAATTAACCTTCTTTCGGCAACCTTGCTCGACCAATTCGAGTTTGGTCCTCTTCTTAGGAGCAGGACAGTCCTTCAGTTTGCTGATAGGTCGACTAAGAGGCCGAAGGGGTTATTGAAAGACGTGGTCGTTACCATTCAGGGCCTGAAATTCCCCGTGGACTTCGTTGTGTTGGACATGGAGATCCCTGAGTCGGTAACCGATGCCCCCATCATACTCAGACGTCCATTCTTGGCCACAGCCAAGGCGGTGACCGACCATGATAGCGGGAAGGTATGTTTTATCATAGAGGGAGAAACCATACAAATAGAGACGATCGAAGAAACCAGAGCCAGAGAGTTAGAATGCTCGGAGAAGTCCAGTGAAGCAGCGCAGATGACAGAGGAAGAGCTAGACATCCACCAGGTTTGTGATTTTGTGATGACTGATGATGAATCCAACTGGATAGATCCTGTAGCACCGACTGCCTTGCCTACAGATTCACTATATCTCAAGCTCATGGCAGTCGAGAGCCGGGAGAGCACATCCCTAAATGAGGATACACCTGAGGCTGACAGCGTCGGGACGAGTGGTGCTGATGATTTTCAATCTTGTTCATCTTCTTCTGATTTCTCGGATTCAGACATTGACTGGGATGATTTTGATGACTATTTGCCTTGTCTGATTCCTTCTGAGCCAACAACCACGACAGAGTGCGAGCCAGTGCAGTTCATTGATGATTCAGCGGGCCGCCTTCCGTCAGATATTCATGCAGAGCGAGAGTTCTCCCATGCAGACCTGGTAGCGTTTACACAGACATATCAAAAGCCAGATCTGTCCCCTCCCAGTTGTCCAGAACTGAAGCCTCTACCGCAGTCGTTGAAGTACATATTCCTTGCGGGTGAGCCAGATATGCATCCGGTCATTATCTCAGCAGGTTTGACTGGAGAAAAAGAATCTCGTCTGATGGAGGTTCTTGAAAGAAACCGCAAGGCAATAGGTTGGAGTATAGCTGATCCCCAGGGGATTAGTCCGGCTCTGTGCTCTCACCACATCTATCTTGAGGATGACGCTAGGCCGTCGCGTAAGTTCCAATGACGGCTGAACCCGAATCTTCGAGACGTTATCATGAAAGAAATTTCAAAGTGGTGGAGCGCCGATTTATCTACCCCATCTCCGACTCCAAATGGGTAAGTCCTTTACATGTGGTACCCAAGAAGACGGGTATCACTACAGTTGTCAATGAGTCTGGAGAGGAGATAGCTACCAGAGTGCCCACTTCTTGAAGGGTCTGTGTGTACTACAGACGATTGAATGAGGCCACCAAGAAGGATCACTTCCCGCTGCCCTTCATTGATCAGATTATCGAGCGGTTGGCTAGGAAGAGTCATTATTATTTCCTTGACGGGTACTCTGGATACAATCAAGTGGCCATTGCGCCCGAAGACCAGGAGAAAACGACATTCACCTGTCCGTTTGGG
The DNA here is from genome assembly GCA_037367405.1 of Ottelia alismoides. Lineage (NCBI taxonomy): Eukaryota > Viridiplantae > Streptophyta > Magnoliopsida > Alismatales > Hydrocharitaceae > Ottelia > Ottelia alismoides. The sequence continues at coordinate 194,690 of JAZKJV010004874.1, forward strand.
ACTTATGCTTTCAGACGGATGCCCTTTGGTCTATGTAACGCTCCGGCGACATTCCAAAGGTGCATGTTGTCCATATTCTCGGACATGGTGGGTGACTGTTTAGAGGTCTTCATGGATGACTTCTCGGTCTATGGCGACGAGTTCGATGCTTGTCTTGACTGCCTAGACTGTGTGCTTCAGCGCTGCATAGAGGTCAACCTTGTTTTATTTTGGGAGAAGAGCTATTTTATGGTGACTCAAGGGACGGTCCTCGGTCATATCGTCTCCAACAGGGGCATGGAGGTCGATCCGACCAAGTTGGATATCATCTGAAAACTCAATCCACCATCCAACCTGCGTCAATTGCGGTCTTTTCTGGGGCATGTCGGTTTCTACGACGGTTCATTCAGGACTTCAGTCGTATTGCCCGACCGCTTACTGACTTGCTGACAAAAGACACCGAGTTTATTGTCAATGATAAGTGTCTTGCGTCTTTCGAGACTCTCAAAGAGATGGTTGTTTCAGCTCATGTCCTTCAACCACCCGATTAGTCTCTCCCATTCGAGATCATGACGGATGCTTCAGATTTTGCCGTTGGGGCCGTGCTTGGACAGAGGAGGGATGGTTTACCGTTTGTCATTCACTACGCCAGCCGGACTTTAGATGCCGCTCAGCGGAATAACACTGTGACTGAAAAAGAGATGCTGGCCGTAGTTTTTACTCTGGATAAGTATCGATCTTACATTCTCGGATCTAGAGTAACAATTTACACTGATCACACTGCCATCCGGTACCTAATGTCTAAGAAGGATGCCAAAGCACATCTCACCAGATGGATCCTTCTACTCCAGGAATTTGATATTGAGATTAAGGATAAGCCTGGAGTTAAGAATGTGGTGGCGGATCATCTCTCTAGATTGGAGAATCTTGAGGAATCTGAGCCCAACGCACCTATCATAGAGGACATTTCCAGATGAGGCGATCTTGGCTATCACCTCGCTCCTGTGGTACGCTGACATTGTGAACTATCTTGTCACCAAGACGGTTCCACAAGGTTGGCCCAAGCAGAAACTCGAGACCTTCCTGGCGAAGGCCAAGTTTTACCATTGGGAGGATCCCGTCCTTTATCATGAAGGAGGGGACAGCATCTGAAGAATGTGCATTCCTCAAGAAGAGCATCATAGCGTCCTCACATACTGCCACAAGCTTGAGGCAGGAGGGACATCATTCTGGAAAAAGGACAGCACAGAAGGTGCTTGAATCCGGCCTATGGTGGCCTACTCTCTTCAAGGATTCTGATGAATTCGTGAAGAGATGTACTGACTGTCATAAAATGGGAACCTGCGGACAGAGAGACATGATGCCCATCCAACCCATTCACTTTTGTGAGGTTTTTGATGCATGGGGAATTGATTTCATGGGCCCATTTCCTAAGAGTCAGGGATTCGAGCATATTTTTGCTCGCTGTTGATTATGTCAGTCGATGGGTTGAGGCCATCCCCGCCCGAGCCGCAGATGCTAAAACCGTATGCAAATTTTTGAGGAAAAATATCATTTCACGGTTCGGGGTACCTAGAGTCTTGATTTCAGACGGGGGGTCTCATTTCATCAATGACAAGGTTAGGGCCCTTGCAGACGAGTTCGGCATTGACCATCGGGTTGCCACACCGTATCACCCTCAGACTAATGGTCTTGCCGAAGTTTCGAATCGGGAGATAAAAACAATCTTGCAGAAAGTTGTCCGCCCAGACCGAAAGGATTGGTCACAGCTTTTGGACTCGATCTTGTCGGCTTATCAGACTTCTTTCAAGAATCCATTGGGGACATCTCCATTTCGACTCGTCTATGGCAAGCCGTGCCATCTGCCAGTGGAGATCAAGCACAAATCTTTTTGGGCAATCACTGAGTTACTGTTAGATCCCGAGAGCATAGGAGAACAAAGAAGAGCTGAATTGGCAGCCCTGGAAGAACTGAGAGACAGCCTTTTCCAACAGCCTACAGTACAAGGAGAAAGTGAAGACATGGCACGATTCCCATATCAGCCACAAACAGTTTGAGCCAGATCAGAGAGTATGGTTGTTTGATTCCAGGCTGAAATTATTCCCAGGGAAATTACAAAGCAATTGGAAAGGTCCATATGTGGTCAGGAAGGTACATGACAATGGCAGCATCGACATATCCGAACCGTCATCTTCTTCGACCTTCTGTGTCAATGGTCAACGCCTGAAACTATATCTAGATCATGATCCGCCGACCATTGACGTTGCCCCCATTCTTCTGGTATGAGATGTGCTCTTTGACTCACATCATCTGCATCTCATACATGGTGTTCACTTCTATCTTCCGCTGTACAGATCATCTGTCCATATCACTCTTTCATCTGTTGATTTATTTTCTTCTTTTCTTCTTTTCTTCTTTTCCTTTTCTATTTTCTTTGTCTGTCGAAAAGGTACCGCCCTTGTAGACAGTTTTCCATACTTAGGACGTACTTTGTCCTAAGTATAGGGGGGTGTGCACCCCGAGTATTTCCATTCTTAGATCCTCTCCATTGTCTCCTCTCCTTGTCTATACTTAGGGATATCTTACCCTAAGTATAGGGGGAGACAATCTGAGTACGATCTGTTCATTCCCACCCTTGACCCTCCCTGCTTTGTGTACAGTCTGCTATACTTAGGATTACTTGATCCTAAGTATAGGGGGGACGGTCAACTTCTTATTGGTTCATTCATTCATTCTTCAGACTTGTCTATACGTAGTACGAGTTATGTCTTCTCTTTTCTCTCTGATCTATGAGGACATAGTTCAAGCTAAGTATAGGGGGGTCGTATATACTACGTATATACTTTAGCCATAACTCGTACTTTCGTACTTTCTTAATAATATGGCTAAAAATTCTTTAAAATTCATTAAAAATCATTAATATAAAGGTGTTCTGTTCCTCAAATTCTTTTTGTATATACTGATTAATAAAATAGATGTTTTTTTTTTGCAAAATGTTGAAAAATAGTTGAAAATCTTTGTGAGCATTTATTGAAAACTATTTGAAAATATTTTGTTACATGTTTTCAACCTGTGTAAAAATGTGTGGTTTATAAAAAATTATTTTCTTTGTGTGAAATAAAATGTTTGAAAAATGATTTGCAAATGATTTGAAAAATGGTTGCAAAAATATTTTGAAAAATCTATATATACTGTTTTGAAAGCCTTTGCAAAAGGATTTTCAAATGTGTGTACATGTTTGTAAAATGTTTGTAAAAATTATTTTGGACTATAGTTTTCAAAATTTTGTGAAAAGCTTGTGTCAAATAAGTTTCAAAAATCCAGAATCCCAACTTCCCAGACCCGTATCTCATAAATGAAAACTCCAAATGCATAATACTCGCTTTAATTGTATATAGAATAAAATACGCTATTTAATGGCGGTGGTTTCGCATTGGCGGAGCTACGGTTTGAAAGTTGAGTTTTGGACCCACATTGTATAATTGTACAGATTAAAATATTCAATTTATTTCTTTATTTATGTACATTAAAATTGGAATAAAAACCTAAATAAAAATAAAAATAAAATACTTGTAAATAAAATACATAGATACAATACCTATATGTATACCTATACAACACATACTTTTATTTTATTAAATAGACAAAACACCTCAGAAAAATGAAATAAAAACATATTTACATGTATAAAAGTATTTTATAATTTTATAAAATAAGAAATAAAAATAATAAAATTAAAATACACAGAATAAAAATTAAAGACCAAAATATATAGGTATTATACCTATATAGGGTATAAAAGAAAACTTGAAAAATATATTCCATAAAAATAATTAAAAATAAGAATAAAATACTACATAAAATAATAAATATTTTTTATTTAATAACCTAAATTTAATAATGTCATTTACTATTTTATTTTGAATTTTTTAATAATTTCTGCCTGGATTTCTCTGGTTGGTCCACATGGACCAACCAGGTGCAGTATAGAGTTGACCTCGGTCAACTCCCTGACCGAGGCCTGCCATTTCTGACACCCAGATTTTTTTCCCCGACTTCCCCCAATTTTCGAGCTTGATCCGTTCGTCCTCACGCCTCGATTCCTTCTTGGGACTTTATCCCCGATCACCACTCTCCCAGCCATATATTCGGATCCAGCCATATCTCCATCATTCGCGCGTGAGTCTGGCTTGAAGGAGACGCCATCATCTTCTACTTAAACGCCCTGCCACCTTCAAGCCCAATTTTGAACCCTTCTTAGCCATTAATTCTCCTCCCTGTTGCGCTCTTTGTGTTGCTGGAGGTGACAGCTCCGCATCCACACCCTCAGGCGAGTCGAGGAGGCTCTGTAGCGGCTCCACCACCTCCGCCGACCACCGGCGTCGAGGTTCCTCCACCTCAGGTCATCCACCTTCGAGGTATGCCATTTTCCCTCTCCTTTTCGCTTCATTTTATTCCCCTTAGATACAGTATCAAAAATCCCTAAAAATATCCGAACTCCATCGATCGATCCATCTCCCATAGCTCATCGCCGGAGCGCACCTCCGGCTTTCGTTCCCTCGCCTTCCACCGACCATCTCCGACGTCCACTACACCTCCGCGGGGTCCAGGCAGTTTGCCCTGGACCCTCTCGACCATATTTGCAGGTACCAGGAGCATTACATCGCCTGGGGACTCGGATTCGACCTCCGCCGGAGATACCTGGAGCTTCGAGCTCCGCCGCTTCCGCAGCAGCGCCACAGTGCCTCTCCGGTGATTTTGAGGGCCCCATACGCCAGAGCATCATCGCAGGAGTCTCCCGGACCTTTTTGTTGCGGTCCAGACCACCGGAGTCGCGTCAGCTCGCCGGAGGAACTTCATCTCGGTGAAGTTCTTCCCCGTTCTTCCTCCGGGTGCCTCCACCGTCCGATCCTAGGCCCGCTCCAGATCGCACCTCAGCCGTCAGATCTTGGCCACCTTCTGTCGTCGATCTCTTCGCCAGATCTTATCTCCACCGATCATCGCCGAACCGCCATCGCGCGTTGTGCGCGCACCACGTGGATAAGTGAGCGGCCCTCCGCCGTTCGATCGCGCACGAGGAGATAAGGCGTGGGTATTTTACACTGTCACCCTCACCATATTTTGTATTTCATTTCAGTCCATAAACTTTAAGGTGTAGTTCAAATATTTATGTGAAATTTGCATCCAGAACCCCGTAGTTTTCTTATTTGCACTTAGGTCCTATCCACGTCACCTCACGTGCTCGTGCGCGTGAGGGGGCTGGGTATTTTGCAAGGACCCCCCTGGGGTTTGTTTATTTCGCTTAGGTCCATGAACTTTTTAATTAAGTTGTAATGTTTGGAGAAATTGCATCTGAGCCCCTGGAACTTTGTAATATTGCAAGAATACTCCTGCCAGGTCACGTGCCCAGTGCGCGTGAGTTGGACATTTTGTAACGAACCCCCTCCGGGTTTGGGTATTCGTTTTTAGTCCAGAAACTTGTATTTAACGTTATATATTTTTGTGGAAAATTGCATATGTGCCCCTAGATGTTATGATAATTGCACTTATACCCCTGCCATGCTGTGATATTTTTGTAAACTTGTCTTATTTATTTGGACCATCATTTTAAGTCCAAAATTTCTCAAAAATTAGGGTTAAGCTCTTGTGTGCTTGTACTTTGTTGCCATGTTTTTAGTTTTTAATTTTATTGCTTTTTAATATCTATTAAAAAATCAAAAACAAGCTTTTTATTCACTTTCTAGCTTAGAAAATGCCAAAAAAATATTAAAATATCTCAAAAAATTCCAAAAAAAATCCCTAGTGTGTATTTTAACCTATTTTAGTGTCAATCCAAAAATCACTAAAAATCTCAAAAGAAAAAACCTTAAAATTTCAAAAAGACATAAAAACTTCAAAAAAAATATAAAATCAAAGAAAACTCAGAAAAATACAAACTCAGTTCCTGTTTGTTCTATATTTCATTTTCTTTATTTAAAAATAAATGTGAAAAATTTTGGTGGTTGTTTGCTAATTTTAATTCCTATTTTACTCACAGCCAGCACATATTTCATTGTCTTCCCTTATTTTAGTATTTAAAAATACCAAAAACATTCTGAAAAATACCCAAAAATCCCAAAATAGTAGAAAATCCTAAAAATATCAAAACATTTTATTTCTAAATTTTTGGTTATTTTTGCACATTTTTATAAATACTTTATCTTGTCTTTCATTATATTGCTTTCTTGTTCCAATATTATATATATATATATTTATATAAAATATAAAATTATAAAAACCAGAAAATAAAAAAAACAAAATACAAAACTAAAAATTAAAAAAAATAAAAATTAAAAATTAAAAACCCACAAAAATCATTGTTTGGTTGCTTTAGTGTAGACACCACTCACATTAACACACACACATTTATTTGTGCATCTACCATGTTTTCTCCCTGTGTTCGAACTCTCTGCATACTTGCTTGCTATACATTTTGTGCAGAGTTAAAAATAAATTTTAACTCCACATTTATTTCTAATTAGTGTTCTGTTGTGTGGATTAATTGTTGATTGAATACATTTTATTGTGTGTCACCGTAGCGACTTCGGTTGTCTCCGCCTTATGTGAGACATACTCTTTTGACCTACGATAATTTGCGTTTATCAGTAAGCCCTCACAACAAATACAATAAAGAGATGTATTAGAACACATAACAAATAATGTGTTTAAAGAAATAAGAGTTGAAATATTTACAAGTCAGAAAAAGGTAGAAGAATATGTACAAGAAAATAAATGAAAAGACAACTATGTACAAATTATGCTACAACACATTGCTCCTGGCAACGACGCCATTTGATTGGCCCAAAAATATGCGAGAAACTACCTTGTGGTCCATACAAGGTGGGACCACTAATTCGATGTGATGACAGCTCTCGAAGATCGGTGGACTAAGCAACAAGTACCCCAACATATGAATAATCAATGAATAATAAAAATATGAAGTACAATTTATTTTATTCTACAAACAAAGATGTATATTGTGTAAGCATGTAGAGGTCGAACCAATGAGAGCAAACATGGTAGCCTACTGATTATTTCTAATAAAGTGAATTATGTAGACAAGTGTCCTCTTAGTCTTTTTGTGTGGATTTTTAGTTTTTTATATCTATTTAAAATATTTTTTATTTTTTTAAATTTATAATATAAAATTTATTTTAAATTTTAATATAATATAACTATTATATAGATATAAATATATATATATAATACCATATGTATATGATATAAGTATTATATAATAATAAGTGTACTAAATATACAAAAATCAGAAAATACTAATAAAGATAATCATGTTTTTAAATTTTTCGAGGTATTATAAATGTTTATAAGTTATTTATAATATTTAATAATAATATAAAAAACATAGGTATGTATATGTATATAATACAATATGGGGTATCATAATTATAAATATAGCTAAAAATAATCGAATTTTGCAAAATTAATTATTTTTGTTTTTTTTCATATTTTTCTACTATTTTTGTAATTTTTCAAGTATTTCTGTTAATTTTTAGATATTTGTAAAGTCCAAAATATTCTAAGATAGTAACTACTTTAATAAGCTGAATTGTTTTGAGAAATAAAAATACTGAGTTCTCAAAACTGTATTTAATAAAGAGTAATATGTATAGATAAAATTATCAAGCAAAAATTAATAGTTTTTACATTTTTTAATATTTTTTATTTTTTTATGATTTTGGAGATTTTTAATTTTTTATCACTTTCATTTTCGATTTTTAGGATTTTTGGACTGAAGCTACAATATAATAAATGAAATATATTTTTTTTATAATTTTTCAAAAATATTTTATAATTTTCAAATTTTTAAAAGCAAACATGGACAAAATCTGCTCTTTTTTATTTTTAATAAATTGATAAAGTGCATAAAATGCAAAACTAATTATAGAGATGAAAAAACATACATCTAGGTACCTTATCTTATTTTCCCATGATTTTTTGGAGAACAAATGGTATTTATAAAAATTATACAAACATGCATAAAAATGAATAAACCGGTAGGGGGCATATTTGCAATTAAAATAAAAGTCAGGAGGATATAGTGTAAAATACCCAAAAAATTACAACTGATATTTATATTTATGGACTGAATTAAAATTACAAAAATGCAATGGCATACATGCAAATGTCCCCTCATGTGGGGGTCGACGTTACTTAAAAGTAATTAAAAAAATTAAGGGGTATGTTTTGCAATTTACCGCTTTAATAGGTGGAAGGGAATAACTGTAATGGCGCCACATATGCGCCACTTAACTCGATCAACGGCTGGGGCAAGGCACCGATTCGTCTCATCTCTATGGCCCATATTAGATTGGGCCTCACGTGGCATCCAACGGCTCTGGAGGTATGATGAAGAACATTTCATTGTCCTTCCTTCGATCGTGTGTATCTCCTTCTCCCGGCCACCTCGGCATTCGTTGACAGTCGCCTGAGCTTCTAGAAGCGTCACCACCGTTTGGCATCATCAAGAAAGTCCGGGCCTCACTGGAAAGAGGCATGGAGCTCAATGAAGAATGGGGCACCTAGAAGCCTCCTTCTACTATGGAATCGAACCTCCAAGGGTCTATGGTGTCGCAAACCTGCAAAGGAAGACTCAGGGGCTCGATATGAAATCAAGCTGCTGCGCATGAAATGAAGGCGAGCAGAGGATCTTTGACGAAAGGCAGAGGAGGAACTCTGACTCGCTGACTTAGGAAGGATCGAGTTTGGTCGAAGCATAGAAAAGATGCAGCGTGCGATAGGGAAGAAGATGGGCATGATAAGCGCAGTAGAACACGTCGGATTCACTATGATATATAGCTGGAGTAGTGAGCTCTGACGATCAAAATCTTTACTTTTTAGCTAAACCTATGATCTAATTACGGAACTAAATACGGGAATGAAATGGCACTAATTAAAACTACCTAAAATTGAATAAAAATGCAGCTCAAAACTGGTTTTTCCCAAGGAGCAGAGACCTTACTGGAGCGAAGCCTTGGACCTCCTCTCCTCCTTGCGCCGCTTCGAACCCGGGGGATGCTCTCTCTTACCGGGAACCCACACAGAAGGCAAGGGGATTCAGGGTTCGAAGAGGGATTAAAGAATCAAAGAATGACTAGAGGACATTACTTATAGGCTGCTCAATATATGAACTTTGATTGAGGATTGCAGTTGATTCAAGGACACCCGATTTGATCTTTGTCTAGGGCATGATTCAGGTATGTTCAGTCTCCATGAAATGCACATCACGCCTAGCCAGAGCATCATGAGCATAGCAGGAAAAAAGGAGAAAATCTGAGTTCTGACAGAAAGGTGACTCGAGGAAGTAGACCCTGGTCAACTAGGGTTTGATTCTAGTTAGTCCATGTGGACCAATAAAAAAATCCAAGGCTGGAATGCTTTATTAAATAGATAGAAAATAATAAATAGACCTATGTCCAGTGGGGGTAGTAGACCCTGGTCAACTAGGGAGTAGTAGACCGTGGTCAACATCTCTAGAGGGGGTAGTAGACCCTGGTCAACTAGGGTTTGATTCTAGTTAGTCCATGTGGACCAACAAAAAAATCCAAGGCGGGAATGCTTTATTAAATAGATAGAAAATAATAAATTGTGAAAATATAAAAAAAGTTTCTTATTTTACATAGTATTTAATTTAAATTTTTATTTATTTTTTGAATTATTTATTAGGAGTTAATATTGACAAGTATAGGTATATTAACCTATGTTTTGAGTATTTTATTTTTATTTCCTATTTTATATTTTATTATTTTATATACATGATTTATGTATATGTAAATAATTTAAATATTCACAAGTATATTTTTATTATATTTTTCTGAGTTTATTTGTATAGTTTAATAAATAGAGGTATAAATTATATAGGTATATGTATAATATATTCATCTATGTATTTTTATATCTTCATTTATTTTAGTATATTTTTAATGGTTTTATTGTATTATAATTATGTACATATACTATAAATATATAAAAAATATAAAAGAATAAAGAATATAAAGAATAAATAAAATGAATATTTATTCAGGTATATTGTACAATAGGGGTACAAAACCTAACTTTTGCACCTTAACTTCAAATTAAATGAAACAACCTTCATTAAATATCTAATAAAAGTTATATACAATTAAAAGTGACTTTGGTGCATATGGAGAAGATACGAGTCTGTGAAGTTGGGATTTTGGAATCTTATTTTGAGTGTAGAATGTACACGATATATTATCTTTGTGTGAAATCAATTTTGTATTTTTTATGTATTTTTTATCTACAATATTCATGTACAAAATTTATTGATTTGATGCATAAATAATAAAGAATAAAAGGGATCTCAAAAAGGAATTATTGAAGAATAAATAAATAGGGTTTTTATTGTTGTTTCTGGAACTTATTTCCCCCTACTTTATTCATCGTCGACAAAATCAATCCTTGACTTGGTCTTGGGGTTTCGGGTCATAAATACCTCTGGTATTTTATTTATTTTTCCTTTCTTTCCTTTATTCTATTATTTTGGCATTGATTACATACTTCATACACAATGAAGAATGTAAATGATGAATGTTATTTTGTACAAAATAATGCTATATATGTGTATTTAGCCAGGTTTTAAGGCCAAAATGATAGAATAAAGGTGATGAAATGGAGATCCATCACAAGTTTCTGCATGCAATTATCCCAAAAATATTAACACTTGCATTTTTTATATAGTTTGAAAGACTAAACCTAAATATATAAAAGTTGGAGGGGCCTTATCGCAAATATCATAACGTCTCACAAGGTGCATCACGTGAGGCGCGAGGACCTTATAATTTAAACAAAGTGTAGAGGTCCTTTGCAATGATTACATAAATATTTGATCTATAATTTATATTTACAGGACTTTAAACAAATACAAAAAGTGGGGGTTGAATGTGCAATTTACCCCACTTAAGTGCCATATCGAGTGGTGCACATCGCATCATGTGGCGACACTTGAGGGATCTGACGGTCAGGCGTATGCACTGCTTCACCTAATATTGGACGACCTAGATCGGATCTAGGTAGTGGCTTTGATCTGACGATAATGGAGGACAGAGGAAAAATACGCAAGAACAACTGAAGTGGTTGGCTTTAATCGCATTTATCTCCGACCTCCGAGCACCAACTTCTTCTCCGATAAGCCCAAAACCTTGTTGGGGCTCGGCCGCATCTGCAGGACCATCTCAATGGGCTCCACGTTCTTCTATAAGGACATGGGTCTCATTCAGTTCTTCACAACCTGGATCTTCTGTTGGAACTCTGATTCGGCTCAAGGGGGTTCTTAGAGGCTTGCAGCCTGCACAAAAAGCACTCTCGGGCATGAGGCGAATATCCTCAGCCCTGTGTTGAAGCCAGGCAGTATGTGAATGGATGGGGTGATGAAGCTACGATGGAGGGTGAAGGAGAAGCTCTGATACACATTGATCCTTGTATAATTGATGAATCCATTTTTCATCGCCTTTATTCTTTCATTTTTGCTAAAATCCTTGGTAAAATACATGTAAATAATCACTAATTCTAACTAATTATCATTCTAACCACAAATATTAATATTATATATTTAACACCTATTTTATCCAAAAAATAATAAAGATAAAAATAAAAATAAAAGAAAAGAAGGCTGTAAATATGAAATATATACAGATTGATCCTAACCCTAATACAAGATCGATAAAATAAATAAGTAGGGGGATATAATGATCAAAACATCAAGAAAATCAAGACCAAAAATATAATTAAACGCATTTTCATATTGTAAATATTTCACCTATTTTATGTATCACATAGAAAATTCCAAATCAAAACACTTCTTTTATAAAAGTTGTTCATAAAAATATATATTATTTTATAAAAATATCAGAAAAACAATTCATCATAAAAATAATTAATCACAATGAACCATAAAAGCCACAAAAGCCGACTTCCGAGGTTCATAACTATCTATAGAAAACTCCAAACGGACCAAACTCACTTTTAAACTTTGTTTTATACTTAATACTATTTACTATATCAAAAACATATTTGAATAAAATAGTGAGTTTTGGCGTTTGGCCCCCGTTGTATATATGTACTATATGTAGAAACTTCCTGAATTTTTAATTAATTAACCGTAAATCCAATTAACTTAATTTCTTCTATAAAAATCTTCTATATATATACATATACAAAAATATAACTTAAGTGAAATTGCCCAATAACCCCGAAGCCATGAAGCCGCTACCTAAATTTTCCAGACCTCATAACTAGGCCATACGGATTCCGAATTGGGCAAAGTCAATTTTAAAATTCATATTATTCAATTATCTACAATTGTGTATGTTTTCTCTAAAATCTGAGTTAATATGTAAAATGTCGATTTCGGGACCGTATTGATATATTGTACAATATATCGTAACTTATTATTATTATTTTATATATGCTAATATTTATATACTTTATTAATCTTTTAATATTTAATTAACTTAAAATAAAAATTTATTTTATTGATTATTTATTTTATTTATTTAATTATTTATTGTTTAGTTATTAATTATTACTATTTAATTAGTCATAAAGTTGTAAATTATACATGTAATCATTAATTTAATTCCTAATTACTTATTTAATTACATAATTAAGTTTATAATTATCTCTTAATTATTAGATTATTAATTAAATTTAATTTTTTTTTAATTTCTTCTCTTTCTCTTTCTTATTCTCTCTCTCTCTCCTCCTTTCCTCTTTTTCTTGTTCCCCAATGAAACCTCCCCTGCATGCTGCATGTCTCGCCTCCTTCTTCCCTCGACCAACCGTCCAACGGCCGGCCAACTTCAATTGACCTGCTTCCCGTCACCCGACGGTGGTAGTCCCATTCCACCTTCCCCATATATTGAACCGAAAGACGATAACATTTCCGTCGATGCGATCTGGTTGCCTGGGAATCTAATCTGTTTGAGAGGTATGTCTACGGAAGGCGTGAAAATGGTATTGAAGGGGGCATTGTCATCTTGTGTCTCTTGCAAGGCGGGGAACAAAATCCATTGGAGGAGGCCTCGGTTCTTAGATGGATGTTCGGGGGACGGGCTTCCGATTTGGAAACTACGTGTGACTGGTGTGCCTCTGAGATGTCGGAGGCTGGAGCTTCTTCATCACACGCTGTCGAGTTTTGGCGAGGTTATTGATTTGTGCTCTTCTGGGCTGAGACCTAGAGAAGGGTCTCAAGTAGAGGTGCTCCTACGAGGGAATAAACCTATCTCGCCGTCGTATGTGGAGATGTCAATCGGTCGGAAAAGGGTTCCTCTTTGGGTTGTAACGATGGGCGAACGAAAGAACAATAGAGAGGATGAAGAAGAGAACGACGCGGCGGCGGAGCCTCCGACCGATGACGTTGGGAGGCCGCAGGCAAAATCGACGGAGGAGAATCCGGGTGCATTGAATGCAATCACAGATTCGGAGATGGTGGAAGGCGTAATGTCCGCCATCATAAAGGGAATCACTAACGGCGAAAATGTCCAGCTGGAGGCGATTTCAAATGGGTCCGAAGCAGCAGTTGATGACTCGGATTCGGGTCATCTCAAAGCTAATTTTTTGAAGCCCCAAATCAGGAAAGAAATGGTATGTACCCTCTCGGATTTTCCAATTTCAAATGGGATGACGTGGCCAACCACTGTCAATTTCTCTGCACAACCTACGGGAGGGGAGCTCGATGGTATGTTGAGTTTAGCACAACCGCTATTGGCTGCCATGAATTTGGCTCCGTTGGTCTTATCTTCCGTGGGGGCCATCACTACGACACGTACCACATGCGATGTGCTACAACGGAGGGGGGAGGATGGCTACCCGCAAGTATTTGGTGATGATGCTTCCAACTGTCTAGGAGAACCCATCTCTTTGGTGGTCAACCTTGTAGGAGCAGGTCGAGAAGGTCAAGGATCGATGGTGGCTGGCGTGATTAGGGAGGAGGGAGCACTTTCGTCGAGATGGATTATTAGGGAGCCTCGTCGTGTGAAGGGGAAAGGGATCGTCAAGCGTGGAGGTATGGCAAAATGTCCGAGGTCGAACAAGAGTATGAGGAAATCGATGGGTATGGTGGAGGGTGTTCCACGGAAACGTCGTCGTCAGGCGGATGATCATGATTGGGATGTATTGATCCCAGAATGTGAAAACAAACAAGGGAGCAATGATTCATGGGTAAGTGTTGCAGGGAGTTTGGAGAAGGCTGATGAGGTGACGTTGGAAACAGTGAGGGGAAATGAGGGGAGGTCACAATTTGTAGTGGCGTCACTTGAGGAGGATCGGTTTGAAAATCAGACTGCAGTTGATGACGGGCGCATGGGAAATTTTGAGTTCGAGCGTGCGATAGCGCAAAGAGTTGGGGTTCAGGTGGCGGGGGATGCCCCCTTTGTTGAACAATGAAGTTTTTGACCTGGAATGTGAGGGGGCTGGGTCAACCGGAGAAGAGGTTGGCGGTTGCATCCCTTCTCACAGCATGGAGGTTGGATGTGGTTTGTTTACAAGAGACTAAGATTGATTCTTGGGATTCGATAAGATGGAGCTCTGTCGCTGGCACTCATCTCACTGAATTCAGATCTGTATTAGCAAACGGGAGTTCAGGAGGTATTGTGATTGCATGGAACGGTGACTTGTTTGAACTAGTGGATGATGTAATTTTGGCGCATTCGGTTACGGTATTACTGGTCAGCAGGAGAGATCGCACACAAATAATGGTGACATCGGTCTATGGTATCTCAGGTTCCTCCTCCAACACAGGCTTGTGAGCGGAACTTCGTGCGGTAAGAGCCCGTTTTTCTGAGGAGGCTTGGATCGTGGGGGGTGATTTCAATGTCACTCTATATTCGGAAGATAGACCTGGTGGAAGGGGAGGTCAGGATCCTGGATCAGGCTACTTTCAGGAGGTTGTGGAAGAGCTAGCGATGGAGGTTCTTGATGCAACAAACTGCAAGTATACTTGGCGTGGTTCTTCTTCGAGGTCGCGTATCGACCGGTTCCTGTTATCTACGGAGGCTCTTGAGAGGTTTGGCTTGGCGTGTGTCACCTCTCGCCCTAGGTCAAGGTCAGATCATACGCCCTTATGCTTGGACACATGCAGCGGCAGAGGATACACATCCTATTTCAGGTTTGAGAGATGATGGTTGATGGAGGATGATTTCAATAACATGGTGACGTCTTTTTGGACCAGTTTGGTGGTGGATGGTTCGGCCACTATGAGATTTTCCTTGAAGCTGGGTGCTCTACGTAAAAGACTGCTTACTTTCAGGAGGGACTCTCGAATGGAGAGGGAACAGAGGAGAAGCCAGGCACAAGGGGATCTCGAGCGATTAGACTTGGTGGAGTATGACAGGGAGTTGGACGAAGAGGAGCTCATGAGGCGTGGGTTGATACAGAAGATCCTTGAAGAGGAGGATAGGAAGCGGGAGATAGAGTGGCGGCAAAGATCGCGTCAGAAATGGTTGAAGGAGGGGGATGCAAACACCCGATTCTTCCATGCGGTGGCGAATGGCAGAAGAAAGAGAAATATGATCCATTCGATCAAGGTTGGGGGTGATGAGTTTGTTGGAGAGGAGGAGGTTGCCAGGGCAGTAACGGGATACTTCAGGTCCATGAGCAGACGTGCACCTAGGTGTGGTGCAAGATGGTTGGGATTGGGAGTGACACAGATCTCTGACCTTGATACGGAACTGCTGACGAGACCTTTCGAGATGGAGGAAATCCGCCATGCAGTTTTCGACTTGAATCCAGATGGGTGCCCGGAGCCAGATGGATTCCCTGTATTCTTTTTTAGGGAGTTCTAGGATTTGGTAGCTACAGAGGTAATAGATGTTGTGTTCGAATTTGCTGAAGGGAACTCTGGTTTTGAGCGTCTCAATAGATCATTCATCTTTCTGCTAGCAAAGAAGGAGTATGTCACAAGGGTGGAGGATTATCGTCCCATTGCATTGTCTAATGCGATCTACCTTATTGTGGCCAAAGTGTTGGCTAATAGACTGAGGGGCATCTTGAATAAGATCATCTCTCCGGTTCAGAGTGCCTTCCTGCCTGGAAGACAACTGATAGATAGTGTCGTGATGGCTACAGAGATTTTGGCGGACTGGAAAAGGAACAAAACAAAGGGAGTTTTGTGGAAGGTAGATTTCTCCAAAGCCTATGACAGTGTGGATTGGAGGTTCTTGTGGGCATCGTTGTATCGGAGGGGATTCTCAGACAAGTGGATCTCATTGTGTAACTACAGCTTCATGTGTTGTTCTTGTGAATGGGCAGCCTAGAGGGGGATATTTTCAGTCGCAGCGTGGGGTTCGCCAGGGGTGTCCCCTTGCACCTCTACTTTTCGTTCTTGTGGCAGATGCACTGACAGTGATGATTGATCGCGCGACTACAGGAGGATTTTGCAGTGGACACTCTAGAGGTGAGATATCAGTGCCCATTCTTCAATATGCCGATGATACCATTCTGTTCGCAGAGGGCGGTCCGGAGAGCTGTAGAGGACTATCTGTTGTCCTTGACATTTTTGGTGCAGTCTCAGGGTTGAAACTCAATAGAGGGAAATCAGAATTTGTGCCTTTTGGCTTGACAGAGGAAGAGAGTAACCTGTGTGCAGGTTTGCTAAGGTCACAACGGAGGGAGATGCCCTTGTGATATCTTGGTGTGCCGTTGGTGGTGGGAAGGATGCGTCTGGCAGATTGGCTTCCAGTGGTTGAGAAAATGGAGCAGAAGTTGGCCGGCTGGAAATCTGTTTGCTTGTCTAAAGGTGGTAGGCTTGTCCTGGTGAGATCGGTCCTATCTGCAATTCCTATATTTTTCTTGTCAGCTAGGGTGATGCCTGTGGGGGTGAGGAAGAGATTGGAGAGCATTATGAGAAGATTCTTTTGGTCGTCTTCTGGTAGCTCTAATGGGTGGCCTTTGGTAGACTGGAATACGGTTTCTCGATCAAAGGAGGAAGGCGGTCTTGGGGTTCGTAGTCTGGAGGAGATGAATAAGGCACTGCTTAATAAGTGGATTGTGCGGATCTGGGGAGATTGTGACAGTTTGGTATGCAATCTAATTCGAAAAATCTATAACCTAGGTTCTTCCTTGCCGGGATCTGGGGAGGTAGGGAGTGCACCCTCACACTTTTGGAGAGGAATTTGCTCTGTGGTGCAGGATATCCGACCCTTCTTAAGGCCGGTGGTCGGATATGGAATTGGCTTTAAATTTTGGGTTGATGACTGGAGTGAAAGCGGTGCTCTTGGTGTGCGATTCCCGCATTTGTGGGCATTGGCTGCTGACCCGAACTGCTCTGTGGCGAATGCTTGGGATGGCCAAACCTTTATGCCACAGTTTAGATGTGAGCTCTCGGATCAACGTTTAGACGAGCTACTGGAGATGCTGGAAGAGTTGGATAGCGTGGAAGGGCCCACGGTTGGGCGTGATTGTTGGTGTTGGTGTGACGGGACCTTCTCGGTGGGGAAGGCGTACAAGTACCTAAAAGGCCCCACAACCTTTGACCCAGGGGGGTGCGTGCGGACTGCAGAAGGTTGTGGAAATGGAAAATACCAGTTCGCGTGAAAGTTTTCCTATGATTGTTTAGAAGGGGGAGACTGTTAACTGGGGAAAGATTATCACGATTCATGCAGACGGTGGATCCTATTTGTCATCGATGTCAGGCGGATATCGAGGACGCGGATCACTTATTTTTTAGATGCAAAATTTCGATGGATGCATGGGACATGTTTGGAAACCCAATGGTAGCAACAGATGGGGTTTCTGGCTTCTGGGAATCTATTGGTGAAAAGTGGAACGGTTCGGAGAAGGAGAGGGCGAGCCGAATTGCAATGATCTGGGCCATCTGGATGGCTAGAAATGGTGTGATCTTCAGGCAGGAACGATGTTGTGGTGAGAGTATTGTGGCGCATGCAAAGTCGCTAGCTGAGTTATGGTCCTTGTAAAAATTTTCTTGTTGATTTCTCGCTTTGTACTATAGTTTGGTGAATAAAAGGTGAAGTTTTTGGGCACCCACCTATACGGTGGAGGCCCTTTTTTCTTTCAAAAAAAAATATTGAACCGACCCCCTAAGCATCGACCCCATCCGCCATTTTGTTTCCTTCTCTCCCATTTCTCCAAAGACCTATGGTGAGGTCGAGAGAGGTCGAGGCTTCGGCGAGATCCATCACAGCCGATGTTGCAGCCCCCCGCTCTGCCACGTGATTATCCTTCCTCCGCCACAGTTGAGGCAACGATCAAGAGATCCTCGGAGCTCCTCCACAGGCGAAATCCCATTCCACCTCCCTCACTTTACCAGGTTAGATCCCTCTTCGATTTCTTATTCCTACTGTTTTCCTCCTCTTCTCTTCTCAATATCCTCCGTGATCCTCTATGATCACCTATTCTGCTTCACCTGATCCATTCCATTCTCGATTTACATCCATTTCCATTATCAATCCCTACCATTGCTCCTTCTATCTCCCAGTCCTGACCACCTCTGATGGTGCACGAGGATCGGAGTCCCATTCCATTCCCTCACATTGTCGGAACCCATGCTCACCGTTCTCCTTTGGTTTTGGACCAAGACTTGCGCTCGAGTTAGAACTTTGTTGCAGGACATTAGTGGCTCTCAATCTGAAGATCAATCATGAAGCATCCACATTAGAATCTGAAAATTCACAACGATTCTCAGAGTTGAACAAACATTACCCGTGAGACCTGATTTAGAACACATCAAACAGAATACTGCCATCAAAACATTGAGCATCTCCAAGTCAAACATCTGGACTCAAGCATCGTCACCTTTACTCGATCAACCGACACATCTCTAAATCTGATCTGAAGCATCCTATCATCGATCCGAACATCATCGAAAAACTGTTCAAAAGCCCGAAGCCTCGCTCGATTTGGAGTCGAATACAAGATAAACTTCAGATTTCTTCTACGTCGTTTGATTGTGATTAATTACGCACAACATCAAGACATCTTGCGATCTCAAGACCCTTCAATCCACACCACCGTTCCTGGGAAGAACAACCACCGTCTGCGAAGAACGAAGCACTCATCTAAAAAGTCACCGCTTGCACCGCACAGTCGAGGAGTAGATTGAACACAGAGCTTCGTCCACTACCTCTCGCAGATCTGGATTGTCCTCGAGCTTTGCGTCACCGCAGTAGTGCCTGCACCATCGCCGATCGTCCAGAGCGAACACTGAGCTTCGTCCACTACCTCTCGCAGATCTGGATTGTCCTCGAGCTTTGCGTCACCGTAGTAGTGCCTGCACCATCGTCGATCGTCCAGAGCAAGTCCGTCGCCAATAAAATTCCATCGGAGCTCTACCGTCGTGCAAGCAAATCTGAAGCAGATCTGAAACTATTTTGTTCAGAACCTACAGTAACCCTTGGATCCAATCTGATCCAAGGGATGTATACTGTCCACGCGACAGAAGTATCCGAGCAGAGCCCCCGGATCAGCTTTGATCCGACGAAGATTCGCGCGCATCGTGTCAATAGCGGAACGAGTCACGTATTGGTTGAAGGTCATCCCGACTATCCCACCATTTAAACATTGCACGCGCAAAGCGCGTGCAAAGTGGGATATTATCTTCGGGAATTTTGCACCAACACTCTGCCCCCCCCCCCCCCCCCCGAAACTCCTCTTTTCATATCCCGGTCCAAGCAGGTCTAGAGCCGGCTAAGTCACGTGCTTTGAATGAGGTTGTTGGAAAAATTACACAACGTACCCCGGAGTTTTTGAAGATTCACATACAGGTCCCTAGGTTGGAAGAAGAACAGTCGCGTGCTTCTTTGAAGAATTTGCGTGGAACCCCTCGTTGATTGTTCTATTTGCAAGTAGGTGTTATTCCAGGAGAGATCACGTGATTAACACATGGATTTTGGAACGATTTACGTGAATATCCCTCGGTTTATACCTTTTGCGCACACACCCTTATATTTCAGAAAAAATACAAAAACCTCTTATACTGTATATAAACCATATGCATACTAGTGCAAAAAAATACAAAAATAAAAAAAATAAAAAAATGTGTATAAATACCTAGTAATACCCTATATACGGTATTAAATCAATTTTGTAAAATAAAAAGGTTTCTATTTTTAATAAATATTTTTTAAGTATAAGAATATAACAAACATTTAAATTCTTAAAAATATAAAAAATTATCTCAAAAAATCCTATAAAAATTAGCTACAGTATATTTTGCTTTAATTTTTCGTATTAAATCAAAAACAAAATAACTTTTACCTTAAAATAAATCAAAATCCATTAAACTCCTAAAACCCTTAAGAATTAATAAAAATAGAAAATAAAAATAAAATCATAAAAATAACAAAATAAAATAAAAATTACAAAATGTTTCTAAAATAAAAAATAAAATAACTAAAATTAACAAAAACAATATAAAATTCTTTAAAATTTAAATAAAAATCCAGAAAATCCTTTAAAATAAAATAAAAATTAGGAAACCTTTTACCTTATATTTTCTATAGTTTAACCCTATTTTCCAACAGTTTACCTCCTTGAGTTCGACACTCCTCTACTTTCACTATACATAAAGCTTAGGAGTATAAATAAAATAAATAAAAAGATTAACTAAAAATTAATCTTTTCTATAAAAGATCGATCGATCACAACAACGATGGTTGTTTATATTTTTAGACAACATGATCGGTCGTGTTTTTCAGATGGCATTGTTGTCGGGGAGGCAGCGCTAAGGTACTGTGGACTTTAGGTTTAGGGCTTCTTTTCACCATCTTCTTATTTTTTTCTAACCTTGCGGTTTATTGTTTCTGATCTGTGCAGCACAGGTTGAGTCGCACAACTGAGAATCGAGAAACCGAAAATTCTTGTAATTTTCTGTAATATAAGTATAAAACCTTGTTCGTAGGAAGGGACTCCTTCAGGGTATCCTGACTTGTACCTCCCTCCCTTCTTCTCGGGGTCTGTTTCACAAGGTGTTGTACACTTGGGGGAGCATGGCACCTACCGCGGTTTTCCTCGCTCGTATTTTTCTCGATGGTTTTCCATGACTTTTCGAGGATAGGTGCTTATTAGGATTTCTCGATTTTTCCCTTCTCTGTGCAATCGTATATAGATGCTTACTTAAGTCGAATCATCGAGATGCTTGTGATCTAAGACAAAACCAAAAATACAAAAACATCGTTAGATGATTTTTTGAAAATACTCAAAAAAGTGATAACCGAAAATAAAATAGGAACTGTTAATTTTATCTAACCCTAAAATGAAATGTAAGGACTCCACTTGATTTGGGCGAGCAATCCCCCGCAAATGAATTGTAGGTACTCTCTCCAGATCTATGAGTGAGAGATGACCCTTAAGGTAGAGCCAAAGTTCGGATTTCTTTTGGGATACTACTTAGTTCATACATTTAATCACTTAATCTTTGGTGGGGACTCTCAGATAGCAGAAAACGGTCCGAGTTTCTTTAGCAGAGTGGGAGGTTTAGAGGACACCGCAATAACACGGTCCTCAAGTAACACGGGTAGCCGGAAACGGTCCATACTTACTCCCATACTGGCTGAGAATAGGTGATTTCTTGTAAGAACTCGAGACAATATTCCGAGGAAGTTTCGGGCACCTATCAGCTCATGATAATCTGTGAGAATAACCCTAAAACTGACAAGATAAACGACCGAACTCTTACGGTCATCACCGGGTTAAGTTGATGAATTCGGGGTTTGCTTTGTGTTTGATTTCGTGGTGTGAGTCCTATCTCTCAATGATCTTTCGCAGTCACTCGCCGTGCACGTTTTGTCTAGAATCAGTTTTCTTTTTCTTGAGTCACGATGATGGGTAGAAAATCTCTTAGGCCAACTTTTACGGCAGTGCTTCCAAGTGCATCTACCATACATCTAGGTCGATTCGAGACGTCTCGTGTCTCGAACTTGAGTCGAGTCGTCTATCCTTCTCCAAGTGTGACTCTGACCTCGGAGAGTCCCCTCCCTTAATTTCTCATGTTTCTTCTAAAGGATATGGTGAGATCCTTAAGTGCATCATGGAAGCGTGAGGATCGCATCGTATGCGATCGGGAGCGACTAGTCATACTAGTTGCTCGAGGTAGTGGAATTTATGAAATTTTTAATGTGATGAAACCACGTAATCCAATGACACTTCTCAGATCGTTTCATCTAAACCACAAACTAGTGTTAGGTTTACCTCTTGAAGCATGGTTGCGATCGAGTCTCTAAACGAAGAGACCTCCTGTCTCAAGTCTGATCTGACGGAGGAGATGCTTGTGAGTGCGTTGATGAAATATGTGCTTCTCGTAATCCAAGTTGATGATGCAAGCGACGAATCTCATGATCTCGTCACATGAGATACGGCGTCTTCTTCACGGGCGAGGTGCACCGAAGGAGACAGAGATCCACGAGTGAATGATCTGCAACATAACGACGACACTACGGCGATGGAGTCTCTCTCTAGAGCTTCCATAGTGGACGACCACAATGAGAGAAAGAGAGAGGACGTGTAGAGAGAAAGAGAGAGAGAGAGAGAGAGAGATTTATGTTCTCATGTTTTATAACCTGAAGAGCAAGGGGTGCCCTTCTATTTATAATATTTTGGGAGTCCATGGATCACAATCCATGGACTACACAAAATCAATGGATGAGATTGATTTGTGTTTCTTTCTATGGCCAAGATTTTATTATAAAAAGACAACAACAACTAATTTAATTTAGATTAAATACATATTGAAAAATCAATACAAATTAATTCCAAATTAAATCAATCAAACATGGAGATTGTGGAGTAAAGATTGCCTCCTTCCATAACATGGGAGTTGATGGAAATCTCGTGTAATCTCATGAGATCTCATGAGATTATATTATTCCATGGAAATCTGCAAGATTTACAACAACACTTGTTGTAAATTATTCTACAAAAATAATTCATGATTATTTTGTTAATGTTGCAATCTTGCCATTGGAAATTTGTGAATCACATTCACAACCCAAAATAAAATGTAAATTACATTTTCAATTAATTGTCCAATATGAATCCAATTCACATCAATATTTTATCAACAAATGTAAGTTACAATTAGTTCTCTCTTATATATTATAAATCACATTTTATAATATATATGATTAATATGGATAGTGCTATCCACATTATTCATATCCATGATAATTAAATCACATTTAATCATCTTGGATCTCTATTCTCATGTGCCCAAATAATATGAATCACATTCACATTATTTACATCTATGATAATTAAATCACATTTAATTATCTTAGATAACTCTCCTTATAATATGAATCAAATTCATATTATTCATAATAATTAAATTACATTTAATTATCGATGTTCTCAATGTTCGGATACATATATCAACAATGAAATTATCCGTGAACTCTTTCAAGGATAATGCGCTTTCTCCGCGAATACTTGGAGATAAGGACATGGCCATTGTATTGTCCCACATATAGTGACTTGAATATTGAGATCACATCTCAAATCCAGATCTTGCGGGCCTCTCAAAGATGCTTGATTAAATCAATGTCGTAGATCTAATATTCTCGTTGAATCTAAACCACATTCAGATCACTGTCCAACACTTGGACCAAGATTAGATCACTTCTTTATTGAAAGGAGTCACTAAAATCCAGACATGTTTCATCACTCCCTCGGAATGGAAGTGTCATGGTTATACAATCGTTTATGATCACGTCACCCTCAGGTATTCCTAATACTTATACATCCCGTATACTGGAAGCCCCAGAATAAACTTGAAGTGTTAGATCAATTTTATAGTGTCTATTTCACTGTTTTATCATTAAGTTTCTCATTCGACTATTGGGAGTTGGTATCGATCATATACTTTCCAAAACATATATCATACCCAGGTGTTGATCATATACTTTTCCAAAATCATATATCAAACCTACAAATTCAGTCAAGCTTCCAAAGCAAGATGACCGTGCACGGAATTTGATTCTTCCCAATATATCATGAGTGAGCTCATGTCTTCCGGTTCAGTAATGAACCTGTATGATCCCTTTGAGAGATCGTATTACTCATATGCCCTTGTGTGCACACCAGCATGCCGGTGTATAGACATTGATTAGGTCATCAACCTATTGGTCTGCCAAATGTACATACTCGGACATATAGTAACACACCGGTCTCCGGTTAGAGGATGCATGCCTATATCGTAACGGCATACGACATAGGTCTTTCGTTATCTCGATCTCGTTAAGTCAACTCTTTGACCTAACTTATTTAACACCTCCAAATCTCTATTCCTATGCAGAGGACCTACATCAAGAGGTCGATTATATATTAGCTTTAGAGAAAGGGTTGCCATCTCCTTCTCAGGCTAGACATCATCTCTTAATAATCATTTCTCGGTGCTTCACGAGTCCTCAATCTAATTCTTTAAATATTCATCCAAGCACCAACCTCTATGATTCAATTATTGAATCAACAACTGTATGATAATTAAGATATTCATGGTACATAACTCTAATTGTACTAAGAGACCTAATATGCAAATTAATTATTCTTCATTTCAGATCAGGGAATGATATTTGCTATAGCATTTATTGCATAACGGCTCTTCGTGGGCTCGCATGTCCAACATCTTCTCTGTCTCCTTCTATCCCCCTCACTGTGTTTCTTTCGAGTCAGCCTTCAGTTATACATGTGACAAGTGAGCAGAGGTATGAGACCCATGAGCCGAGTATTGATTAGAAGAGAGATCCGGGTCTACGAGTTGTTGAGACAGAAATGTGGATGGAGAAGCATGCATCTTATTCGGGAGCTGAGTCAGTCTCTACATCGAAGCTACAAATCCTCCCGATTGATTCAGACTTCGTCTCACGGTTGTTGAAATTTCATGGAAAGTCGTACGAGGAACCATACGAGCATCTTTATGAGTTCGAGGATATGTGCAGTTCTCGATTCTACTCGGATATTACACCTGAGGATGCCATGAAGAAGACCTTTCCCTTGAAACTCAAGGACGAAGCCGCAAGATGGTTCCGACGTTTGGGAGAGGAGAGAGCTAACTGGGGTATGCTTTGAGCAGTCTTCCTTAGGAGATTTTACCCCATTAGCCAAGTTAATTTCATCTGGTCAATCATCAGATAATTTTCGCATGATCTCCACGAATCATTCCAGGATATATTCTCTTAGGCGATGATCACAGATCAGCAGGCATTGGTCGATGCCTCGTGTGGCAGTTCACACCGCAGTCTTGACGAATATTCACTTTGGAATCTCTTTGGAGAAATTTTTGATGTCAAGACGACACACGAAGGAGATCACAGATAACTTAGATGCAATTCACCTCTTCCTGATTTAGGGATCGCACGTCAGGCAATTAATGTGGACACTAATCCAAGATCAAAAATGGGCGTTGAGCCAGTAGCAGAGAGTTCTCATATTTAGAG
Source organism: Ottelia alismoides (assembly GCA_037367405.1). Taxonomy (NCBI): domain Eukaryota; kingdom Viridiplantae; phylum Streptophyta; class Magnoliopsida; order Alismatales; family Hydrocharitaceae; genus Ottelia; species Ottelia alismoides. The sequence continues at coordinate 220,132 of JAZKJV010004874.1, forward strand.
ACCGACACACATTTCCTTGAGCTTTCAGCCAGAATATGAGTCGGTTCCTTGCTTTCCACTTCAGGAGTCCTGGATACCTATTCCTCAGGTATTCCAAGATACCAAGCAAGAGCCGATGTTGTTTCAGTCGACTTATCCGCCGATTCAGTTTCCATATCATGACCAATTGCATGAGCATCCACCTCAGGAGCATTTCGCCTCGGACTCATGTGATCATTTTGAACATCTGCATCAACCCGAGATGGATGTGGTACATTACTTCTAGTGTCCCAATATAGATAGTCCCACATTTGATCATTTCGTCCATTTGATTCATGAGCAGACCGCGTATCAAAGGGAACAGATGGACACCTTCAGAGATTTTATTGTCGGCATTGTCACAGAGCAGAGACCAGTTTCAGATATTCCAGCTTCACATGAGTCGTTGAAGGAGCATACAATCAACAACGGCGCATGTGAACATTCAGATTCTGATTCTCTTCACAATGAAGGTGAAAAATCACAAAAAATGAAAAAAAGGAAATCCAGAAAAAGGAATAAAGACAAAACTCCTGACTCTTCAGACATATCTCGAGCTTCTACAAATCATGGAGCTCGTCCCCATTTTAGAAAAAGATTTTCTTCTCCTTCTTATCCTCTGAGTGTACATACTGATATGGAGGGTGTATAGATACCCTTCCCAGATGCTCTGAATATAGGGAAGGGAGAAAAATCAGAAAATTTTAAAAAAATCAAGAGTCAAAATTCACGAAAGAGATATTGGACATAATTCAGATCAATCTCACTCTTTCGGAGGCATTAGTCCACATCCCTCTTCTTCAGAAATGCATGAAGCAACAAACCACCCTGAGAAGAAAGAAGAGGCGCAATCATTACTCTGAGAAACAAGTGTTGACCGTTACCACTTGTTGTGCCATCCAGCACACATCTTCCAAAAAGAAAAAGAAAGACATGGAAACACCATTTGTTAGTTGTCAGATTTCAGATCATGAGTTCGAGCACACCTTGTTGGACAATGTGTCATTAGTGAATATTTTACCCTTCCATCTTCTCGAGACACTTCATCTAGGGCCTCTCAAGCGGGTAAGAATGATACTCCAGTTTCCATTCGATCGGTCAAGAGGCCGAAAGGTATACTTAAGGATGTTGTCGTGATGGCACAAGGCAAAAATTCATTGTGGATTTTGTTATCTTAGACTCTGACTCCTCGGGTTATCACAGGATGCTGCCATCATTCTTGGTCGGTCTTTTCTGCATATAGATAAGGCCATTATTGATTATGGGACAGATAGTGTTACCTTTCCTTCCAGCAGCATAGTGTCGAACCAAAAGCCGACAGAGACTCTACCAGCAGACGAATGTGCTTCTGGGCCATCAGAGACAAAGATATGTAGGATTACAGCTGATATACAACACGATCATATCCTTTCTAATTCTACAGAGACCCGAGATTTTCTCTCCTCAGAGGAAAACTTGGAGAGCACATCATTTGGTGATCTGAGTACACATGTTAGGAGATGTGTTGACGATATTCATAGTATCTATGGCATTAAGACAAAACCGCTGGTGGCACGTACTTCGAAAGCCGGACCCGATCTTGTTGTAGATCCTCCATTCGAGCCTGCTAGTAAAAAGGATATTAAGCCCTCTTTTCATGCAGATTCAGATAAGGCTTAGTTGATGAAGAGACTAATCAGATCGCAACAAAACTTGACCTCTTTCTTGAGTCTACTTCAGAGATCATGGAGCAGCTTTCAGAGGTAGGTTCTGTCCATCTTTTCGTACATATGGTCGCTCCTCACCAGTTGACATGGATTAGGGATCCTCTGATTTGGATATGGATATCTCTAAGGATGACCCTGATATCGATCTAACTCTTGTACATTCTATCGTTCCTAGGTCGAGAAAGAAGGCCACTCTTCGGCTTTCTTGAGCCTTTACAGTTCGTTGATTTGTTCATTCTTTTTCATCTTGTACATATTTTTGATTTTATTCTTTCTTCCTTCTATTTGTCTTGCACCCTTTGGTTTCATCTAGAATTTTGCTATACTTAAGATGTGATTTATCCTAAGTATAGGGGGTGTAGACACTGTGTTATCGTCCATGTTGTTCTATTACCCATGTCGCTGCTCATACTTTGGATGCGCTTTACCCTAAGTATGGGGGGGGATAATATCGCTCATTTCCTCTTTTGATTGTCGTCGGTTTTGTATCTTCTGCTCTCTCGCTTATCCCTTACTTTTTAATCTTCTTCTGTATACTTAGGGATATTTTGCCCTAAGTATAAGGGGGGACAAGTCGAGCTGCTGAGTATGTATATTCTTTTGACCTCGATCATCTTTGGTTTTGAGTCTGTATCCTTAGGATTACTTGATCCTAAGTATAGAGGAGATGATCGATTTCTATTCATTTATTCGTTATTCTTTTGAGTCGTTGTAGTGTAGAGTTCTTTTCACGGATCTATACTTAGCCTGAGTTATGTCTTCCTTTACCGATTCTTTGGTCACTATGAGTATATAGTTCATGCGAAGTATAGGGGATTGCCGTATATATATGCTATATATACTTTAGAAGTCATAACTCATACTTTATTGTATTTTTAATAATATGTCTCTCTAAAAGTATGGGTGCATATTTTAGATTTCTAAAAGCCGCAAGAAACCCGTAAATATGACTTATAAAAAAAGATCTTTGAAAAGTGTATATAAAAAAATGTTGTAAAATACTTTGATAAAATCCTTAAATATTTGTAAATAAAATCCTTATAAAATATGTATAAAAGCCGTATAATCTTGTATATAAAATGTTTATAAAATCCTTTGTAAAATGTATAAAATTTGTGTAAATCGAATTAATCCACTAATTCTTTCACAAAGACCCTAAAAATTGAAAAAAAAATAAAAATCAATAAAAATTTGCAAAAGTCTTTAAAATTCACTTAAAAAGTTTAAACCAAAATTCTACTTCATAAAAAAATTGTTGCATTCATTCACATTTTTCTGAACAAGTCGGATTCTTGAACCGAATGGATCTAAGTCTGAGAGCTGATCTTGTTTAGGCCTTAATCCGCTTAATTCTAAAGGGACTTTATTAGGAATTGGAATTGGACTCTTCAGGTCTTTTAGACTTAATTCTTTGAGTTCCATGAGATCATGTTCGGAATTCAACTTGAAAGTGTCTAAGTAGGACACCTAGTGTCATCCGTTTAACTCTTCTCCATTTGAACCAATTTGAACTCATACACTCTGCACGTAGCTCGACTTGTATGGGGCTGCGAGGGGGACTCCATTTCGGTGATGCATTTCCCTCCTTGTCTAGTAGCGATGATGTCTAAAGACGGGAGTGATTGAGGTTGAAATAAAGCTTCGGATGAGGGAAGGATCTACTGGCACAATTTTTCTAAGACCCCAAAAAATGGACGGAATGAAAAAATGCTATATCCGTCGAGGCACAAATGACCTATGCAGTGCAACACTCATTTCTACCAAAAAGAAGCCAAATACAACAAATACCAAAATGACCCCAATGATTCGAGCTTCAGAAAGCTTGCATGTCTTAGTGGAGACTTGGCTAAATTGGCCAGGCTTCACAGGAGATGTGACTACACTGATCACACTCCAGTTCTCTTCGCATTCTTCTTTCTTCTTCCTCTATTTGATTGTGGACACAACATGACTTGAACTTAGAAGGAAATACCCCCTCCTTGAGGATCAAGTCGTTGAATGAGGTCCCAATGGGAGTGTATTATTGGGATGGGTGGTTTCTTCGCTTCTCTAGAGAGGGAAGAGCTAAAACCTTTCATACACAATACGAGTTGCTTTTAAAGCTAAAAAGTTTGCTTGATGAATAGGCGGATCTGAGCTGGTTGTTGAGGTGAACCTGGATAAAGATTTGTGGAACTTGAGGGATGTCGAGGCTTAAATCCTAATTCTAATAGAGTCCCAACACACTAATAATCCAAAGACCAGATCTAAGTTCTAGATGTTGGGTGAAGTGAGACTCGATTTAAAGAAACAAGCATGTTCTAAGTTCTTTTATTTTCCTTTTTCTTTTTCTTTTTGCTTGCACTTATTTATAGAATAAGTGTTTGCTAAGGGACTAGCAAAGGTAAAGTATGTGGGAATGATGAATCCATGATTCATCGCCTCTATTCTTTCATTTTGACTAAAATTCTTGGTAAATTACATGTAAATAGTCACTAATTCCAACTAATTATCATCCTAACTACAAATATTATTATTATATATTTAACACTTATTTTATCCAAAATAAAATAACAAAGATAAAAAGAAAAATAAAAGAAAAGAAGGTTGTAAATATGAAATATATATAGACCGATCCTAACCTCGAGACTAGGTTAATATTTACTTGGTTGACAAAATAAATAAGTAGGGGGAGATAATGATCAAAACATCAAGAAAATCAAGACCAAAATACAATTAAACACATTTTTCATATTGTAAATATTTCACCTATTTTATGTATCACATAGAAAATTCCAAATCAAAACACTTCTTTTATAAAAGTTATTCATAAAAATACATATTATTTTATAAAAATATCAGAAAAATAATTCATCATAAAAATAATTAATCACAATGAACCGTAAAAGCCGCAAAAGCCGACTTCCGAGGTTCATAACTATTTATATAAAACTCCAAACAGACCAAACTTACTTTTAAACTCTGTTTTATACTTAATACTATTTATTAAAAATATCAAAAAATATTTGAATAAAACGGGTGAGTTTTGGCGTTTGGGCCCTGTTATATATATGTACTATATGTAGAAACTTTCCGGATTTTTAATTAATTAATCGTAAATATAATTAATTTAATTTCTTCTCTAAAAAACTTCTAAATATATATATATATATATAAATGCAAAAATATAATTTAAGTAAAAATGCTAATAAACCCGAAGCCACAAAGTCGCTACCTAAATTTTCCCACCTCATAACTCGGCCATACGGATTCCGAATTGGGCAAACTCATTTTTAAAATTCATATTATTTAATTATCTACAAAATGATAATGGTTTCGCTAAAATCATAGTTAATAAGTAAAATATGGATTTCGGGACTATATTAGTATATTATATAATATACCGTAATTATTATTTTATATATGTTAATATTTATATACTTTATTAATCCTTTAATATTTAATTAACTTAAAATAAAATTTATTTATTTAGTTAGTTATTTTATTTTTTTTTAGTAATTTATTATTTATTAGTCATTAAGTTGTTAATTATACATGTAATCATTAATTAAATTCCTAAGTACTTATTTAATTATGTAATTAAGTTTCTAATTATCTCTTAATTAATATAATTATTATATTTTTATTTTATTTTATTTATTTTATTAATTTCTTCTCTTTCTATTTCTTCTCTCTCTCGCTCCTCCTTTCCTCTTTTTCTTCTTCCCCGATGAAACTTCCCCCGTGCGCCGCCCGTCTCGCCTCCTTCTTCCCTCGACCAACCGTCCAATAGTCGGGCATTGGCCAGCCGTTCCTCCAACTGACCTGCTTCCCGTCACTCGACGACGATGATCCCATTCCACCTTCCCTATATATAGAACCGACCCCCTGCGCGCCGACCCATCTGCCATTTTGTTTCCTTCTCTCCCATTTCTCCGACGAGCTCTAGTGACAGTAGAGCATTCCCGTTCGTGGGTGAGGTCGAGAGAGCTCGAGGCTCCGATGAGATCCATCGCAGCCAGTGTTGCAGCCCCCCGCTCTGCTGCACGATTAGCATTCCTCCACCGCGGTTGAGACAACGACCAGGAGATCTCGGAGCTCCTCCACCGTCGAAATCCCATTCCACCTCCCTCGCTTTTCCAGGTTAGATCCTTCTTCTGAATTCTTATTCCTTTTGTTTCCCCCTCTTCTCTTCTCAATATCCTTCATTATCCTCTAGGATCACCTATTCTGCTTCACCTGATCCATTCTATTCTTGACTCACATCCATTTCCATTATCCTTGCCATTGCTCCTTCTATCTCTCAGTCCTGACCACCTCCGATGGTGCACGACGATCAGAGTTCGGTTCCATTCCCTCACGTAGTTACGCTCACCGTTCTCCTTTGGTTTTGGACCGAGCCTTGTGCTCGAGTTAGAACTTCATTGCAGGACGTTAGGGGCTTTCAACCTGGAGATCAATCATGAAGCATTCACATTAGAATCTGAATATTCACAACGAATCTCAGAGTTGAACAAACATTACCTGTGAGACCTGATTTAGGACACATGAAACAGAATACTGCCATCAAAACTTTGAGCTTCTCTAAGTCGAGCATCTGGACTCGAGCATCATCGCCTTTACTCGATCAACCAACACAACTATTCAAAAGCCCAAAGCCTCGCTCGATTTGGGGCCGAATACGAGATAAACTTCAGATTTCTTCTACATCGTTTGATTGTGATAAATTTCGCACAACATCGAGACATCTTACGATACCAATTCCCTTCGATCCACAGCATCGTTCCTGGGAAGAACAACCATCGTTTGCAAAGAACGAAGCGCTCATCTGAAAAGCCGCCGCTTACACTACACATTCGAGGAGCAGACTGAACACCGAGCTTTGTCCACCGCCTCTCGCGGATCTGGATTGTCCTCGAGCTTCGTGTCACCGTAGTAGTGCCTGCGCCATCATCGATCGTCCAGAGCAAGTCCGCTGCCTACAAAGTTCCATCGGAGCTCTGCTGTCGCACAAGCAGATCTGACACTCCTTTGTTCAGAACCTACAGTAACCCTTGGATCCAATCTGATCCGAGGGACATAAACCTTCCATGCGACAGAAGCATCTGAGCAGAGCCCTCGGATCAGCTTTAATCCGACGAACATCCGCGTGCCTCATGTCGGCAGCGAAACAAGTCACGTGTTGGTAGAAGGCCATCCTGACCGTCCCACTGTTTAAACATCGCACGCACAAAGTGCGTATGAAATGGGATATTATCTTTAGGAATTTTGCAACAACCCCCCTGAAATTCTACTTTTCATATCCCGGTCCAAGAAGGTCTAGAGCTAGCTAAGTCACGTGGTTTGTACGTGGTTGTTGGAAAAATTACACGACGTACCTCGGAGTTTTTGAAGATTCACATTCACGTCCCTACGCTGGAAGAAGCATGTGAATAGCCTCGTGCTTCTTTGAAGAATTTGCGTGGAACCCTCGTTGACTGTGTTTTTTGCAAGCAGGTCTTATTGCAAGAGATGTCATGTGATTAATATGTGGTTCCTGAAACGATTGACACGAATACCGCTCGGTTTCTACCTTTTGTGCACGCACCCTTATATTCCAGAAAAAATACAAAAACCCCTTACACTGCATATAAACCATATACATACTAGTACATAAAATAAGATACAAAAATAAAATAAATATAATAAAAAGATTTTCTATGGTTTACAAAATATAATACCCTATATGCGGTATTAAATCAGTTTTACAAAATAAAAAGATTTTCTATTTTAATAAATCTTTTAAAAACATAAAAAATAAAACAAACTTTAAAATTCATAAAAAAATATAAAAAAACATCTCTAAAAATCCTAGAAAAATTAGCTATAGTATATTTTTCTACAATTTTTGTATTAAACTAAAAACAAAATAAAAAAAATAGGTTTTTATCTTAAAATAAATTATAATCCATATAAATCCTAAAAACCCTTAAGAATTCATAAAAATAGAAAATAAAAATCAAATCATAAAAATAACAAAATAAAAATAAAATAAAAATTACAAAACGTTTCCAAAATAAAAAAAATAAAATAACTAAAATTCACTTAAGTAATATAAAATTCATTAAAATTCAAATAAAAATCCAAAAAAATCCTTAAAATAGAATACAAATTACTAAATCTTTTACCTTAGATTTTCTATGGTTTAACCCTAGTTTTCCAACAATTTGCCTCCCTGAGTTCGACACTCCTATACTTTCACTATACATCAAAGTTTAGGTGTATAAATAAAGTAAATAAAAAGACCAACTAAAAATTAATATTTTCTGCAAAAATTCGACCAGTCACAACAACAATGGTTGTTTATCTTTTTAGACAACACGACCGATCGTGTTTTTCAATAATCAAGTGGGAATGATAGGGTAAAGATGGAAAAATGGAGGGGTTGCAAGTTGGAGGTGGAAATGAGGCGAATAAGAATGAAGATTAGAGTGGATTCGAGCTGGAGCGGTAGAAAGAAAATCTAAAATTACACTAAGCTATGAACTAATTTATTAAACTAACACCTGACCTAAGATGCATGAATGAAATTCTAAAGAAAAGGCTAAAGAAAGCATCTCAAACCTGAGTATTTCAAGGAGTAGAGGGGGTTTATTGGTGAGGCCTCGGATCACACTTTCCTCCACTTTGTCCACGTGAAAAATCAACCGGTCGGGTCGTCTAAAAGATAGACAACTGTTGTTGTGGTGACCAGTTGAAACCACCAGAAAATTTGTTGTTTTTTATTTATACTCATAAACTCAAAGGTATAGCGATAAGTAAGGGAGTGTCAAACTCGGGGAAGCAAACCGTGGAAACTAAGGTTATAGGTAGAGTAGCCAAGGTCTAAAGGTTTTCTGATTTTTATGATTTTTAAAGAATTTTTATGATTTTTATTTATTTTTATAAATTTTTTATTTTTTTGTATTTTTATATACCTATAAGTAAAGAAATATAGGTATTAAGTTTTGTATTTTTTATTTTATTTTTATTTTTTATATTTTTATGTTTTTAATTTGGATTACTAATTTTATGTATTTTTGAGTGGTTTTTAGAATTTTTATGGGTTTCAGATTATTTTTAATTGAAAACCAAGTTTGAAAATAGGAAAGTATTTTATTTTTAAAAATGTAAATAGGAATAAAATATTTTATTTACTAGAAAGTAGATGAAAATACATTTCCAACAAGGTATTATATGTATTTATATAATTTTTTATGAATTAGTTATGAATTTTTGAAGTTTTGATGTATTTTTTAATTTTAAGGATTTAAATGTTTGATTTTTATTTTGTTTTTGATTTTTTGTGTAAAATCTAATAAAATATACTATAACGAATTTTTATGTATTTTTTAGAGGTGTTTTAATATCTCTTACATATTTTTGTAGTTTGTGTATTTTTTGTATTTTGTAGATTTATTAAAAATATGAAATGATTAAAAAAATAATTTTCTATTGTATATAGTATAATACTACATATTTTTATGAATTTATTATATTATTTTATATTTTAATTTGGTTTTATATGTATTTATTAGTATCTGTTTAATATACTATATAAGGGGTAAATTAGTTCTAACATGAAATTAGGGGTTGTAAGTGAAATATGGAAAATTACAAGGGGTTAGCGCAAAATCACCCAAAATCACGTGTATGTTCATGTGAGTAATCAATTTTAGGACTTGTATGCAATTTATAAAATGTACGGTTGTCTGAATGTAAATTTCCCAAAATTTTGGACCTCGTGTGTTGTGCACATGAGGTGTCTTAAGCAGTGGGGCAACGCGATGTCCATTGCCCAATCATGAACGATATGATGGTTGAACTTCAATCTGGAGATGTGGATATTCTTCCCCAATCTTCGTGTTCAAGCAGTTGTGGCTTTGACAGCTCGATCAAATTTTTGTTTCCTTCACCTCTAGATGAGGCTTGATAGTTTGAAGATGGTACTTGTGTTGATGCAATGATCTTCGGGACTGGATTTCATGTTGGTCTCTGATGAAGACAAAGGTGGTGTTGTTGATTTGTTCGGAGGAGACTCCAGGCGGTTCAGATCTCAATCGGATGTTGTGTTCTTCGCATGAAGGTGATGCAATCATACTAGCATGTGTTCAATATGTTCGGCGATGCTTGACGGAATCAAGGTAGAGATTATGCTTGGACCGATGATGGCCACCGACTAGAAATCTGAACGGATTTCTGATGAGGCTTCTCGTGCTTTAGGCGATGATGATAAACTATGTGTACATGACCGTGAGAAAATAAAAATCGTTCTCTACAATTCGACTGCAAATTCCTCAGTACAATTGTAATTTGTGTCAGTAACTCGAGATCTAATATCTCAGCCAAAAATAAAGTGCGAAAAGTAGAATGAATGGATGAGCTAATCAAAGATGAATAAAGCAAGGGATTTGGATCTCATATTATACTGATGAATACCCATTCATCACTCTTTATTCTTCTATTTTAGCTACAAAAACCCTTTGCAAATACATGTAGATATGTGTAAATACCATTAATTACCAAAAGCATGCATTGTGTAAAAAACCTATAATTAGCATGTTTTTGTGCACAAAATAAAAGAATAAAGAGCAAAAAGAAAAAGAGGGAAATATTTAGAATAAATATTGAGCAACCTAACCCAAGGGAGGGCTCAGCATGGGCCTGACCGCATAAAAGCCAAAGTAGAGGGAGATAGGGGCTCACATTTGTATATATTTGTAAGTAAATAAAACTATATATTTTCCTCACCCAAAAATGTGTTTGTACATATTGTATTAAAAACAAAATAAAAAGATAAAAATCAAAAAGACAAAAATACCCTCTCACCATGTGTGTAAACCACATCTTGTATTTATTTAACCCTATAAATAAATTCAATTATTTTCTAAACTTTTTGTAAATATTCTATGGTATATTTTGTAAATAAAATAAATAAAAAGAAACAAAACAAAAATCAAATAAAAATCACAAAAGTAAAAATACCAAAATACATTGTATATATACCATGTGTATAAATGCATATACTTATTTATTTAACCCTTGTATATAAGTGATAAAAATAAAATAAAAATATTCTTTTATTCCATATTTCATGTTGTAAATAAATAAAATACAAAAAGAGCATAAAAACACATAAAAATAACAAATAAAAAATCAAAAATAAAAATCCATATAGTGTATATATACCTATATATAGAGCTAACCTATTTTTATTTCCAAAAATTAATTAAAAATCACCAAAAAATAGAAAAAAATAAAAGAAAAATATTTCATGTTTTAAGTTTTCTCTAATTCGACCTATTTCTACCCTAAAAAAATAAAACAAAAAAATGCACACACGTGGCAGACGCTGGTTGGTCCACGGGGGAATGTTGACCCCAGTCAACTCCCCCGCGACTCCTTCCTTTTCTGGAAACCGCGCGCCGCGCCCATCTTCCCCGATTTTTCCCACGCGACTCCAGCTGTCTCCCATTCAACCCCCGCGCCCAAATTCTTCGCCGCACATCCCTCTCCCTCGCCCGATCCTTCGCCATCGAATCTACACTTTCCATCGCCGTCCTCACTCAACCCTAATCGCCCGGTCACATTATAAAACCATCACCTCCGCCGCCCTCGCGCCGCATCTTTGGCCCTTCTCTTCCTTCCCCGTGACCTCCATTGGCTCCGCCTGAGTGACAGCGAGCGTCAGCCCTTGTTGCAGTGAGGCGAGGAAGCGTAACCATCGATCCGGCGTAACCTCGCCGTCCTTGCTCCGCCGCCGCGTTGAGCATCGAGCTTCAGGCCTTGACGCCCTTCGAAGCTACGACCCGGAGACAGCCACGCTCCAGCACAGTCTACTTCAGCCACCAGGTAGCCTTAGATCCTTCTAGTTTCGTCTAATTTCCGTTTACGCCCAAATCCTCGTTCCGACGCACATCTCCGATTCCGGCCACTCCGATCACCCATCTCCCAATCCGACCCGATCAGCACCTTCGCAACCTCCTCACGCACCTTCTTCACCTATTCGCACAACCCAGATCGCACAGGATCTGGGAGTCGAGCTCCACCGCCGTCGCTTCGCCGGAGCTCTTTCGCCCCACCGCATCGTTCATCTTCACCCCGTCTTCTTGGGTCGAGGCACTTTGCCCTCGACCCGCGAAGCTCCTTGTCTACTTTGCAGGTCCAAGGGAGGTGTCTGAGCCTCCAGTTCATTCAAGCCAGGAGCTTCGAGCCATAAGCCTCGCCGGAGCCCCTCCAGGGCTCGGTTGGGTCCGTGGCCACCACCAGCAGCTGCGGGACACCCTAGCGGAGCTTCTCCGACCTTCAGGCGCAGCTGAGGAGACCGGAGGCACCTTCACGAGGCCGGCGAAGTTCGCCGGCCATCAGTTCTTCGAGGACCCTCCATCGCCGTCAGATCAGCCTCACCGCTCCAGATTAGATCTCAGCCGTCCGATCGAGGAGCTGCTTCCACCGTCCGATCAGAGGAGACGCCATCTGGAGCGCCCACCACCCGCAGCCGTTCGATCTACACGTGGCGCGCATCCAACGCTTCATTAATAAAGGGGTAAATTTCATAGGCCCCCCTCTGTTTGTTGTATTTCAGTTTAGTCCTGTAATTGTCAATTCTAGTTGTTTATTTTCTGGGTTATTTGCATCAAGGACCTCGGATTTAATTTTAATTGCATTTATACCCCTGCCAGTAGAGACCCACGTGCTTTAGCACGTGTTTTGTTGGGTTATTTGTATGAGACCCCTTGTAGTTCTGGATGTTATCTATTGAATAAAATGTTTTGTGAAATTGCATTTATACCCCTGTGAGCATTGATTTTACACATGTGCGAATTATTTTGGGTAAATTGCAACATAAGCCCCTGGACTTTTGATACGAGTTATCAATAGGTCCTTGGAACTTATTTTTCTTACAATTAGGTCCTTGAGTGCCCCAGACACGTGTTTGGCACGTGACTTCTTGGGTATTTTGCACCAGGACCCCAGAACTTTTGGGTATTTGCACTTAGGTCCCTGTGCACAGTGCCCAACCTTTGTTTTTTGAATAAAATATCAAACGACCTCCAAATCCAATGAAATTTTGACACATGGCTCCTGCCATGGTGTAGGAATTTCTATGATTTTTGGGGACATTTTTGAGTTCATTTATTATTTTTAAAAATTCAAAAACACATATTTTTGCTACTGTTTGACTTTAAAAATACCAAAAAAATACAAAATCACCTTTAAAAATTCTAAAAAAATTAGATAATGTTGTTTACTGGTTGTTTGATTTTCTAGCCAATTTTGGCTACTTTTCATCACTTAAAACCCATAAAAATTGAAAAACCCTTAAAAACTCATAAAAATTATAGTAAATAAATTAAAAACCCAAAAACAATAATTAGGGTGCCTAAATTTTCCTTATTCTTTCTAGATTATAGGAAAATTACCTCCAGGGTTGTTTGAAGCTCTTAAATATTTTATTTTTGAGTTTCTAACCTTGCTGGACAGTACCCTACATTCTTTGCATTGTTTGATTTTTAATAATTAATTTACCCATTAGAAAAATCCCAAAAATTCACCAAAAACAGTAAAAAACATTTAAAACCTAAAAACCAATTTTCTAGAATTTTTGCATCATTCTTGTGTGTTGTATAAATTGTTAAAGTTGCATTGTATTTACTTTCTCTCATTTTCTCATTAATTAAAAATTCTAAAAAAAAAAAAATACAAAAACAAATAAAAAACTAAAAAAGACTCTCTGGGATTCTTGACTACATCGTAGGCCGCAAGGCCAATCTGTGCTCCTTGTGTTCGACCCTGGGAGCTATACCAGGTTAAACCTATAGCAGACCGCTCTTTCGTGTGCTTGCTTGATTTTATCTTATTTGAGTGGTTATTTTTCTGGATTGACACGTTCTGAGTGACTGAGGACAACGACATTGTGATTTATTTTCCACCTCGGTTTCTCTCTTGATTTTCGTGCGATCAGAATGGCGCCGTTGCCGGGGAGCACGGCTTTGTAGTCAGTTTTCCATTTTGTATCTCTCTATATAATTATTGTTTTCTGACCATCTCTCTTTCTATTTTTTTTTGTGCGAGGTACTACGTGGAGATCTTGGAGTACACCTTTTGAGGACCCGCACGGGAAGAAGAGCAGGAAGAGAGAGAGAGAGGAGAAGAATTTTCTATTCAGAGAGAGAGAGAACATTATTCTTGTTGTAATAATTTAGGACTTGGACCTTGGACATTTGTGGACATTTGTGACTTAGCGGGTCTGTTTCGCCGAGCACCGGTGTGCTCGGGGGACCCATTTGGATTTTCGCGGCTTTTATCGTGGTTTTCATAGCTAGCTGCCTTTTCCGGTGTTTACGCGGTTTCCCTCGAGCCCCTAGATTTAGGAATTTCCGTTGATTGTGACGTAGATATTTAAGGCTCAAACACCTAATAGAATATCTGTTCCTATAGAACGTAATTGGACCTTAATAAAATTCACTGAAAAAGTTAGTATAATTGGATTTGAGACCACGTGCCGTGAGGAGTCACATACAGCGCTGGCAGGACCCGTTGTGGCGGGCACCGAGTGACTCCCAAGATCGGACTCCGGACTCAATTCGGTTAGCTAACTATTGTTCTTCACGATCAATAGAAGTTGCTCATCTAGGATTCGGTTTTTCCCGCTGCACCATTTAGGTAGCTTTATTCAGTCTTTAAATTCTGCGCGGATCACTTGCATGTAGAGTGCTGGAGACAAGGTACGCATTTCTTACTCTGCATGCATCATTGATTTCTCCGTGCATCGGCTTTTTCGTCTTCTCCCTCTGTTTTTGGACTTAATCATCAGGAGAATCGGAAAAACCGTTAGGCCGCTTGTATTTATTTTTGAAAATATTTAAAAAGAAAAACAAAAAAAAAAATTGGGACTGGATAACATTATTGACCCTAAAAGACACTCACATTAAAAATTTGTCTTGGGGAGAGCAACCCCCTCATTGTTTGGTTTGATTGTGCGAGAGAGTGACCCGAACACTAGGTAGAGCCCTCCGGTACTCATCTCGACTGATTACCGACTCTTCTGTGCGAGACAGTCGGTTGAGAGAGTATCGGGTATCCTAACAGGTCACGTTAATCGCTCTGATATCTTGTATGTTCACCAAATAAAATTGACAAGATAAATTGACCGATCTTTCACGGTCTTCAGATTGTGTTGTGTTGGTGAACCGGGGGTTTGCTTTGTGATCATAATTTCTCCAGATCCCATCCGCCCAACTCGCCAAGATCAAGATGATGGGTAGACGATCTCTTAGGCAGCCGCTGGCTGCACCGCTTTCAGGCGAGTCTATTCCATCATCTAGGTTGGCCCGTGAGAGTCGAGACCAGCTCTCCGGACCCGAGTTTGAATCCACCCTGTTCCCCCTCGATCCCCTTTCTTCTGCTTCTGAGAGACATGAGCCTGAGGAAAGACGAATTCATTTGACTGAACCTGAGTTAGGCTCATCTGATTTTGCAGACGTAGCTATGGCTGGAGCCGGTAGTTCAGACGATCGCCAGCCCGAACACTTTGTCTTAGACCAGGGAGCGATCAACTCCACCCTGATCGCGTCATTAGAGACAGTTCAGAACCAGTTACGCGATCAGGGGGCTTTTATGATCGAGATGAGGAGGGAGTTGGAGAGACTCCGAAGAGAGCGAGAAGAGCCGAGCGAGCCGGAGGACATCCCTGATGCTGATGCAGAGGCAGCAGCCGCAGCAGCAGCAGCTGCCGCAGCAGAGGCAGCCGCAGCCGCAGCAAGACCGATGCGGGAACTTCACAACCCTGGATCTACACTGATGCACCAGTGGGTAGTGATTCCTGCTATCGTGGGGGATTTCAAGTTCCCTCCGAACACCCTGCAGATGCTTCCTCACTTTCATGGACTCGCCACCGAGGAACCCCACCTCCATCTCCAGGAGTTTCTGATGATCTGCAGCACTGTCCACGACCGTCGTGTGGACCAGGATACGATCAGAATGATGGCCTTCCCTTTTTCACTGGCAGATAGAGCAGCCGCCTGGCTGAAACATCTAGGGAAGTTTGTTTACACATGGGATCAGCTCCGCACCGAGTACTTGAACAAGTACTATCCACTCGGGCGGACGAATGCAGCAAGGGCCCTGATCAACAACTTCTCCATGCTCCCTAACGAGCAATTTCATGAGGCATGGGAGAGGTTCAGAGAGCTTCTGGATAGATGCCCCCACCACGATATTTCGAAGCCGAACCTAGTTCAGAGCTTCTTTAGTGGGCTAACACCAGAGCTTCAGGGTCTGGTGAATGCTTCTTGCGGCGGGTCCTACTTTGCCAAGGACCACAACCAAGTCTGGGCCATCTACGAAGAGATGGCAGAAAATTACATGGTGATGTCCCAGACTCGGTTGTATACTCAGAGATCACAGCAGCCGCCAGGACCCGTGCAGTATCAGCGGATAGCACGGGTTGATGCAGGTCCATCCAGTTCGTCCACAGTTGCAGCCGCACAGGCAGAGTCGGCCGCTGCGGACATGGGGATAATCAGCGAGAAGTTGGACCGCATGGAGATAATAGAGAAGAAGCAGTGCCAGGGCATAACTCAGATGGAGGAAATGGCACAGACTCTGAGCGACATGAAGACCCAGCTCTTGTGTCTTCAGGAGGCACAGACGGCTCCTCAGCCCCGTCTTCTGTCGCGAGGCGATTCCGGCGGCAGCCGCAGCTCGTCCCAGCGCTCCAGCTCCTTGCAGCAGCCTAGACAAGTTCACCTTGTACAGGCGGAGCCGTACCAGCAGCAGCAGCCCTCTTACCAGTCACCACCATCTCCAGACTTGCAGATGGTGGTATATCAGCCGGATCAGCCTCTGGATGTACTCCCACCAGCCCCTTACGATGCGGAACCGTTGATGGATGTCAACGGGATTTGGTATGACCGGCCTCAGCCTGGAATCCGACGAGACCATCCCGGATTCAGGTGGGGGAATGGGGGTAACCAGCCCCAGCAGCCAGCCGGTCAGGGAGGGCAGTACTCCCAGCAGAGAGATCACCAGCAGCACCCAGCACACCAGCCATCATCTTTCGTATCTCGTCCCTATCAGCAGCAGGGACAGAGTTGGAGACGTGAGCAGCATGCTCACCAGCAGCAGCATCCATCCTCTTACCCCTCTCAGCCACAGCAGCACCAGGTCCAGCAGCCTCATTACCAGAGAGGCAACCCGTCGGGCTCCCATGAGAGCCCCGCCATGGATGATTTAGCCCGCCTCTTCACAGAGCAGCAGGCTACCTTTAGACGGGAGATGGACGAGTTCCGCCAGGAGATGCGGGACCTGATGAGAGGGAAGGCCGCCATCCCTGCACAGATCGAGCCCAATCCGAATAATTTGAAGAGGAAATCTGAGCAGGTAGTTCACACTGAGCCTACCACTTCTAGTGACTCATTTGATGTTATCTCGTCGGATTTATTTGATGCTGATTTTGTCACACTTAGGAGCGGTAGAAGACCAGCAGGAGGCGCCTCATCTGAGCGTCAACACGAGGATCCATCTAGAGCGCCAGATGAGGAAGAGGAGAGCGGTACTGAGGCCGCACATCATGATGACGGTGGTACTGATGCCACCCGAGATGCTGATTCCACAGGCGGTACTGAGGCCGCCATTTCACCACATAGAGGAGGTGGTACTGACGCCACCAGGAGAGCCGAGCCAGCCCGCGGTACTGAGGCCGCAAGACGTCTAGTTGTAGAGCCAGCTAGAGGTGGTACTGATGCCACCAACATTTATTCTGATGATGTCTTTCCTCGAATGAATGTATCTCGGAACTCTGATTTTAATAAAGGAAAAGGTTTAGTTTCTTCTGATCCCACTGTGATGAATGATGTTTGTGAGGATCCAGTCATTGAATCATCTAGACCTATTCCTAGTCCTTCATCTGAGAAGGACCCTGTGATCCCCTTTCCTAGAGCCCTTGAGTTGGGGAAGGGGAAGAAAAAAGAAAAAGACCCAAAAAAGAGAGAGCAGGAGGAGTTCAGCAAAGACATGATAGACCGATTTCACATCCAGCTGACCCTCAATGAGGCTTTGCAGCACATCCCTCTTCTTCAGCGGTCCTTAAGAGATAGGACCACAATCAGGAGGACGAAGAGGAACAAGACCGCAGAGATCCATGTGCTGACCAAAGCCACGTGTTACGCGATCCAGAACCATCTGCCGACTAAGAGGTCAGATTTAGGGGCCCCGTATGTCAGATGTCAGATCAGTGAGCAGAGGTTCGACCGTACTCTCTTAGATAGCGGATCGTCGATCAACCTTCTTCCGGCAGCCCTTCTCGACCACTTAGAGTTGGGCACTCTTAGACAGAGCAGGACATACCTTCAGTTTGCTGATCGGTCTGTCAAGAGGCCAAAGGGGTTGTTGCGAGACGTTGTCGTCACGATTCAGGGTTTGCAATTCCCCGTGGACTTTGTCGTACTGGACATGGAGACCCCTGACTCGTTGACCGATTCCCCCATCATCCTTGGTCGTCCGTTCTTGGCCACAGCCAAGGCGGTGACTGATCATGATAGCGGGAAGGTGTACTTTCGCGTCCAGGGCGAGAGTATACAAATAGAGACGGTTAAGGACCACAGAGCTAGATCCAGATCCCGCTCACATGGCAGTACAGATTCAGAGCAGCTGACAGACGTAGAGCCAGACATCCACCAGGACTGTGATTTTGTGATCACAGATGATGAGGCAGCTTGGGCAGATCCTGCAGCACAGACCATCCTCTCATATTCAGATACAGCTGATGCAGAGATGTTAGTAGAGGATAGTCTGGAGAGCACAGACCTGGTACAGGATACTATTGAGTCAGCAGATTCGGACCTTGATCGCGACACGATTTCCAGTGATGGTGGTACTGAGGCCACCCTGCTCTATGGTGGTGCTGATACCACCCTGTTCTCCGGTGGTACTGATGCCACCGAGTCTGATATAGATCCCTCGGATTCAGAATCTGATTGGGCAGATTGTAATGATCAGATGCCAGATATGGATCCATTTGAGCCTACAGAGGAGGAGGTAGAGGCAGAGCAGACCAGAGACAATGTAGAGGACCCGCCTTCTCCAGATCCAGTTTGTGAGAGTTCGTTATCATTTTCCCAGGCAAATTTGGCAGAATTGTCCGCATACACACATCTTCTTCAGAAGCCAGATTTGCCAGCACCTAGCTGTCCAGAGCTAAAGCCGCTCCCTACTTCGCTGAAGTATCGATTCCTTGCGGGAGAGTCTGAGATGTACCCAGTCATCATCTCTGCAGATCTGACTGGAGAGCAAGAATCCCGTCTGATGGAGGTTCTTGAAAAGAACCGCAAGGCAATTGGATGGAGCGTAGCAGATCTCCATGGGATTAGCCCCTCATTGTGCTCCCACCATATCTATCTCGAGGAAGGGGCAAAGCCGTCGCGTGAGTTCCAGCGGCGACTGAACCCTAACCTAAGAGAGGTTGTTATGAAGGAAATATCAAAATGGTGGAGTGCAGATTTTATTTATCCCATTTCCGACTCCAAGTGGGTCAGCCCCTTGCATGTGGTGCCCAAGAAGACGGGCATCACAACTGTGATCAGTGAGTCGGGAGAGGAGATTGCTACACGAGTACCCACCTCTTGGCGGGTCTGTGTTGACTACAGGAGACTCAACCAGGCCACCAAGAAGGACCATTTCCCCCTGCCTTTTATTGACCAGATCATAGAGAGACTGGCAGGGAAGAGCCATTATTGCTTCCTTGATGGGTACTCGGGCTACAACCAAGTGGCCATCGCTCCTGAGGATCAGGAGAAGACCACCTTTACCTGTCCCTTCGGTACTTACGCCTTCCGACGCATGCCATTCGGGCTATGTAACGCCCCTGCGACTTTCCAGAGATGCATGCTGTCAATCTTTTCGGACATGGTAGGGGAGTGTTTGGAGGTCTTCATGGACGACTTCTCGGTTTACGGCGACGGTTTCGATTCCTGTCTGGATTGCCTAGACCGAGTACTTCAGCGATGTATTGATACCCGCTTGGTTCTGTCTTGGGAGAAGAGTCACTTCATGGTGACTCAAGGGACGGTGCTTGGTCACATCATCTCCAACAGAGGCATGGAGGTTGATCCGGCCAAGGTCGATGTCATTCGGAAACTCACACCGCCGTCCAATCTGAAGCAGTTACGGTCATTTCTGGGGCACGTTGGTTTTTATAGGAGATTCATTCATGATTTCAGCAAGATTGCCCGACCGTTGACTGATCTCTTGACAAAAGACACCGAGTTCCTTGTCGATGACAAGTGTCTTTCGTCCTTTGAAACTCTCCAGCAGTGTGTAATTGAGGCTCCTGTCCTTCAGCCGCCTGATTGGTCTCTCCCATTCGAGATCATGACGGACGCCTCTGATTTTGCCGTAGGGGCAGTGCTAGGACAGAGGAGGGATGGAGTACCATTTGCGATACACTATGCTAGCCGCACATTGGATTCCGCCCAGCGGAATTATACAGTTACAGAGAAGGAGATGCTAGCAGTAGTGTTTGCCCTAGATAAATTCAGATCGTATATCATTGGATCCCGAGTGACCTTGTACACAGATCACACCGCCATCAGGTACCTCATGTCAAAGAAGGATGCCAAGGCCAGACTTACTAGATGGATCCTTTTACTCCAGGAGTTCGACATTGAGATCAAGGATAAGCCTGGAGTCAAGAATGTGGTGGCGGACCATTTATCCCGATTAGAGCAGCCTGAGGATTCTGAGCAGATTGATCCCATTCGTGATACCTTCCCAGATGAGGCGATCCTTGCTATCGCCTCACTCCCGTGGTATGCCGATATTGTGAACTTTCTCGTTGCTGGGAAAGTACCACAAGACTGGCCCAAGCAGAAGATTGAGACCTTCCTTGCGAAGGCCAAGTCCTACCACTGGGAGGATCCCATCCTTTACCACGAAGGAGGGGATAGCATCTGGCGTCGGTGTATTCCTCAGGAGGAGCATCATAGTGTCCTCACTTACTGCCACAAGCTTGAGGCAGGAGGACATCATTCTGGGAGGAGAACGGCACAGAAAGTGCTCCAATCCGGCTTGTGGTGGCCTACACTCTTCAAGGACTCTGATGAATTCGTGAGGAGGTGTACTGACTGTCAGAGGATGGGCACTTGTGGACAGCGTGATATGATGCCGATGCAACCCATTCACTTCTGTGAGGTTTTTGACGCATGGGGCATCGATTTCATGGGTCCATTCCCTAAGAGTCAGGGATTTGAGTACATTCTGTTGGCCGTAGATTATGTTAGTCGTTGGGTTGAGGCTATCCCCGCCCGAGCCGCAGATGCGAAGACAGTTTGCAGATTTTTGAAGAAGAACATCATCACGCGGTTCGGGGTTCCACGAGTTCTGATTTCTGATGGGGGATCTCATTTCATCAACGACCAGGTGAAGGCACTTGCTAGAGAGTTCGGCATAGACCATCGTGTTGCTACACCGTACCATCCACAGACGAATGGTCTAGCCGAAGTGTCGAATAGGGAGATCAAGAATATTTTGCAGAAAGTCGTCCGCCCTGACCGAAAGAACTGGTCACAGCTTTTGGACTCGGTCTTGTGGGCATATCGGACGTCTTTCAAGACTCCATTGGGTACATCTCCCTTTCGCCTCGTGTATGGTAAGCCATGTCACCTACCAGTGGAGCTGAGGCACAAGTCACTCTGGGCAGTCACAGAAATTCTTATGGATCCAAATGGTATCGGAGACCAGAGAAGGGCAGAGTTAGCCGCCTTGGAAGAGCTTAGAGATGCAGCTTTCTCAAATAGCCTACATTATAAGGAGAAAGTCAAAGAGTGGCATGATTCTCATATCAGCCACAAGCATTTTGAGATTGGACAGAAAGTATGGCTGTTTGATGCAAGGCTTAGATTATTTCCAGGGAAGCTACAGAGCAAATGGAAAGGACCCTACTTGGTCAGAAAGGTACACGATAACGGTAGCATTGACATATCTGAGTTATCTTCTGAGAGTACCTTCCGAGTGAACGGCCAGCGGCTCAAGCCATTTCTAGATCATGAGCCGCGGGACGTTATTATTGCCGCTATTCATTTTGCGTGAGATGTGGTCTTTTGACTCACATCTTTTACATCTCACGCCTGATTTTCACTGTTCCTCCGCCTGTATAGATCCAGTTGTCTATATCATTCTATTCTTTAGTCCCACATCCCATTTTTCATCTTATGATTATGCTATACTTAGGGTGTACTTTACCCTAAGTATAGGGGGGATGTCGGACCTGTGAGAATTCTTTTCATTCTTTCTGCTCTTGTTTTTGCTGCCTATACTTAGGGATATTTTACCCTAAGTATAGGGGGGGCAGATTCTGTATATTCTTCACTCGGCTTTCCCTTCATGTACAGCTTTCTATACTTAGGATTAGTTAATCCTAAGTATAGGGGGAAACCACCGAGTTCTTCTCATTCTATTCATTTATTCGTTCCTGTACTTAGCCATTCCTTTTCACTTCCCTTTTACTGAGCACGAGTTATGTCTTCTTTATCGCTCTTGATCACTCTGAGGACATCGTTCGAGCTAAGTATAGGGGGGGTGTGTATATATTTCATATATACTTTAACCATAACTCGTACTTTGTGTGAGTGTGTTAATAAATAAAATGGCTAAAAATCACAAAAATTAAAATTTTTTTTCTTGTACATAAACTTCTTTTATTCT
This sequence comes from Ottelia alismoides, assembly GCA_037367405.1. Taxonomy (NCBI): domain Eukaryota; kingdom Viridiplantae; phylum Streptophyta; class Magnoliopsida; order Alismatales; family Hydrocharitaceae; genus Ottelia; species Ottelia alismoides. The sequence goes on from JAZKJV010004874.1 coordinate 242,556, forward strand.
TGCACATACATAGCTAGTGTATAAAGTATTTTTGTAAAAATGATTTCAAAAATCTTTTGTGTAAAGCTCGTGTAAAATATTTTGTATCAAAATTATGTATATAGTACAAAAATTTTTCCAAAATGTTTTGAAAATCAAAAGTTTGCAAAAATCTTGTGTAAATGTTTGTAAATATCTTTTTGCAAAACTTGCACCTCATGCATCATTCATTCATGATTTCAAAACATTTTTCAAAAATTTTTGCATGATTGTAAAATATTTGTAAATAGCATCTTGTGTACATATATGTATATAGTTTTTCCTGGATGAGAGTTGACATGTAAATTAAGCCTGGAATTAAATTGAGAAATGGAGCTTGAATAAGATCTTAATTCACTTAACTCCAAGAGGAACCTTGTAGGACTTAGGTTTAAGGCTTTTCAGGTCCATAAGGACTTAATTCTTTGAGTCCACTAGGCTGTGAGCATATGTCATCTTGATGAGCCTAAGTAGAGCATTTAACAACACACATATGACTCTCAGAGACAATGGCTTAACTTGCACCTGCACTTTACACATGGCTCTCCATGGATGAGGTGGTGAGGAGGCAGTTTCCTTTGGCTTGGGGTAGCATATGAGGGTAGTACTTCTAGGCGGAACCTCTCTTCTTCTTATAGTGAAGGAAGTGCACCTCAACTTGGTCTAGTGGTGTTGAAAGCTAAAGACAGAAGCTGTGGGTTGCAATAAAGCTTCAAAAGAGGGATAGTCTACTGGCTCAAGGGGAAATTTCTTATATATGCTGCACCATGTAGATATGTGTACAGAAGTCTTGAAAAAAAAAAAAAATGCAAAAAGAACTCCAAAAAAGTGGTGGGTCGGATTGAAAATTTAATAACCCCACCGGAGTATAAAGATCTCATGAAGCTTGCAGCGGGAGACTTAGCTACACTGGCTAAGCTTCCAAAACTCTATACTTCTACCCCCTCTCCTTGAGCCAGTTGCACTTGAACTTAGAAGGGAATACCCCGCTTCTCGAGGAAAGAGTTGCTAGACTGAGGCATTAGAGTTACCAGGTTGAGGGAGGTTGTTTCTTTGTCACTTCTGAGGTGGGGAGCCACATATCACTTACACCGCAAGGAAAAGATTCATGGTCATTAGAGTTTGTGTATGTAGACTTGTTCTGATCTGGTTTATTGAGGAGTCTTGCCCATAGATTGGTGGAACTTGGAGGCTGTTGAGTTTTAGGCTTAAGTCCAAATAAGGTTCTGACACATTAATAATCCTAAGATCTGATCGAGCTCCATATTTCAAATTAATGAAGGAAAATTTAATAAGTCAACCTTGATCCATGTACATCCTCTTTTTCTTTTTCTTTTTCTTTCTTTTTCACTTCTTTTTCAAATAAGTGTTTGCTAAGGGACTAGCAAAGTTAAGCATAGGGGGGTGATGAATACCCATTCATCACTCTTTATTCTTCTATTTTAGCTACAAAAACCCTTTGCAAATACATGTAGATATGTGTAAATACCATTAATTACCAAAAGCATGCATTGTGTAAAAAACCTATAATTAGCATGTTTTTGTGCACAAAATAAAAGAATAAAGAGCAAAAAGAAAAAGAGGGAAATATTTAGAATAAATATTGAGCAACCTAACCCAAGGGAGGGCTCAGCATGGGCCTGACCGCATAAAAGCCAAAGTAGAGGGAGATAGGGGCTCACATTTGTATATATTTGTAAGTAAATAAAACTATATATTTTCCTCACCCAAAAATGTGTTTGTACATATTGTATTAAAAACAAAATAAAAAGATAAAAATCAAAAAGACAAAAATACCCTCTCACCATGTGTGTAAACCACATCTTGTATTTATTTAACCCTATAAATAAATTCAATTATTTTCTAAACTTTTTGTAAATATTCTATGGTATATTTTGTAAATAAAATAAATAAAAAGAAACAAAACAAAAATCAAATAAAAATCACAAAAGTAAAAATACCAAAATACATTGTATATATACCATGTGTATAAATGCATATACTTATTTATTTAACCCTTGTATATAAGTGATAAAAATAAAATAAAAATATTCTTTTATTCCATATTTCATGTTGTAAATAAATAAAATACAAAAAGAGCATAAAAACACATAAAAATAACAAATAAAAAATCAAAAATAAAAATCCATATAGTGTATATATACCTATATATAGAGCTAACCTATTTTTATTTCCAAAAATTAATTAAAAATCACCAAAAAATAGAAAAAAATAAAAGAAAAATATTTCATGTTTTAAGTTTTCTCTAATTCGACCTATTTCTACCCTAAAAAAATAAAACAAAAAAATGCACACACGTGGCAGACGCTGGTTGGTCCACGGGGGAATGTTGACCCCAGTCAACTCCCCCGCGACTCCTTCCTTTTCTGGAAACCGCGCGCCGCGCCCATCTTCCCCGATTTTTCCCACGCGACTCCAGCTGTCTCCCATTCAACCCCCGCGCCCAAATTCTTCGCCGCACATCCCTCTCCCTCGCCCGATCCTTCGCCATCGAATCTACACTTTCCATCGCCGTCCTCACTCAACCCTAATCGCCCGGTCACATTATAAAACCATCACCTCCGCCGCCCTCGCGCCGCATCTTTGGCCCTTCTCTTCCTTCCCCGTGACCTCCATTGGCTCCGCCTGAGTGACAGCGAGCGTCAGCCCTTGTTGCAGTGAGGCGAGGAAGCGTAACCATCGATCCGGCGTAACCTCGCCGTCCTTGCTCCGCCGCCGCGTTGAGCATCGAGCTTCAGGCCTTGACGCCCTTCGAAGCTACGACCCGGAGACAGCCACGCTCCAGCACAGTCTACTTCAGCCACCAGGTAGCCTTAGATCCTTCTAGTTTCGTCTAATTTCCGTTTACGCCCAAATCCTCGTTCCGACGCACATCTCCGATTCCGGCCACTCCGATCACCCATCTCCCAATCCGACCCGATCAGCACCTTCGCAACCTCCTCACGCACCTTCTTCACCTATTCGCACAACCCAGATCGCACAGGATCTGGGAGTCGAGCTCCACCGCCGTCGCTTCGCCGGAGCTCTTTCGCCCCACCGCATCGTTCATCTTCACCCCGTCTTCTTGGGTCGAGGCACTTTGCCCTCGACCCGCGAAGCTCCTTGTCTACTTTGCAGGTCCAAGGGAGGTGTCTGAGCCTCCAGTTCATTCAAGCCAGGAGCTTCGAGCCATAAGCCTCGCCGGAGCCCCTCCAGGGCTCGGTTGGGTCCGTGGCCACCACCAGCAGCTGCGGGACACCCTAGCGGAGCTTCTCCGACCTTCAGGCGCAGCTGAGGAGACCGGAGGCACCTTCACGAGGCCGGCGAAGTTCGCCGGCCATCAGTTCTTCGAGGACCCTCCATCGCCGTCAGATCAGCCTCACCGCTCCAGATTAGATCTCAGCCGTCCGATCGAGGAGCTGCTTCCACCGTCCGATCAGAGGAGACGCCATCTGGAGCGCCCACCACCCGCAGCCGTTCGATCTACACGTGGCGCGCATCCAACGCTTCATTAATAAAGGGGTAAATTTCATAGGCCCCCCTCTGTTTGTTGTATTTCAGTTTAGTCCTGTAATTGTCAATTCTAGTTGTTTATTTTCTGGGTTATTTGCATCAAGGACCTCGGATTTAATTTTAATTGCATTTATACCCCTGCCAGTAGAGACCCACGTGCTTTAGCACGTGTTTTGTTGGGTTATTTGTATGAGACCCCTTGTAGTTCTGGATGTTATCTATTGAATAAAATGTTTTGTGAAATTGCATTTATACCCCTGTGAGCATTGATTTTACACATGTGCGAATTATTTTGGGTAAATTGCAACATAAGCCCCTGGACTTTTGATACGAGTTATCAATAGGTCCTTGGAACTTATTTTTCTTACAATTAGGTCCTTGAGTGCCCCAGACACGTGTTTGGCACGTGACTTCTTGGGTATTTTGCACCAGGACCCCAGAACTTTTGGGTATTTGCACTTAGGTCCCTGTGCACAGTGCCCAACCTTTGTTTTTTGAATAAAATATCAAACGACCTCCAAATCCAATGAAATTTTGACACATGGCTCCTGCCATGGTGTAGGAATTTCTATTATTTTTGGGGACATTTTTGAGTTCATTTATTATTTTTAAAAATTCAAAAACACATATTTTTGCTACTGTTTGACTTTAAAAATACCAAAAAAATACAAAATCACCTTTAAAAATTCTAAAAAAATTAGATAATGTTGTTTACTGGTTGTTTGATTTTCTAGCCAATTTTGGCTACTTTTCATCACTTAAAACCCATAAAAATTGAAAAACCCTTAAAAACTCATAAAAATTATAGTAAATAAATTAAAAACCCAAAAACAATAATTAGGGTGCCTAAATTTTCCTTATTCTTTCTAGATTATAGGAAAATTACCTCCAGGGTTGTTTGAAGCTCTTAAATATTTTATTTTTGAGTTTCTAACCTTGCTGGACAGTACCCTACATTCTTTGCATTGTTTGATTTTTAATAATTAATTTACCCATTAGAAAAATCCCAAAAATTCACCAAAAACAGTAAAAAACATTTAAAACCTAAAAACCAATTTTCTAGAATTTTTGCATCATTCTTGTGTGTTGTATAAATTGTTAAAGTTGCATTGTATTTACTTTCTCTCATTTTCTCATTAATTAAAAATTCTAAAAAAAAAAAAAATACAAAAACAAATAAAAAACTAAAAAAGACTCTCTGGGATTCTTGACTACATCGTAGGCCGCAAGGCCAATCTGTGCTCCTTGTGTTCGACCCTGGGAGCTATACCAGGTTAAACCTATAGCAGACCGCTCTTTCGTGTGCTTGCTTGATTTTATCTTATTTGAGTGGTTATTTTTCTGGATTGACACGTTCTGAGTGACTGAGGACAACGACATTGTGATTTATTTTCCACCTCGGTTTCTCTCTTGATTTTCGTGCGATCATATACTCAAATCTGAGTTGATCAAATGTAGACAGAAGTATGAAGAACTGGAAGTTGTGTGTGTTTGTGTGTGTGTGAGGTGATCAGAATCGAGGTTTTGGTTGAGATTTGTTAAGGAAAACATAGGGGTTGATGAGAGAAGATAGGTAATGAGATGAGAACGATGAAGAGATTGGAAGACCTAACCTGAAATGAAAGCGGATGAAGTTGTTTGCTTGGGGAATCAAGCTTCGGTGAGCTCGATGATCATGACCTCGACCATTGGTGGATCTGGGAGGCAATGTGCGCAATAGGGATGATCCTCGATGCCGGCGGCGATCACGTTGGACTCCCTCGCTCGACCTCGCTTCAACGGAGGAAGATGTGGTTGTTGTCACTCTCTCCCTCTCTCACCTAAGCTCACAGTAAGGTAAAAGGTCACAAATGGCGGATTAAAAGGCTGAGAGGGGGTGAGGTCCTTTTATATATGGAGGAGAAAGAAGAAGAAGCCTCCTGGTTCATTGAACCTGGACGGCTGGAGAAGATGAACATATGTTGAGGGTGAATGGCGAGAAGTTGGGATAACGACCTGGTGGTCCCAAGTCGTTGGGATGTTGGCGGCAAAGGAAGAGGGAAAAGAGAGAAGAAGAAGATAGAGGTAGAAGAAGGCAAATAAGGGGAACAATGGAGAGGAGAAATGTGGAAGAAGGAGGAGATAACAATAAAATAAATATTAACTAAAACTAATTAATTTAAATAAATGCAAATTATAAAATATTAATAAATACTTTAATGATATAAATATTATTATTTAATTATTTAAATAGATATATATAATAGGTATATTATACATATATAATTAATATAACTTATTATTTTAAGTTACTTTAATTTTATAAATTTTAATTTAATTTTATATTAATAATATAACATTAATAGTATACTAATGAAGTACAAAAATACATGAAACAACGAAAAATTAAATAGAATTAAATTAAGATTCATTGCACAATTATACGAATAAGGTCCTAAAACCTACTTTTTGTATATTAACTTTTATTTTAATGAAAACACTTTTATTTGGTAGGTAATTTTATAAAATAAACCTTAAAAGTGAGTACATCCAATTCAGAGTTTATATGGCCTAGTTATGAGGTTCGGAATTTCGGCTTTACGATCTTTTGGTTTTGAGATTTATTGGTATATATTCATAGTTAATTTCAGGCTATATTTTTGTATTTTTATACTAATTTTGTAAATAAATTAGAAAAAAGAGTTAAGTTAAACGGAGTTAAGAATAATTAAATAGGAAATGAAGAAGATTTATATACATATTATACATATATACAAAGGGGTCCAAATACCAAAACTTATTTTTATTCTAATATTTTTGGTATTTTTAATAAATAGTGATAGTTATAAAACAAAGTTTAAAAGTAAGTTTGGTCAATTTGGAGTTTCTATAAATAGTTATGAATTTTAGAAGTTATCTTTTGTAGGTTTTTTTAGTTCAGTGTAATTATTTATTTTTGCACTAAATAATTTTTCTGATATTTTTATAAATTAATATATATTATTATAAATAAATTATAAAGAAAATATTTTGATTTGAAATTTTTAGATGATAAATAAAATAGATAAACATATAGACAAGGTAAAAAATGAATAATTGTACATTGATGATCTTGATTTTTTTGATATTGTTATAAGTTACGATCCTTATCTCCCCCTGCTTATTTATTTTATCGACCATGTCAATATTGACGTACTCTTGGGGTTAGAATCAATCTATACATATTTACATGTATACATCCTTTTTTCCTTTTGTTTTTATTTTTCTCTTTATTATTTTATTTTGGATACAATAAGTGTTAAATATGTAAGATTAACAAATGAGGTTAGAATGTTAATTATTGAGAATTAGTTGATATTTACTTGTATTTTACCAAGGATTTTAGACAACATGAAAGAATAAAGGATATGAATCTTGGATTCATCTTTCCCCTATACTTTACCTTTGCTAGTCCCTTAGCAAACACTTATTCTAAAAAAAATGAAAGATAAAAAGGAAAAGGAAAATAAAATAACTTAGAATACTTGATCGTTTCTTTAAATCGAATTTCACTTAGCCAAAAATCAAGAACTTGAAATAGGCCTTTTTATTAACGATTTGTCGGGACCTCATTAGAATTAGGATTTAAGACTCTACAGTACTCAAGTTCCACAAGTCCATATCTAGGTTCACCTCAACAACCAACTCAGATCCATCCACCCATCAAGTGAACTATTCAACTTTGAAATCAATTTATACTTTATGTGAAAGGTGTTAGATCTTCCTTCTTGAGGAGGCAAAGAACTGACCACTTCAATAATACAAGCCCATAGGTTCCTCATCTAGCTACTCGATCCTCGAGGAGGGGGTATTTCCTTCTTAATTCATGTACATATTGTGTGCACAATCGAAAGGAGAAAGGAAGTAAAAGAAAGTGAAGAGAAGTGGAGTGTGGTCGATGTAATCAGATCTCATGTGAAACTTGGCTAGTTTAGCCAAGGCTCCACCAAGATATGCAGGCCTTCTGAAGCTTGGACCATTGTGGTCATGTATGTATTTGGTATTTGACTTCTTTTTTGGTAGGGAATATTGTTGTATTGCATTGATCTTTTGTACTCCGATGGATATATAATCCTTTTTCTGCCCATATTTCGAGGTATTAGAAAAATTGTGCTAGCAGACCATCCTTCACCCAAAACTTTATTCAACCCCATACTCCCGTCTTTAGATTTCAGCGCCACTAGACAAGGATGAAAACACCATTAAAATGAACTGCCCTTCGTAACCTCATGCAAATCGATCTAAGTGTGTTGTACATGAGTCCAAAATTTGGTTCAAATGATGAAGAGTTAAATGGATGACACCGAGTGTCCTACTTAGGCAAGTTTAAGTTGAATTTCGAACACGGTCTTATTGAACCCAAAGAATTAAGTCAAAGACCTGAAGAGTCTCAATTCCAGATCCTAATAAAGTCCCTTTAGAATTAAGCGGATTAATGCCTAAACCAGGCTCCATCCTTCATACTTAGTTACATTCGATTCAAGAATCAATCTTGTTCTGAAAAATACTAATGAATTCAATAATTTTTTTTATGAAGTAGATTTTTCGATTTAAACTTTTTATATACAATTTTGTAATTTTTATTGGGTTTTAAAACTTTATTATTTTTGGGTATTTTTTGAAAGAGTTAGTGAATTGAATTGATTACAAGAATTTATCCAAAAATTATGTGTATTTTTACAAAGAATTTTAGATATGATTTTATATACCACTTTATACAACTTTTGTACAAGATATACAAAAGAATTTTGTTTGTAAGTTTTTATGTTATTAAGAATTTTATATACAAGCATTTTACAACACATTTTATATACATTTTTAAAGCTCTTTTTTTTATATCTCATACAAGCTTTTTTTATAACTCATATTTACAGTTTTCTATCAAATTTTAAAAATACAAAATATAAATCCATAATTTTAGAGCCATATTATTAAAAATACAATAAAGTACGAGTTTTGGCTTCCAAATTATATATAGAATATATACAACATCCCCTATACTTAGCGTGAACTATGTCCTCATAGTGACCAAGAAGTGATAAAGGAAGACATAACTCAGACTAAGTACTATACTATAACGACTCAATAAAAGAATAAATAATAGAAGTCAATCAACCCTCTATACTTAGGATCAACTAATCCTAAGTATAGGAGACTCAAAAATGAGGATGATCAAGGTCAAAAGAATGTACACAAATCAATAACTCGGATTGTCCCCCCTATACTTAGGGTAAAATATCCTAAGTATAGAGAAGAATATCAATAGTTGAGGGACAAGAGAGAGAATAGACGATACAAAATGAAAACAATCAAAGACGAAAACAAGCGATATTACCCTCCCTATACTCAGGGTAAAGGAAACCCTAAGTATAAGCAACAACAAAGGTAATAAAACAGCATTGTAAAAGATGAAGTTTTGTACAAAGTTTTAAGTTTTAAGTATAAGTTGTTTATGTGTTGATGTGATTTGAATCCTACTTGATTGGGAATCCATCTAGATTCTAATTGATGTAAAGCTTCTTCAAGATTTTAGTAGTTCAAAATTTCCTGATTAGAGAATCCATCTAGACTGTAATAGATTATAAGATCTATCTGGGTTATGATTATTTCTTAACCCGCCCATTCTTTCCATTGGGGGAGATTTGGAGATTTTTATGTTTAAAAAATTTGGGAAATATTTTTCTTTAGAGAGATTTGAGAATCTGTCTATTAATACATATTTATCTATATGAGATATTACATAAACTTCCGTAGGATTAGTATTTGCAATCATCCTTTATACTTCAATTCTTCTATCATATAAAGAGAGATCTATTGCCTCCAGTAAGGACATAGCCTAGTTACATGTAGACATGTAAATCATATGTTGTGATTTTATTTTCATTATTGCTTATTCATGAATTTCTTTGAGCAGCCCACTTCTGTTATGCCTAGTAAATTGGTATCAGAGACGTAAGGTTTGTATCAAGTAAGGAGAAAAAATCTCATACAACATGAAGATTGATAAGTTTACCAATAAGAATGAACTCAACCTTTGGCAACTAGTTAAGAGGGTATTTCAGTATCTGAGAGGAACATCTGATATTGACCTCATGTATAGAACTAATTTAGAAGTTTGATTCATAGATATTCAATTCAGAATATGTTGCGGACGTTGACATGAGATCTTACATCTTTACATTGGCAAGTTATGTCATTACTTGGAAGATTACCTTACAACAGCCATATACTTTCTTTATCGCAGAGACAAAGTATACGAGGTTGACAGAAACTGCAAAAGAAGACATTTGGTCCAATGGCTTGGTTGTTAATCCCAATCCACAACATGATCAAACTATGGTATACTATGACAATCTTAACGAAATGTGTGTATCCAAGGAATAGGTGCACCATGCAAAGATCATGCATAAAAATCAAATCTCACTTAAATCTGTTTTGAGAAGAGGGACAATGTGAAGAAGTTTGACACTATAGATAACCCAATTGATATGTTCATAAAGTTCATTCCGAGAAGTAATTTCAAATGTTACATGAACTTGCTCAATGTTAAATATTCCCATGAAGATGAAGGGTGTAGTGGAATCCAGCTGTGAATATTCTATTATCTGAAAGTTAAACTCACTGCATAGTCTAAAAGTGATTTCTCCACTATCTGAGAATTCAATTCACAATGCAGTCCAGATGGCTTTTCTACTATCTAAGATTTCAACTCATGGTAGAGTCTAGCGGTATTTTTCTGTTATATTAGACTTCAACTCACGATGGAGTCTGGCAATATTTTTTATACTATTCGAGAATTCAAATCATGGTGGAGTCTAGTAGTAGTTGTTCTTCTATCTAATAATTAAAACCACAATGGAGTCCACTAGTGGTTTTTCTACCATTTGAGAATCCAACTCATGATGAAGTCTAGCAATGGTTTTCCTGTTATCCGAAAACTCAACTCACATTGAAGTCTACTATTTAAGAATTCAACCCATTCAACTCACGCTAGATGTTATTTAACCCATGGTAGAGTTTAGTACAGGTTTTCTACTATATGAGAATTCAACTGTTAATAAAGTGTAGTAGTGGATATTCTGCTATCTGATAATTAAAATCACGTGGATGCTAGCTGTGATTTTTTAGTTATATGAGAATTCAAAACACCGAGGAGTCTAGTAATATTATTTCTGTTATATGAGAATTCAACTTGGTGAAGCCTATCAGTGCTTTCTCTGTTATTTGGAAATTCAACTTGTTGTGGGTACTAGCAGTGGTTTTTTCTACTATCCGAGAATTCAACCCATGATATAGTATTAGTGGTTTTTCCGCTATCCGAGTATTCAACTCGCAATGGATTTTAGTAGTGATTATTCTCTCTGAGAATTCAATCCAAAATGGAGATTAGCAGTGTTTTTATTGCTATCCGAGAATACATCTCAACATGAAGTCTAATAGTTGTTTTTCTACTATCTGAGAATTCAACATACATGCAGTCTAGTAGTGTTTTTTTTCTTCTATTAACCTATTTAAGAATTTAAATCATGGTAGAATCTAGCAATGATTTTTTGCTATAAGAGAATTCAAACCACTACTATCTGAGAATTAAACTCACAGAGAGTCTAACAATTTTTCTACTATTGAAATATTCAATTCAAGATGAAATTTGTTGATATGTTTAAATATTATATAATTAGGATCAATCAAGATTCTATTTGATGTAAAGATTCCTTTAAATTCTGATTAATCGTAGTATTGATCTGGATTCTTATCTATCCAGACCATAACTGATGAGAGATCCACTTAGATTATGATTATTTCGGAAAAGATTTGAAAAATCTTCATGTTTAGAGGTGTTTGAAAATATGTCTATTTAAACATATTTGTCTACATAAAGTACTATATAAATCCACATAACGTTAGTCTTTGGAATCTTCATCTGCAACTCAGTTCTTCCCGAAAGAGATTCACGGCCACTACTACATGTTAACCTTGCAAATCATGTGTTGTGGTTGTTTTTGTGCTTTCTTATCTATGTGCATATTACACCGACCTGTTTGCTTTGCGCCTAATATTATGTTGGGTAAAATGGGGCTGCCCCTTGAGGGGGAGCTAATTTGACTCCCCCGTCCTATTTCATCCGTTTTTTTATTTTTTTTGAATTTTTTTCTATGGATTTTCATCAATATATCCCTATATTATGCTATCAAAAATTCATGCGAAACAGACGGCCTCCATCCAGACATGGTCATTTTTAGCAATTCTGTTACCGTTAAAAAATGACTATCTGTATGGATGTCGTAGGAGTCTCTATTTCGCACGAAATTTTAATAGCATAATATAGGGATATAGTGATGAATATTCACAGAAGCAATTTTCAAAAAAAAAAATAAAAAATGATCGAAATGGCGCAGGGGAGCTAAGGGCAGCCACGTTAAACCCTATTATGTTTTCTTGTTTCTTGTGTGTTGTGTTGATGCTCGTTATTCTCCTGAATTATTTTTCCGTTATTTTACTACATTTCTTGTGTGTTGATGCTCGTCTATTCTTATGAATTATCTGTCAATTATTTATTCCACATCAGAATTCATTGTGAGGTCGACTGGCAACTGACGATTTCTAATCGGAAAGATTAATGTTATGAGTTTAACTAGAACGAACAAAAGGCTTAATCTCATGCAACTCTAATATAAAAGGTAAAGTTTAAATATGTACGAGTTGAAACTAAGTAGGGAATTTTTTTACTCTATTTTTTGTATTTTTTTCTCATATTTTTCTTCTTCAGTACTTTTGTGCTTTTTATTTTATAAGAGATAAAATGAAATTATATATTATAAATAATTGTATCGATGTAGATATAAGCTAATAAATATTTGAGGGTTTTGTGATTGTCCAACGATTCTTTACATAAGTAATCAACAAAAGAAAATACATTGGATGCTAATTTTTATTCGATTGATTGTTTCTAGCAACGCTCTCTAAAAATTGCAAAATCTACTAATATTTAAGTAGAAAAAATATTGTGTAAGAAAATCCTAAATAATCATCCTAATAAAATATATAAGATGGTAATTTTGCTTTTGAAATTTTGATTATAACTTGGGATATGAGTATTTCGAATATGTAAATTATGATATCTAGCGGCTCTGTGAAAACTATCCTACAATAAATAGTTTCCAGATACACTACTTTATTAATATCTTTTAATCCTTGTAACTAGTAATCATAACAGCATAAAACTTGCTTTATAATGCTGAACTTAGCGTTGTAAATATCAAAACTCCATTACTTCAAAATCTTGTTGAAGGAAAAAAACCCTAAATGTACAATTTTTTTATAATTAAAAGTGGTTTATGGAGTACAATGCTCTTAGGGTAAGCATGAGTTTATTAAAAAGTATCAAGGTTTGAGCATCTACTTTGATTTAATCAAACATGCTCGACTAAAACATATCTCCTTTTGTTATTCAATTTAACAAGGTGTGACTTTACCTTATTATCGTAAATTGGACTATTGATTGATAATGCTCTCTAGTCAGACCAACTGACATGACAAAGTTTCCTTCGTTATTCATTTAAACATCTCATCTCCAACATTACTCTCTTCTTTGATAAACATTATGTTGATACGAGTTTTTTTTTTGAGAAAAATGTTGGTGTGAAGATTCTAATTGTTGAATCCTAATTGGTTAGTATCCTTCAAGATTATAATTGGTGTGAAGATTCTTCCATATTTTCATTGATCATAGTATCCATCCGATTTTGATTAGAGAATTCATCCATACCATAATTGATTGGAGGATCCATCAGCTTCTGATTATTTCATAATCCATCTATTCTTCCTACTGGGGGAGATTTGGAGATCCTCCGATTTAAGGAGATTTGGGAAATTTGCAAGTTTAGAGAGATTTTGAATTTATCTATTTGTGGTGATTTTATTATATACGGGGTGCTATATAAATACATGTAAAGTTTGTATTTTGGCTTATCCTCTGTACTATCCTTTATTTTCTCTTTCTCCACATATAATGAAATCGAAAGTTATTACCTAAGGACATAGCCAAATTACAAGTGAAACCTTGTAAATCCGTGTGTATGTGGCTTTCTTGATACAATAGTGTTTGTTTAGTTATGTTACTCGTAACAAACCGGTATCATAGCATTGGGTATATGTGAACCATCAAGTAGACATGATCGTGTAATCTGAAGATCTAGAAATTCGCGCGAAAGAACGAATTCAATCCCTTCCCAAGCAACATGGCATCTAGGTGCTATTGTACCAAGAGAGGGTGAATGCACTCAATCCCTCCAAATTAACGGTGCATGAAGAGAAAGAGCATTCAATGATCATGCTATATTTGATGGACAAGATTACCGTGGAAGCTGGAAAGTTTATACATAACGAAGTTACTGATAAGCAAGTTGTTATTGAAGCAACGTCTATCCTCTTTCCACATGCAAGAAGTTAAATATAATGTTGATGAATTTAAGAAACATCGATGTTAAGAGAGAAGATCATCACGTTGTCTTGATTTGGTTAGTTTCTCTTCTACTTCATATAAAACTTGTGTTCAGTAATTTATTGGTGGAAATAAAGAGATAACCCTAGATGAAGTCTATCATTTTGCATATGCATGAACTTCCACACATGGCTACCGGTAAGCATGACTCTCAAGTTGTCGAAGTGGTTATGACTCATGAGAAGAGTCATGATGGTGCTGGAAATACCAACAATGGAAAGCAAAAGTCTAAAGAAGAATCAAAGATAAATCGGAAGGATGTCTACAACTACTGCACCAAATCTGAACATAAGAAAAGGGACTATTTAGATATGAAAGGCAAGACCACAGTTGTCCTTCTGGCTCAAGGACGAGACAGCTCCGAAGATGATTACATACTCACCGTCATGGATCAAATATATGACGAGGATATATGGATTTTTGATTAAGCTCATTCCTATCACATGATACCTTATCAAGATTAGTTTTCTACATATTAGAACATCAATGTTGGAAATGCCATCATGGGAAACAACACGTCATGCAAAATCTTCGGTGTAGGTTCTGTGAAGATCAAGATGCATGATGGGATGGTGAGGACAATTGTGGAAGTTCAGCATGTTCTCAACCTTAGAAAGAATCTTATATCTCTTCGAGTCTTGGAGTTTAAAGGCTATGACTAAAATGTTGTAGGAGTATTATAGGTGGTCAAAGCAAAGGCAATCATAATCCAAGGTAATAATCAGAAGACCCTTTATGTTATAGAGGGATCTACAGTTCTTGTGAGTAAGTTCAAAAATGGTTGGAAGTAAGTTCAAAAATGGTTGGACTTTCTCGGTATCGATAATTAGCAACAACCCAATGGATGGGAAAGCAGATGTGGAGTTCATTAGTGGTTTTTCCTGTTATCTGACAATTCAATACACGATGAAGTCAAATAATGGTAAATCCTATTGTACAAGAAGTCAACTCATGATGGAGTCTACTGGTAGTTTTTCTGCTATCTGAAATTCAACCCATGATGAGGTGTAAAAATGATTAATTCTGCCATATGAGAATTCAACTCACGGTGGAGCCCAACTATGATTTTTCTACTATCTGAGAATTGAACCATTATGAAGTCTAGCGATGGTTTATTCATTTTGTTATATGAGATTCAACTTACAATGGAGTTTAGCATTATTACCTAAGATTTCAATTCACGATGGAGAATGCTGATATGATTTGAATCCTGATTTATTGGTGTGAAGATTCTTCCAAATTCTGATTGATCAAAGTATAATCTATATTCTGATTAGAGAATATATACGGACCATAATTTATTGGGGGATCCATCCATGTTTTGATTGTTTCCTAATCTATGTGCTCTTTCTATTAGGGAGATTTGTAGATCGTATGTTTAAAAAGATTTTAGAATATTTCTATTTTTAGAGATTTTATTATGTATGGGATACTATATCAATCCCCTAGGATAAGTGGTTTGAATCATCTCCCGCATCATCCTATGTATTTTCCCTTTCTCCATAAATAGTGAATGCCACCCAAGGACATAGCTCGATTACGGGCGAACCTTGTAAATTCATGTGTACATGATTTGCTTTTTCTTTTGTGTCTGTTTGCTTCTGCTACTCCCAACACATTCTATCTGCCTCGATGACCCCATCCACCTCTCGATGATCCCATTCGACTCAATGTTCCCATTGCCCTAATCTATATTGACGACTCCATCCCTCTCTCAATGCTCTCCCTCCTGCCCACCTCGACGACTCTATTTGTCATGATGCTTTTGTCTATCTTAACGGCTCGATGTGCTTCGAGGACCACCAGGATTTCCAACTTATCATGCTTCTCATCGATGTTGATATGCAAATAACTTATGTGGAACTTTGTATAAATTTATCAAACTTTTTGATCTTAAGACTCCAAATATCCTATACGATGCTAGCATAAGGTTATGATTGTTCTGTTTGTTAAAATGTTATCTAGATGTATGAATAATGATGTTAATACGGGATATTCCTAGCTGTGAATATTTGTCCCTATCTCTTTCTCATTTAGGTCATAGTCATGACCATCATTTTCTTTCATTTTTACATGTGGTGGGGGTGGGTGGGCTGCCTCACTTTGTTGTACAATTTGATTTTCCAATCAAGTTACCGGTAGGTTTATAGGTGAAAGTAGGTTTAGATCGAATTTTAAAGTATGTACATTTTCAAAAGATGTATAAGACTTAAAAGATTTTGACTTAAATTTCTTTTATGCATTCTATGAATTTTAGATCCTGACATTTCTTGGGCCCTGGGCAAAAGTGAAAAATGGACCCTTATAAAAAAATTTTGATGAACAATGTTCCTTTATATAATTCCATTAAATTTTGAACTTTAGCATTGAGTTACTAAAAAGTCGATTCTATAAGGGCTCATTTTTTATGAGTCGTTTCATTAAAAAATTGATTCCATAAGGGCTCATTTTTCAACGAGTGTTTCATCGAAAAATTCGATTCTACAAGGACTCATTTTTCGGTGAGTTCTTTCGCTAAAAATTTGATTTTACAAGACCTCATTAGGACATATACTATTTTTTTCTAAACTAAAGGCTGAATACATGTAAAAATAGGCCCCTCAAGTTGGACTCGGAAACTACCCTCAGGGACGGCCTTATACTATCTCCAATTTCAACCACAACTTTCATTTTCTCTTGTTGTGAATAGGAGCTTCCCAAAATATTAGACAAGAGATCCGACTACCCTTTGGAATACCCATTCCATTGCGTGAATCCACTCCTTGGGGAAGCAGACCTAGCTTGAATTTCTCTCACCCAATCATGTGCACTTCACTATAGAACTTTTTCGATTCAAAAGAAAGGTGGTGGGCCCCGTGAGGATAAGCGAGTTCCCTTGAAATGAATGTGGTACTAATCTTTCTTTTCAGAAAGGGAGCAGAGACTAAGCATAGCATCTAGCTTCAAGTAGGACTCGAGTAGAAGGTCAGGACAAGAGTGTGAATAGCCTTCGTGCTTCCGTGGCACCTGGCTTATATATCTGATTGCACATTGAAGATAAGGAAATGAGAGTGCTTAAATTATATTGTGAACATTAATATATTATTCTTCCTTTGATCATGGTATAAATGGTGATTGTGTGCACTTATTATTGTTGTTATTGGGTTTCTAGATTCGGGCGGTTATGAGAAGGTCTAGTACAGACCAAAAATCATGTCTC
This sequence comes from Ottelia alismoides, assembly GCA_037367405.1. Taxonomy (NCBI): domain Eukaryota; kingdom Viridiplantae; phylum Streptophyta; class Magnoliopsida; order Alismatales; family Hydrocharitaceae; genus Ottelia; species Ottelia alismoides. The sequence goes on from JAZKJV010004874.1 coordinate 259,805, forward strand.
TCCCATTGTCAAAGGGTAGTAAGGCATCATAGCTCGTTAACCAACTTGTCAGCTAGCTCAAGCTCAATGAGCTCGACCTTGAGCCAACTTTTGGATCTCGAATTATCTAGAGCTCGAGTCTAGAAATCATTATCGAGCTCAGGCCAAGGTTGTCTCTAGTGGGAATGGATCATGTAAATAATACAAATGTAGAAAAAATCAAGAGAAAAAACACACGAACATAAAGACATAATGGTTCAATAATGTGCCTAAATCCTCTACTCACACCAATCCACTACTCACACCAAGCTCGTTTAGTTCTTGAAAATGTTCATGGGGTACAATGAGCAAATTGCCCCCATGCTAGTTGAATCGACTCTTGATTCAACTTATACATCACCAATCAATCTTCACTGAGAAACAACAGTCTTTTTTTCCACAATGACGTAAGGTTGGCTACATTTTTTGCCTCCATTCAGATTTATTTTGGGTCATTCCCAGGTCTATATTTAAATAACTATGATCCCTTCGAATAGTCTCATTCCAACAGTTCTTGAGCGTTTCTCACCCTCTCTTAACTAGCTCAACACCTTAAATCTCACATTTTGTAACTGGTGCATCAACCAGCCTCCTTTGGAAATGACAAAACATAATAGATGTTATACAACACCAATCAATCTTTGCGGAGAAAGCGGGAGAAAAATCTGATATGTTTGATAGTAGCATTGTGGGTATCCAAGAGGTCAACCCTAAAAAAACATATCTTTTACTGCTAGATGCCCCCCATCCCAAAGTAATCAAAGTATCTTTGATCCAGAGCTTTATTTTCTGAGTTCGCGGATTGGATTCAATAGCAGAAGCACCTGTTTTTTAAGCAGTCTAAAGAACCAGAAGAATTCAATACACAGTTAGTATGGCCCAAAGGAAAGGGGTGCACAAGCATACCCACAAATCAAAACATAGACAAAAGGAAACATATATCAGCAGGAGATGAGAGAAGGGCGATGGTCAGCAAAAAAAAATCCCAATCAAAAATGCCAGGAGCAGAAGCACATGCTAAGACAATGCATCTCAAAGAATCATCCAACATCTACAAATGTGAAAACCATGAAGTACAATCAATGTTGGACGTTTCTAACTAAGGAACATGAAAGAAGCCCAATCTTAGCAAGCAGACAGTCCATGTGTCCACAACATACGAAATGCTGCACTGAATAGAAGTTTGATTACTGCTTGTGCAACACCTTAACATGGTAAGATCTTCCCAGATCCACGAGTAAACTAACTATCCCAATCTTTAAATATTAGAACATCAATTATAATGTATATTTATTGGTTCACCAGTGATATCCATCTTATGGTCACGGAATAAAAAAAACATTAGAAAGAACATGATACAGTAGTCCAAAGGAGGCCTGTCAACGGACATGTAAATCCACCTTGACGACAAAAAGTTGAATCCATGGAGATTGTCACCTTCAGCTTCGTCGGAGACGAATTGGAACCTGACTGAATTTTGCAGTTAAAAAATCAAGAAAGAATAGAGTAAGCACGGCATCCGAATCTCTACGACCAAGAGAAAGGAACAGCTTGCAAAGGCCCATCAGGTGAACCACCTCCTCCCACATGGAAAATGCTGGGAGATCTATGATCGATATCACTGGCATCAGGAACCAAAAGAGCACCGACATTATCGTTCTCTATCTCCAAACAAGTAGTTGGCAAGACATGATTACTAATGTGTGAGTGATGGTATTTGTCCAAGCCAATGGAAGGCTGACCAAACGGCAGCTGGTTCATGGCGGGCACGATTGGGTACAGGTTGGAGGTTGAGGTCTGAGTCATTGATGACAGAAGAGAGGGAGCACTGTAAGGATGGAGAACTCGGGGTAAACTGCTAGAAAATGCCTTGCTAGTGCCACTGTTGCCACATTCAGGAGGCAAAATTGTGTCCAGAGATTGAAGAGATGGATCTTCTGCGACCATTTCTTTGGCGTCGATTGTCATGGAACAATCATCTTGTAGAAAAGGGAATTGCTTTCCTCCTCCATAATTGGTGGAGATAGAATGTTGCTGGTTGTTGTCAAAGTTGAGGATCAAATGGCTCTTGGAAAGGGGATTTTCCCCATTTTTTGCTAGCGGTAGACATTTGGGAGGGATTGCTGCGGCGATAGAGAATGCCTGTGCGCGTCCATAGAATCCCAAACCTGTAGGAGCTAACGAGTAGGGTTATTCAACTTTTACAGACAAGTTCAGAATTTAATGACGTCAAAAGACAGAATATGTGCTTCGAAAAACAAGAAGTCTTAGAATGGGAAAGGTGCAGGAAGGATAGGTAGATAAACATGCAAACCATGAGGATTTGGAACTATGCGACCAGATATTGAGGGCAGCTGAGGTTTCCTGCGGCGCCTATTGTGCCCATCAAGACGCTTCCTACAGCTTCTCTTCACCTCATCGAATTCTCCCAATAAATGAAACCTTAAGAAAGGGAAACAAAGCAAGAAAGTGATTAACCCCTCCCCATGTAAAATAGGCGCCCGGTTATCAATAGAAGAACAAAGATTATTAATAACAACAATAACGATGAGTTAATGTTTCATGATAATTATAATTACGCGTACAATATCATTCTCGTTTCAAAGTTTAAGTTGACAATGGCTGAAAATTAAATGAAAAAACTCCAATATGCACCTGAAAATGTCAAGGCAGTGAATCTAACTTACTACCGTCCCAATGATCGAAAAGTTAGCTACAAAAATCTCAAGAAATTTTCCCATAGTTATAGCCGATTCACAAATGATATCTTAACCCTAAAATCAAATTAGATATTTTGTTACTAAAAACATCATCTAATAAGTAGTCTCAGTCAGGAAAATCTATATCCATCCATGGTATTGATGTTTGATCGAAATGCAGAAAATTAGCATTTAGAAGAAAGTGAAATGTCAATCTTATTATTTACATAAGAAAATTTAGCTAAACCACACAAAAAATGCAGAATCAATTTTACCTTGGCATGAACTTGAAGGAGTTTTTTCCATAGACCAAATGTGTTAAATGCTATCAGTTCAGAGGACAAAGTTTAAAGTGGTTGATTTATGTTTATGGGAATCTGATCTTTATGAAGGGAATTTTTTTGGGGCCTTGAGCGTAGGCCATCAGTTATCCCAGTTTGTAGCGGCGACCACCATTGATGGAGAATCACATCCATGTTTATCTCGCTCAAGATTATTTAGAGTTTAAGTTTGTAACATCCTAGGCTTAGTTCTCCGATCTGTTAACGGAGAAAACTGGCACTGACAACTTGTTCAGCTTGGGCTCAATTGAACCCTTTGACAACCACCCAAAATGATTAAGCCAAAGTTGTCACGTAGTAATCCCCACTACTTATAACCTACACCCACACTTCATGAGCTTTAGATGTAGGACTATGTTTGGGGGTTGGGGTGTTACAACCTCCCACACTTGTCAAGTAGTAATCCCCACCACTTATAACACACACTTAGTGAGTTTTGAATGTAGGACTATATTTTTGAGGGTTGGGGTGTTACAAAGTAAACTTCTCCATTCGCAGGTTGTGATGCTCTCTAACTTGGGTAAGGGCAATTGTGAGGCTTAATTGTAATCCCCTATTTTCTTTCTCTACAATGTAATGAACAATACAACATTGCATGAGGATAGCCCTATTGATGAACTTTGTAAACCCATTTGTTCATGTTTATTTAATAATTGATATTCTCTTTGTGCTTGATATCGGTAGAAAATCATCAAACAAAAATACAAAGACAAAGATGCAAGATTTATTTGGAAATTCTCTTCTACGAGAGGGGGGAAGCATAGGTACTGTTAGGTTTTCTCCAATGAAGACTGGTTGTTGATGTACCTACTTAATGGTCAAGTGGTAGTACAGTGTGTCTACCACACAAAAGACCAGGGTTCAAATCCCACTCTTGCAGGGGTTGTGTTAGGTAGTCGACGATCATCGTAAAAAATAGTCGAATCTTTCAACATGGATTTGAGCAAAAATCTATGTAACCGACCCTACTTAAAGTGGGAGAAGGCTTATAGAAAAAGAAAAACTAAGACTGGTTGATAAATATGCATGAATCAACCTCGATGAATTTTTAGTGTACCGAGGATATATTGGTAATTTCATATAATCCTCGCAATAACCTTAATCCTAGAGTTCTAGTATAAGAGTGTCCTAGATGACAGGTCCACATATATTATTTTTCGTGAAAGTGAAGAAGAGAGCCCAGTGTGAGCAATAAATGTGCACATATTGCTGAATTACTATAATTGTTGATAGGATTTGAATCCTTGCTGACGCAGTTGAAGAACTGTTTTTCTGCACTCTCTACAAGAAGGCGAGGCGAAGCCCACCTTATCAGAGGGGGATCTCGTTGCCCAGTCAGTAAGCCTTTGGTGAGCCGAGGGGCGTTAGGAGGGAGCATGTAAGCCCCCTCTGTGGGGGCTCGAGGACCACGCATCCCAAACAAAATTATATAAATGATTTCTTTTCTATCCAGGTAATTGGATCCGTTTCTAGTCGGAGTAGTATATAAATTCCCTAGGGTAGGTTTTCTCGCATCCTATATAATTTCCCTTTCTTCACATATAGTCAAACTGATCGTTATCACTCAAGGACGTAGCCCAATTGAGGGTGAACCTCATAAATCCATGTGCATGTATGTCTGCTTGTTTGGTTTTTGCTTGTTTGCTTCCGCTACTCGCAACACTTGTCTTGCGTGAATATGCATGTTTATTGTTGATAGTTTCTACATGTACGTTGTTGGGAAAAATGAAAGAGATGTTTATTCCATCAGCCCTAGGCTCTCTTATATAGGAGAGTAGCCTATGGGTAAATTACATAAATGGATACGGCTGAAAATAAAATTAACAGAGAGATACAAAGGAAACTAATATATATGTTAACACTGCCCCTCAAGATGGAGCATAGATATCAATCATGCTCAGCTTGGACGCACACTTCTGGAATGGGCCTCGTAGTAATGCCTTGGTGAATATATCTGCAGTTTGATTTTCTGAAGTAACATGAGATGTAGCAATGAACCCCTTCTGAATCATGTCACGTATGAAGTGACAGTCGACCTCAATGTGCTTGGTTCGCTCATGGAATGCTGGATTGTTTGCAATGAACAGGGTTGCCTGATTGTCACATTCTAAGTTCATAGGAAGTGGTACATCTATACATAGATCTGTAAGCACAGCCTTTACCCACATCATTTCTGTGCTAGCCTGGGCCATAGCCCTATATTCAGATTCAGCACTAGACCTGGCTACCAACGTATGTTTCTTGCTCCTCCATGAGATTAGAGAATCTCCAACGTAGACTGCAAACCCAGAGGTGGACTTCCTGTCCTTGGGACAACCTGCATAGTCTGCATCTGCACATGCTGAGATAGAAATCCCCTTGCCTTTCTTGAATAGCAAACCTGCACCAGGAGATGATTTAAGGTACATGAGTATCATATGTATAGCATCCATATGGACCTGACGTGGTTGCTCCATGAACTGGCTCACACGACTTACTGCAAAAGATATATCGGGCCTAGTGATCGTGACATACAACAGTTTGCCTACCAGTTCTCTGTATCTTCTTCTGTCCACCTCCTCTGTATCATCATATAGCTTCATACTAGGGTCCATTGGTGTTGTAGCAGGCCGGCACCCAAGCATACCTGTTTCACTCAACAGGTCTGTAACATATTTTCTCTGCGACATTACTAGCCCATACGGATTTCTGGCGAATTCCAGCCCCAGAAAATATCTAAGGACTCCAAGATCCTTAGTGACAAATTCGCTACCCAGCTTTTCTTTCACCTGCTTTATTCCTTGTTCATCATCTCCTGTAATCAAGATGTCATCTACATAAACCATAATTGCAATAATACCTCTTGAAGTCTTCTGTACAAACAAGGAATGATCGTCATTAGAGTGTTTGTATCCTTGTTTTTCAAAGAGGTCTGAAAGCTTCTGAAACCATGCTCTGGGGCTCTGCTTAAGGCCATAGATAGCCTTATGAAGTCTGCACACCTTAGAACACTCCCCCTCAACAGCAAAATCGGGAGGCTGTTGCATGTAGACTTCCTCCTGTAGGTCTCCATATAAGAACGCATTCTTCACATCCAACTGATATAGCGGCCACTTTCGACTAACCGCAACTGACAGCAAGATCCGTAGGGTAGAATGACGGGCTACTGTCGAGAACGTATCAAGATAATCCACCCCGTATGTCTGTGTAAAGCCACGTGCAACCAGGCGGGCCTTGTATCTGTCAATACTGTCATCTGCATTCTGCTTGACTGTAAATACCCACTTACAGCTCACTGGGGTCACATCTGCAGGTATAGGAACTAGACTCCAAGTTCCTCTAGATTGAAGTGTCGCCATTTCTTCCTCCGTTGCTAGACGCCATCTAGTATCCTTCAGAGCATCTTCATAATTCCGTGGAATATCTACAGCTGACAAGGCAACCACAAAGTTCCTGAAATCCCCAGATAGTCGCTCAAATGACACAGAAGCTGCTAAAGGATATTTGGCGCAGCTCCTCTTCGATTTACGTATAGCAATAGAAACATCTAAATCGGTTGTGTCCTCATCTGGCCTCTGCAACATATCCTGCTCAGAAATATCATTAGATCCATCCAGAGTAAAATCTTTAGTACATACCTTAGGCGAGCTAGGAGATGAGTCATGACCATGAGCTGAAGTAGGCCTGCGGGTATAATGAAATGGTAGTGGTGAAACAGGGATAGTACTTGGAGGTGCGGATGATGGTAAAGGAGCTGGTGGTGGTGTTGGTGGTACTGGTGGTGGTGGTGTCATATAGATGGCATCTGTAGGAACTGGAGGTAGCTGCTGATCACCTGAGGATGAAAAATACATTACGGATTCAAAGAATGTAACATCTGCACTAACAATATACCGCCTACGCAATGGATCAAAACACTTGTACCCCTTTTGAGTTCTGGAGTACCCAACAAACACACACTTGACAGCCCTAGGAGAGAGCTTGTCAGCACTGGGAGATAACTGGTGGACAAAGGCAACTGAGCCAAACACACGAGGAGTAAGGGAAAACAGATCCTTACCAGGAAAGATAAGGGAGAAAGGAATCTGTTCACCCAGAACAGAGGACGGCATACGATTAATTAGGTAGCATGCTGTGAGAACTGCGTCACCCCAGTAAGAATAAGGAGCATGACTCTGTATAAGAAGTGATCTTGTGACATCTAGTAGGTGGCGATGTTTCCTTTCAGCAATCCCATTTTGTTGAGAGGTATAAGCACAAGATGTTTGATGGATAATCCCTTTGGATGAGTAGTAATTGGTTGGGACATGAGTACACAATTCTAGGGCATTATCACTTCTCACAATTTTAATAGAGGTGGAGAAAACATTACGAATTTCATTAAGAAAATGGATAATAACATTCCCTGCTTCAGATTTATTTTTCAACAAAAATACCCATGACGCACGAGAGAAGTCATCCACAATAACTATATAAAATCTGTGTCCCTGATGATCAGGTACACGACTCGGACCCTAAATATCAATATGAAATAACTCAAACTTGGAGGTACTACTCCGACCTGGACGACTGGGAAAGGTAGACCGGTGATGCTTTCCCAACTGACAAACCTCACATTGGATAGATGTGTGAGGTAGACCCTGGGGTAACACACGACGTAACTTCTGAAGCGGTAGATGTCCAAAGCGCAGATGCCATAGCAGAGGAGATACGGGTCCAGTAGGTAGGGATGAGGTTCCAGCAAAAGGAGTCTGATTGAGGCGATAGAGGCCTCCTTGCTCATAGCCACGACCAATCCCGTTGCCCGTAAGGATGTCCTGAAAAATAAGAGAAGATGGATCAAAAATTGCCCGACATTGTAAATCTTTATAATCTGACTGATTTATAGTAAATTCATTGAAAAATCAGGCGCATGTAACACATTCTTGAGCTGCATAGAAGATGTCAGTCTAATCTCCCCCTGACCAGTAATTGGGGAATGTGTACCATTGGCAATGACAACTGTTCGGCCTGGAGGAATCTGAGAATATCCTGTAAGTAAACTCTGATCGCCACATAGATGATGTGTAGCGCCCGAGTCCATAATCCAAGGTAATGTATCTGATCTACTACTGGTAAATGCGCGTATGCTACCTGATGCACTGGTAGACGCAGAGGCAGATGCAGCAGCATCAGATTGACTCTCAGTAGTGGGTGTTGGGCCAGATGGGGGAATAATGCCCCTTAGACGGGCAACTAGATCATCGAACCGCTGATCCAAGGTGGCAGCAAATGCAGGAAATCCATGCTTAGAGTAGCATGTGTCTTCATTGTGTCCGACGCGATGGCAGTAGGTACATGTTGGTCGAGTGCGGCCTCCCCTGCCACGAGGTCCACGTCCACGGGTCTGATGATGAAAACCACGACCCCTGTTGGCGGTCATGGCTGAAGCATTCTGATTCGTGGCCGTAGAAGGGACGGTGATGCGGCTCAGTCTATGAAAGGCTTCCTCCATGGGAGGAATAGTCGAATCGGCCAAGATCTGGGATCGTGCCGCCTCATACTCTGGATCAAGTGCAGCAAGGAAAACGCCCACCATAGTCGCATTCTGATATGTCTTCTGTTGCTCTGGCGTGGCTGTCAGGGGCATGAAGCTGTATAGCTTCTCGAACATCCCTCGCAAAGATGTGTAGAGTGAATGTAGAGGGTGACCATTCTGCTTTATAGTGAATATATCATGCTGGAGTTGCAGAATTTTTGTCTCATTCTTCGCCTGATAGTATGTGGCCGCCAGAATGTCCCACATGTATTTAGCTGTGGGCTGATGTAGAATGTCATTGGCAATCTCGATCGCCAACGTTCCAGATAACCAGACTTTGGCGTATGCGTCATCGGCCTCTCATGAGGCATTGGCTCCAGTCTTCTCAGTAGGCTCTCCTTCGGTAAGAATGTGCTTCTTACCAGTTGACTTCATCATACTCATGAACTGCATCGCCCACAGTTCATAGTTCGTACCATCCATCTTTACAATAGGCGTTGTACCACGAAAGGCGCCAATGGATGGAATATCCGCCTTACTTTCTGACATGCTGGAGACTGAAGACTGGAGCAATTGTCTGAAGATAAGATTCGTCTACACAGACATAGACGGGTTTAGTTGCATGTGTAGACCTCAAGCAACTAAACCCATTTAGTTGATGGTGTGCGCTTTAGGACTGATTCAAGAGCACACACTTAGGGCTCGACGGTGCCCGCTGGATCACGCAGGTACGCAAGAGCACAGGAGCGCGAGGGCAGGCGCTCAGTCGCGCAGCACGAGGACGAGCGCGTAGTCGCGCGCAGGTGCGCAGTCGCGCGCAAGGGCGAGCACGCGAGGGCTAATGCGCTAGGAGCAGGCGCGAGGGGCGGAGCGCACGCGCGGCAGAGGCGGACGCGCGTATGCGTCGGCTACGGTGAGAGAGAGAGGCACGCGGGTGGGGTAGGGATAGGGTTAGGGTTTCGAGAACTCCGGTCTAGGACCGTCGCTCTGATACCATGTTGGGAAAAATGAAAGAGATGTTTATTCCATCAGCCCTAGGCTCTCTTATATAGGAGAGTAGCCTATGGGTAAATTACATAAAGCATACGGCTGAAAATAAAATTAACAGAGAGATACAAAGGAAACTAATATATATGTTAACATATGTCGTCTATTGGATCTCTTTCCAATTGAACGAAGACCAAATGACCACATATAAATTGCTAGATTCTTCTCTCTATTGTAGAACCAAGGAGGGATGTGTTAGGGATGCCACTAAATAGATCCACACCCAAGGTTCATGTAATCGAATACTTTGTTTTCAACATTCTCCCTTTAAGTTGTGTAGATGTTGATCATTCCTATCTGGCTCATATTCATCTCATGTTGGGCATTGAGAGTACCCTTGATGTAGTCATCAACCAGTTGATTCTCAGACTTTATAAAGAGTATGGCAAATTTAGCCATCACAATCTTTTTGCGAATGAAGTATCGATACATCTCAACATGCTCGGTGTGATTGATTTGGACAAGATTGTTTGCAAGGTTAGTTGTAGCCTTTGTGTCGCATCCTTAATCGAAGCTTATGATTAGCCTCAATAGGTGTTATGGCAGGACAACATCCCAAATTTCATATTTCCTCGAGATTGTCAAGAACATATCTACTTAGTACATGTCATTTGTGGATCTAGACATGTCGATGCCAATGAAATACCGAATCTTTCCTTAGTCGTTTATCTCAAACGTGGTTGCACCTTTGGCTTCCAGATGATTAATCTCACATTATCATAATTAGTGATGACTATGTCATCAACATAACAATCAATAAGAAGACTTTATCAAGCCTCTACTTGACAATAAAGGTATAATTGTTGTTTCGTTGTTTATACCCCTACACAAGAATAGACACTCCAACCATAAACGGGTAACTATTGGAGGATATAAAGAGATTTCTTGAGCTTACAACACTTTCCTATCTTCCATTGGGTATGCCTTGAATCCTATTCAAGATGGAGATTATTGGATCCTAATTGATTAAAGGATCCATTTGGATTCAGATTCTAGTGTAATGCTTTAGTCAGCCTACATATAGCGAAGCTCGATAAAGTTTCTCATAGGATTCAATTCAAGGTGGAGAATGTTGATATGCCTTGAATCCTATTTAAGCCTACAGACAAATTCCTATTTATTTTGATATTCAAAATGTTTGCTTTAGGAATTGAAGTCCTATTTGTTTTAGGATTCATTGGAGTAAGAGGATGTACTATATAAACTGCATAGGATGTGTTTTGAATCATCTCTCTGTACTACAGTTCTTCCATCATATTAAAGAAATCCACCGCCACTACCAAGGATTTAGCCCAATTATGGGTGAACCTTGTAAATCTATATTTTTTCGTACTTGCTTGATTGATCGTTTGTGTGTGTTCTGCTACCACAATTCGCAATAAACTAGTATCAGAGCATCTGAGTTCCGTCCGAATCATCAAGCAAGATGCCGTCGCACAATCCGAAGATCGAGGAGTTCACCAGCAGGAATGGGTTTAACCTTTAGCAGGTAGGCAACAGTAGCCCTTTGGAGGGGAAGGCGACGGTAGAGTCTAGTAGTTGTGGTTCTGCAATCTGAGGACTCAATTCAAGGTGGAGATTGGTAATGCCTTGAAACCTTCTATCCGGATTTGGAGCTATGGTTATTTTGCTATCTGAGGATAGTGCCTTAAGTCCTACTATCTAGATTTGGAGAAGTTATGCTATCTGAGGATTCTAATCAAGATGGCGCTATTCAAGGTAGATATTATTGGATCCTAACTGATTAAAGGATCCATTTAGATTTAGATTGTACTCTAACCCTTTTAGTCACCCTGCAAATGGTGAAGCTTTCCAAAGCTTCTCAGAGGATTCAATTCAAGGTAGAGATTGTTGATATGCCTTGAATCCTATTTAAGGTTGCAGACAAAGTCCCATTTGTTTTGGGATTGAAAGTATTGTTTTCTTTAGGATTTGAAGTCCTATTTGTTTTAGGATTTATTTGTGTGGGAAGATGTACTATATAGACTTCCATAGAGTTAGTATTTTGAATATTATCTATGTACTCTCGTTCTTCCAACATACTGAAGAGATCCACTGTCATATCAAGGATGTAGCCCAATTACAGGTGAACCTTCTGAATCCGTGTGTTTCGCGTTTACTTAATTGATCATTTGTGTGTATTCCTCTTTCGTGATTCGCAACATCTTATACCCTAGTGGTATTTGCATGTAGATTTCTTCACTTGAGTTCTCGTTAAAGAAGGCATCTTTTATATCTAGTTGGTGCATACGCCACCCAAACACAAGGAAAAGAATAATCTTCACAAAGTCCATCTTTACTAGAGGGGTTAAGTTTTCTAAGTAGCTAATATCGAAGTTATAATTATATTTTTAGCCACCAACTAAATTTTGTATACGTCCACTTTTTCACATGCCTTTACCTATAACATATGCAACTATTTAAATCCCACCAAATGGCATACGTCCAAAATGTCCCTACGGTGGTTCTTTCTAAGAGCCCACATTTGCTCCTGCATAGACTTCATCTATATAGGATTAGCATAGACTTCAGTAAGAGTCATAGTAATGATAGAAATATAGATAGAAGCAAGAAAATATTTATAAGTAGGACTTAAATGAGAGTAGGCCACATATCTTACTATCTAATATGAGAGGAAATCTAGCACATTTTTTGTAGGCAATGGGAAAATCCTCCACTTGACGTGTGCATCTACTACAATATCATGATCATGGTCATCATCAATATTAAAATTAGTAAAGTTCATATAAAAATGTTGCATGCTCTTGATGACTTTTATTGGGAATTAGGAGGCAGTATGAACTCGGACAGTATTGTTTACAAAATGCTCACTACACTTTGCATTCTGATCATCTTTAGATTCTCCTGTCTTTATATATAGTTTCCTTCTTTTTGACCATATCCTCTACGATTGTCTCTTTCTAAAATGTTGAAATCTTCCCACATGTGACCTTCACCACATACAATCCCTGAATGGAAGAGGTCGAATAGTATGATTAGTCTTTCGAAGAAGATAACATCCATTGTAATTTACTAAAGGCATGTGGCTCGATCAAGAAAGTTATACCCTCTTTAAGTAATTGTGTATTTGAAGACACTCATTTGAAGGAGCGTGAATCTAAATTTCCATGTTTTGGGGGTAGAATTGTGAATGAAGCATGTAGGTCCAAATAAGGTTTTAAACTTCAGATTTCGGTTTCGTTTCAATACAAGTCTGGAAAGAGAAATTTCTAAGAATTTGCTGAAATTGTCGGAAGTCATGGAAATGACTTTAAAGTCGTTTTCGTCCAAAAATTAAGGTTTTTACCGTTCCTAAATCAATGGAATAAAAATACACACTTATTTATAAAATAGAGGTATAGAAATAAGTTGTGAAGTAGTATTATCGTTCTTATCACCACACAAGTTGATATGTAATCGTGCTGCCTAGAGTCAGAATTGGTTTCCAAACTGGAAGCAAAACCCATGATAATAACCTCTTCAACAAGAATGAGGTGGCACTTGTAATAACTACTAAATATATATATGTCAAATTAACCTTTTCAGCTCTAAAACTTGAATTTAAATCTTCTTGTTTCCAAGTGATTTGGCTTGAATTTAGACCTATAGTTCCGACTCAAATTTCAGCGAAATTCGGTCGAATTTCTGTCGAAAATCGATATCAAGTCGAAATCGAAATTCGACTGAAATGACCGAAATATGGGGGTCCTAGTACAAAAAATGACCGAAATTTCAGTCGAAATTCCACCGAAATTCCATCGAAATTCTGTTTTGGTCGATACCGAAATGGTGACCGAAACTAGCTAAAGAAACTTCTTTAAACAATGTAAAGCTCTTTAAGAACTCAACACATCAAGAGAGAAATGGGTGGAATACATTGATATAGACAAATTTCAATGACAACAAAGGTTAGATTCCCTTATTTTTGACCTTTCACAGAAATCATATGCAATTCCAATGAAATTTCGATAGCATTTTACCGTAACCTGGAAAAAGAAATAAGGAAGCGTTTCGATTTCGATAACCTGGAGAAGTAGATTTTTCAAGGAAACTCAATAGGACTTCACTGAAATTTGAGGCCAAGCATCCAAACACTCTCGTCATTAAACTAGGCCCTCGTAAGCACTCCATTGAGCCAATAATATTTAGGAATATTAATATATAGGTATGTATATAACAGTTACTATATTTAAGATTTGCATTTATAGTGTTTTCCTTAGGGTCTGTTTAGTTACTAGGATGGGGTGGGTTGGGGTAACCTCCTGTGAATAGTAGTTGTTTGGATGGTTACGAGGGTTGGAGAGGGTTGGAATAAGGAATGTGATGTGATGACACCTTGATTTGTGATGGTATTCCAACCCAAGAATTCAGGGGGGTACATCGGGGTAACCCGGTAACCAAACGAACCCTTATTATCTTCCCTTTTCTACATTATTTATGTGTATGCCTATAGGTAATGTTGTACCTTCCTTCGGGATCTTACAATCTCATTTGATACATGAAATTCTATGTTTCTCTTAATTATACAAGAACTTTATTTTCATTTTCCACATAGTATAAGTGCGACGATCCTAAACCAACACAGTGTACTTGCTAGACCTAGCCTGTCCATTTACCATAATGGCATCAAGCATCACTAACAACATCCACCGGCATCAGGCACCGGTACCAGGCTACCAGCCACCAACGACACCATTGGTAGCTAGCAGTGGTGTTGTCAACAACAACAACAAAGCCTTTTCCCACATTAAGTAGGGTCGGTTACATGGATTCTTTGCCTCCATTCAGACCTATCTTGGATCATTCTCGGGCTTAGATCCAAAAAATTAAGATCCCTTCGTATAGTCTCAATCCAACACTTCTTGGGCCTTCTTCGTCCTCTCTTAGCCGGCTCAACATCTCAAAACTCGCACCTCCTAACCGATGCATCAGCTGACCTCCTTTGCAAATGGTCAAACAACCTTAAGTGATTTTCTCGCATCTTATCCTCGATCGGAGTTACACCAACTTTCATTCTGATTGCATCATTCTGAATCCAATCTTTATGTGTTTGTCCACACATCCACCTTAGCATTTTCATTTATGTTACTACCATTCTTTGCACATGTCTATGGTTCACAGGCCAATATTCAGATCCATAGAGCATAGCAGGTCTCATGGCTGCTTTGTAGAACTTTCCTTTGATTTTCAAATGAATTTTCTTGTCACAGAGAACAGTAGAGGCTCCTCTCCACTTAAGCTAACCTGCATTTATTCTATTAGTAACATCCCTATCAATTTTTCCATCATGTTGCAAAATAGATCCCAGGTATCTAAATGAATCCCTCTTCTGAATGCTATCGTCACCAATATTCACCTCAATTCCTTCATCATTGCTTCCATCAAAAGTGTACTCCATATATTCAGTCTTAGCCCTACTTATACGAAATCCTTTAGTCTCCAATGCATGTCTCCAGACCTCAAGCTTCTCATTTACTCCATTTCTAGTCTCATCAATCAACACAATATCATCAGCAAATAACATACACCAAGGTATCTCATCATGAATGTGACTCATCAACTCGTCCATAATCAAAGTAAAAAGAAATGGACTCAAAGGTGAACCTTGATGTAAACCAATGTTGATGTCAAAATAGTCAGTCTTCCCAGACCGGATCCTTACACAAGATAAAGCACTATCATACATATCCTTTATGAGGTTAATGTATAGGTGATGAATCTGTGATTCATCACTCTAAAAGTTGAAAATAGAGCTTTATTTCTGATTAATTAGCTTTGCATAATTAGCATTCATACATGTGTAAATAATGTTCGCATTTTAGCATTCATATTTGCATAAATAAGAAGCCTGAAATTCGGTGTACAGATTCACATGTATAATAGCTAACTTCACCTATTTGTATCTATTTTATACTAACTCCAAATCCAATAAAACCAACTCCATTGTGTACATATTACAAACAAGAATAAAAGAAATATATAAAAAATTAATAACTTGAAATGTTGACAAATAAACCGAAAACCTGATTCTTAGATAAATGGACAAAAACACAAATATCTCCCTCAAACAGTGTCCGATTTAGGTCAACTCACTTTTAAAGTAATATACGTTCAAAGAACTTCAAAACAAGACCAATTTCATAAAAATCGAAGTTCATATGTGAAAGTTGGGTTTTAGGCTCCTATTGTATATTGTACATACTGACCAAACTACCCTTTATTTTATCTTTTTCTTAAAATCCAAAAAAAATAGATTAAGTTGTAAATATTTGTTTCATGATTTCTCTAATTTTATTTTGATTTTCTCTTATTTAAAAATGATAAAAAATCTGCAAAAGATAAAAATACGATATTTAAAATCTATAATCTACAGATGACTTCTTTTGATTTTCGCTCCTTCACAAAAGTTGTAGATCTCGTTGAGACGAGCAACTTTTATGTTGACCACTTTTTGATTTGACCCCCTTTGTTATTTCTTTTTTATTTTTATTTACATTTAATTTTTACATTTTCTGGGAGCGACACGTGACAGCTCCTAGAGCCGCCATGTGTTCCCACATTTTATTTATTTATTTACTTCTAGAAATTTATTTTAATTATTTTTATTTTTATTTTACATTATTTATTTATCTTAATTATTAATATTATTAATTTTATTTTAAATTTTATTTAACCCTCGCCACGTGGTCGCCCCTACGCGCGCCATGTGGCATCACCATCCCCCTCTCTCTCCCCCACCTTCTCTCTTTTTCTCTCTCTCCCTCACGATTCCATGCATGCACGTACCCCTCCTCCCCCTCTCGTTTCTCTCTCCAACCCATCCCCCAACTGCACCAGTGACTCCATGCAACTGCCCCAAGCACCCCTCCCATCTCTCTCACGGCCGCTTCTCTCGCCCCGCATCTCCCTCTCTTCCACGCACAAACTGCACCCCTCTTTTCTCTCGCCACCTCTGCACGACCAGTATCTCACAACCGCCCATAAAAGGAAAGGCGTCGGCCCCATTCCAATCATCCGCCACCACGAGATGTTAGGCCCAGCTTCCCCCTCCTCAAGATGACAGCTCGAGGTACGGTTGACGGCGATGACGACCATCCTTCTCCTATCCGGCGAGATCCGCGGACCAACTTCCGCGTTGCAGCCACGCCTAGCAACTACTCAGCTCCGCACCGCTGCTGCATCAAGCCAAAACCGGCCGAGCCTTCGCTCCGGCCACTTTCCCAGGCATCCCTGTTCATCGCCATCCCCAGGTGAACCCACTTCGTCACCCTCCTCTTCTTCTTTGTTTCTTTCTTCTTCCCCGTCGCACACACATGTCGTTCTCCACCACGCCACCAACCCGCCAACGTCACGTGCCTCCAGTCCGCGTGTGGCCGACCACCTTCATCCAACCGCGGCTCCATCCCTTCAGCTCCATCCCGTGCCACGCAAGCAGTCGCGCCTCCGAGCAACGTCATGTGCTTCCGCTCTGTCCTCGAGCTCACTCCTCAGCTGCCCGCCTTACGCGCCACCGGCCCCCAACCCCTACACGCCACCGACCTCCAACCGCTCAACACGCCAGCAAGCTTGCCTCCAACCAGCACCTGCGCACCATCCGCAACTCCGCCCGCAGCTCGCAACTCCACACCGCGTGAGGCTCCGTCGTCCGATAGCGAGCCCACACTCTTCACAGCAACTCCTGAAGCGCCACCTCCCTCGCTAGTCAGTCTCCAACCTCCTTGTGCAGCAGTCACCTTACGCCGCAGTCCAGAGCGTGCGGTTGCGTCACCCCTATGCCAACCGCCTCCAGGAGCCCCGCAGCCACCCGTTCTCCTCGGTCTTCTCTCCATCTCACGTGTACGGCACATGAAGTCGGGGTAATTTACGAGGAATACCCCTGCGGTTTCCCATATTGCGTCCATGCCCCTGTCAGTATCCCATGTGACATACACGTGCATCGTGGAAATTGCAGGGAAGCCCCTGGATGATCAGGTATTTACAAAAGTGCTCATGTGCACTATTTATTTATTTATTTTATTTTCTATTTTGCATAAATACCCTCGTGTTTGGACATTTATTTGGTACTCATTTCACGTCATTTTTAATTACAAAAATAGCATCTTGTAAAACAATTCATTTTCTATCTACTGAGCATTTATTTACATTTTGTGCTCAGTGAATTATTTATTTAAATTAATTTGGTGAAAACTTGCGTAGTTTACCCATTTTATGTTCTGCAATTTATATTTAATTATTCGCTGATCTAAAAAATCTAAAAAATTCACATTAGGTAGAGTTAAAGTTGTTTTGCATTCCATCCAAATTTCACCTCATTTGCATGCATATCGAGGTCACAATAAATTAAATAGTGATTCCATTAATTGATTTTTAATAGACTGAAAACTCATCATTTTTAGGGTTTATAATTTTTCTTGGATAGATCACTATTAGATACTTAATGGTCTAGTGGTAGTACAGTGTGTCTACCACACAAAAGACCAGGGTTCAAATCCAACTCTTGCAGAGGTTGCGTTAGGTAGTCGACGGCCAGCGTAAAAAGTAATCGAATCTTTCAACATGGATTTGAGCAAGAATCCATGTAGCAGACCCTACTTATAGTGGGAGAAGGCTTAGTATATTTAGATACATATAGGATAATTTTATTTCCTCAAAATAATTAGATAATCTATTTATTAAAATTAATTAACTCAAAATCACCTAGTTTACATTATTTATTTCATAATTAATTCATAGTTCATCCAAAAATTTTAAAAAAATGCAATAGCTTAATTTCATAACATTACACATTCTGGTCAAGTTTCATAATTTTTGAACATTGTTTGAATGAAAATTGCATTTTAGTCCTCGAACTTCGCCAAATTTGCATTTCACTCGTTTATCGCATTTAAAAATACCAAAAAATACCTCTTTGAAAACATATTCTCTAGATCGACTAAAAACCAACCGAAGGAGATAGTGGCCTCCTTGAGTTTGTCCTTGGGCTTGCCCAAGTAAAAAAATTGACCGCTCGGTTTAATTGGACAAATTATTAAATTTGTAGTTTTTTTATTAATCCGACTTTGCCTGACTGCAACGAAGAAATTCAAAAGTTAATTCCAACAGATTAACGAGGGCATTCTAGGGTTCATCAGATGGCGTCGTTGTCGGGGAGGCACGACTTAGGTTAATTTTTAGAAATCTTGATTTTAGGTTATTCACCCCTGAGTAGTTTGACCCTCGGTTTTTCTTGTTAATATTTCTCTATTTATTTTACAGCATTTTATTATTATTATGTGTCCATCTCTTTAACATAAATTTTATCTTTTTGTGCGAGGGCTTGGTGGACTTGGAGCAGCTTTCTTGAAGTTGACGCATCTCGAAGTGCATCGGAGGCCGATGATTCGTGGAGCGAGTCGGTTGTTAAGATGCCAAGAAGATTTTTGAAGAGAGGTTTCATTTTTCATTAATTTGTACTAATTGCTTGATTTCTAGCTGATTCTATTTGGAATCTCGTACTTGTACTCAGGATTGGATATTGTCTCTATCGTAGTTGTATGGTTGATTGACATAGACTAGGACCTACACTAGCGGTTCTCAGAGCATTTTCTTATATTATATTATTGATTGTGCTCGTACTATATATGACCACACATCACACTTAACGAGATGCACTTAGACCATAAAGCTATTAGTCAAAATTAAATTGTTCATCAATCACTAATAGAACTGCCTGTTTAGTAACGATTTTCTCGCTTACATTTCATATAGTGTAAAATTTCAATTCAGTATTGCATTCCGCTTGTAGAGAGCTGGAAGCACTGTAAATATCCTTACTCAAGAATTCATCATCGTTTTCTCGATCGCATCGGCTTTTTCTGATTCCCTCTCTCAGTTTTTCTAATCTAGGATAAAGGAATTGGGACTGGACGGTAGACGTGATTGCTTGTGTGGATTAATTACAGTGACAACTAATCTCTAAAATCGGGACTGCTAATTGAATTGGGCCAAAAAATTGACTAAAATTAACCATTGTTTACGGGAAAGCAACCCCGTCATTTTCTGAATTTATTTGCAAGTGAGAGAGAGACGATACTAGGATAAAGCCAAGCCAAGATTTTCATATAAATTACTGGTTCAAAAAAATGATTAGCCAGTTTTCAGTGAGGATCTACGGGTAGCTGATAAACGGTCCGGATTTCCTTAGCAGAGTGGGAAGTTTAGAGGACACCGTGTAAGGCTCCGTCCTCAAGTAACCGGTAGCCGTATTTATACGGTCCGCACTTACTCCTATACTGGCTGAAAGTGGGTGCAACTATTCGTAAGAATCGGGACAGTTTGTAGGGAAGTACAGATACCTAACAGCTCGTTAATCTTCAAGACTTGCATTTATCACCAACTAAAGCCGACAAGATAATTCGGCTGAATCTTTACGGCCCTCACGTGTAGAATTGGTGAATTTGGGATTTGCTCTTGCATTTGTTTTGTGTCTGTTCGTGTGTATTGTTCCGTGTACTTGCTCGTTTTCTACCTCAATCCACGTACATTCATCTTCAAGATGTCAGGATATTGATCCACATACCTTGACCTCTCCGGTCACTCCTCGAACATATACCATTCATCTATGCCTTCTCCTTCTTCCATGTATCCTTCACCATCCACCGGATACCCTTACCCGTGGTCGGTTTCACCTTGACTCGATTATGAAGTCAGACCTGCAACCAATTTTCCTGCTTCTTCGCATTTCTCACCTACTCCACATTCTAGCACTCCGGATCCACTTCCATCTTGGGCTGACTCACCATATTCTCGAGAGCTTGCTGGAATTAAAGAACCATTCAATATGCAAGCCACTATTGAGACGAATAACTGGTAGAATTACATACCCCCACACAAGGTTCAGGAAAGCGGTATGTATATGCATTCGGACAGGTCACTGAATAGTGCTTAAGCGGTATGCGGGGGCATATGCGGGGTATATGCGGTTCTGCGCGGTTTCCTAATGTTTTATTTAAAAATAAATAAATATATACAAAAATGACTACAACAGAACTAAATTTATGTATAATTGTGGTCCAACGGAAGATCTAAGAAAATTAACTTTCATATAGAGTTCAAAACAATCTCTATCAATCAAATATCAATACTTCGATAGAACGGTTAACACACAAAATAATTGACAACAATCAACAAAATAGAAAAGTTAGTCCACAAAATGCCTCTATTGTTGAATATAATGTCATTTATCTCTGTCGTTATATTTATAACTGATCCTCCATCAAAAGTACTAAACTTTACATATAACATATTGCATTCATAATAACTATTAGTTGACTAAATTAGTTTGCCAAATTATTAGTACATTATTCTTTTTCTTCCTTGTGTGTTTACTCCAATATCGCAGTACAACTACTTTGACGATGGATTTAAATGGCCATGGAATGCTTGGTTGGCATACATGCAAAAGCAAGGAAAACGTGGCATAAATAACAAAATAAAACGTGGCACAAATTAATAAAATAAAAAAAATAAAAAAACACGTATGCGGCCGCACAGCACGCATATGCAGCCTGCATAAGCGCACAGGGCACATAAAGGGAGGCTTCATGAAAGCGGTGCGCTGAGGGCACTGCATACGCATATGCGGCCGCACGGGCCGCTTTCGTGAAGACTGCCCCCACATATTTCATCTCCTCTTCATATGAATGATGGGACAAGTCAACAAATCACACATACACATCCTGATTTGACCTTAGGGTACAACTTGGTCGATCGAACAACCAGAATGGAGAGTCATGCACATCATGATTTCCCAGACTTGATTGACTTTAGTGATCAAGCTTACATTGACCAGCCCTCATACCAGCCATTCAGAGAGCCTACGCAGACAGGGGATTGGACTCATGAATTCAATCTACGAGCCCCTTCTTTATTAACTCCACCATATGAGGCTCCGATCAATACCTGCCATTCGAATGGTCCATACTCGACCCATCGTTACATACCAGAGTCAAGGTATGTTGAGTGTGAGACTTCAATATCTCAGCAGTATCCCCCAATTGAGCAGAACTCTCTCATGATTTGTTATGAGAATTTTTTGGAGGACATTTCTAGACTTAAAAAATGTACTAAGCCTTCTCTCACTATAAGTAGGGTCGGCTACATGGATTCTTGCTCAAAACCATGTTGAAATATTCAACAACACCGGTCGTCGACTACCTAACGCAACCCCTGTAAGAGTGGGATTTGAACCCTGTCTTTTGTGTGGTAGACACACTGTACTACCACTAGACCATTAAGTGGGTTCAGACTTATCGAAAAAAATGAATCATTTTGTAACAAGTTGAGAGATGTCAGTGAAATATTGCACTCAATTTCTGCTAGCCTGGGTATCAAAGTAGAAAAGGAAATAATTGGATTTGATGTTGATGACCGATCAGACACAAGGAATCCCACACACTCTGTACAATTAGAGTCACTTCTACCTCCCTATTCTGCTAACCACTTTCCCTCCAAACTAAAGTCTGTTCATTCTCCTTCACCTATCAGAAAAACCAAAAAATGAAAAATCAGAAAAAAACTCATAAAAATTGAAAATGAAAAAGATCTAAAAAAAGTGGATCATGTCCTAAGGGAAGCACTCGATGAGGAACTGATTTTTAAGCTTCCCTTAATAAAGGCCATAGATCACTTCCCCGACTTCAAACGACTTGTGAGAAGTAAATTGATGCCTAGAGGTCGGGCAATAAGAGGACAAAGATTGAGAGACACATAATGTCTATGGTCACCTCCTTGGTGATAGGGAGAAAGACCAAAAGCCGTAGAGTGAGGCAGTTGCATAGGGTTGAATGTGAGATCAAAGACACTACTTTCATTCATGCGAGAATCGATGATGACTCATTGATAAATATCTTCCTGACCTCCGTGTTTGACAAACTCAAACTCGGTCCAATCAGGAAGTCGAGAAAGATCGTTAAACTAGCTGATCAATCTATAAAAAAATCGAGAGAAACCATTTCAGTTATCATTACTTTCGAAGGTGTTCTACTACAGGTAGACTTCACGATCAATGACATTGAACACCAAGGAGAGTTTACCCAGTCTTCGATTGTTCTCGGGAAGCCGTTCTTAGCCCTGGCTAAGGCGACGATAGACTGCGAGACTAGAGAAATCAATTTTACAGCATTGGCAGCACTTCGACATCACCCATTCTTTGACACACTCTGTTCTAAGGTAACCCACAAAGCTGCTGAAAGTTGTAACCATCGAGAGGTAGATGAGTCCCACCTCTGCTACACCTAAGATACCGATTATCAAGCCGACCATTGGTTTAGAGACTCCCCACACATCCATGACTCCCGTTTCCTGCATCACCACCATTGTATCAGCTTCAATAAAAGACTCACAACACAAAGATGTCACTGAGTCGGACACGACTTTTGCTGATTGTCTTGACCATTTCGATGATCCAACATCCGTGACTAATAATGCCAAGCCAGTAGAGATTACTAGCACCTTCACGAGACGTGCGTTGACCCTTCAGGAATATTATAATCTATATGGAGACTCATTTGATGAGGGACCCATGGTCAACACCGCACCACATCCCAGACCTGCATCAAAAGAGACAGTCAAAACCAAATTGACCCCACCCAAAAACATGGTTGATCCATCCTCGAGTCGGTTATCCAGTGAAAGGAAGTTGAGAATTGATTCCTCAAGGCGTTCCCTCGAACCCCTCAAGGCGTGTCACTCTCATCTCCCTCTCAATGCTTCAAGTTCTAGACTATCGACTAAGAAAGTTTCCTTCAACATACCGGAGAAGGAATTTTCTAAGGAGTCATCATCGGGTCCGAATGAGGTGATTTATATGAGTGAGCTCAGTTCGGATGTTCTTAAACCATATCTGAGCAAGCAGACGTGTGTCGACCCTCGTTGGACGATCCCTTCACCTCGCTATTATTCATCTAAGGATGATTCCGACAGCGACATATTTATATATTCCCACCTCTTCGTTCACGCAAGAAGGTTCGTTACAAACCTCTTGACCCTTGTACATTCCACAATCCCATCGGTTCTCATACCCATTCATGTCCTATACTTAAGCTGATCAGAGCCTAAGTATAAGAGGGTCGATGCCCGCCATGTATAGTTATTCATCCATTTCTCCTCTTGACCTCGTCCGTCCTATTTCTTTGTTCTTCTCCTACAGTTAGGCTGACTAGAGCTTAAATATAGGGGGGCGATTCGACTTCTATAATTCTGTTATTTTAGCTCTCCTACGCTTAGCACGAGCTATGTATTTTTCCTCGCTTCTCGTGCTCTGAGGTCATAGCACATGCTAAGTATAGGGGGCGTGTATATATTACATATATACTTTACCCATAGCTCATATTTTCACGTATTTTTTGTATATATTATGCAATAATTACGGGTTGGATAAAATATTTAAAAAAATTGTAAAATACATGTATACTTGTTGTATAATTTGTGTATAAACTTGTAAAATTCTTTTAAACAATACTTTTGTAAAATTTGTTGTAAAATGGGAGGTATACCAAAAAAACAAACAAACAAAAAAAGGCTTCTGATTTACTCTTGCATATCATCCTTGCATTTATAAATTGTGTCTTGCACTTCATTCATCTATATAGCATCTCATCTGCATATCTAGCATATGCAAAATGAAAAGTTAATGGGTTCTGAACCAAGTTATGAATAGATGTCGAGGAAGGATTTGATTTGACCTTAATCTACCTAATTTCAGATAAATCTTATAGGAAGATTTTTTCAGGTCAAGCGACTTAATTCTTTGAGTCCGCAAGTCTATGTTCACATGTCATCTTGATTGGTCAAAGTAGAATGCTTCGTACACACGCACGGTTCTTTTAGACAGTGACCTAACTTGGATAAGCACCATGCACATAGTTCTTCATTGATGAGGTGGTGAGGAGGTAGAATCCTTTGGCTTGGAGTAGCGCACGGGTGGAAACATCTGTCCTCCTCTAGGGAGGCTAGTGCATCTCAACCTAGTTTAGTGGCATCGACGTCTAACAATGGGATGTTGTGGGTTGCAATAATGCTTCAAAAGAGGGATAGTCTACTAGCTCAAGAAGAAAAACGCTTGATGTACATGTTGCACATTGTATATATATATATATATATATATATATATATATATATATATCAAAAAAAAGAAAAGAAAAAAGAAAAGAACTCCAAAAAATTGGCCATGCCTGATTGAAAATAAAACGCTTGCCGGAGTGCGTATATTTACAAGGCATGTGCTTCAAAGTCTCATACCAAGGAAGCATGCTGCTAGAGACTTGTCTACACTGATCAAACTCCACGGATATGTGACTACACTGGTCACAATCCATTCTCTTCTCTACCCCCTCTTCTTGAATTGGTCGCACTTGAACTTAGAAGGGAATACCCCGCTCCTCGAGGAAAGAATTGCTAGATCGGGAAACTAGAGTTACCTTATTAGAGGAGTTTGTTTCTTTGCCATTTCTGATGTGGAGAGCTATAATTCACTTACACAGTACAAGTAAAATTCATAGTCATCAGAATTTACGTATGAGGATCTATTCTAACCTGACTGTTGAGGCAACTTTAATAGAGACTTGTGGAACGTAAAGGTTGTTCAGTCTTAAATTCAGATCCTAATAAGGTTCCGCCACATTATTAATACAAAGGTCGAGTCAAGCTTCATTTTCACCTTTTGTTCATGACCTAGTTATGGAACCCAAAATCATTTCACTCTTGCATTTCATTTTAGTTGCTCAGGGACAAGGAAGGTTTAAGTATAGAGGGTAGATGAATCTGTGATTCATCACTCTAAAAGTTGAAAATAGAGCTTTGTTCCGAGTAATTAGTTGCATATCTCCACTTATATTGCATAATTAACATTCATGCAGGTATAAATAATGTTCGCATTTTAGCATTTATATTTGCATAAATAAGAAGCCTGAAATTCGGTGTACATATTCACTTGTATAATAGCTAACTTCACCTATTTGTATCTATTTTATACTAACTTTAAATCCAATAAAACCAACTCCATTGTGTACATATTACTAACAAGAATAAAAGAAAATTATAAAAAAAATTGCGAACTTGAAATGTTGCCAAATAAACCCAAAATCTAATTCTCAAATAGACGGACAAAAACGTGCATATCTCTCTCATGCAGTGTCTAATTTAGGTCTACTCACTTTTAAAGTAATATACATTCAAAGACCTTCAAAACAAGATCAATTTAATAAAAATCGTAGTTCATATGTGAAAGTTGGGTTTTGTGCCCGTATTGTATATTGTACATATTGACCAAACTACCCTTCATTTTATCTTTTTTTAAATCCAAAAAAAAAGATTAAGGTGTAAGTATTTGTTACACATTTTCTATAATTTTATTTTGATTTTTCGCTTATTTAAAAATGATTAAAAAAGCTGCAAAAGATAAAAATATGGTATTTTATATCTATAAAGTACCCCCAAAAACATTTTTTGTGCAGATGACTCTTTTGATTTTCGGTCCTTCACGAAAGTTGTAGATCTCGTTGAGACGAGCAACTTTCATGTTGATCACTTTTTGATTTGACCTCTTTTGTTATTTCTTTTTATTGTTATTTACATTTAATTTTTGAATTTTCTAGGAGCGACACGTGGTAGCTCCTGGAGCCGTCACATGTCACCTCTATTTTTATTTATTTATTTATTTATTTATTTTTGTAATTTTATTTTAATTATTTTTATTTTATTTTACATTATTTATTTATCTTAATTATTATTATTATTATTATTAATTTTATTTAACCCCAGCCACGTACTCGCCCCTGCACGCACCACGTGGCACCACCATCCCCCTCTCTCTCCTCCGCCTTCTCTCTTTCTATCTCTTTCCCCCTCACGATTCCATGCATGCGCGTGCCCCTCGCCCCCCCCCCCCCCCGCTCTTACCACTCACGCACTCTCCCCTCTCGTTTCTCTCTCTCTCCAACCCATCCCCCAACTGCACCCGCAACTCCATGCAACCGCCCCGCGCATCGTGCGCGAGTGTGCGATCCATCTCTCTACCTCTCTCCCCTCTCGCCCTCCCATCTCTCTCACGGTCGCTTCTCTCGCCCCACTTCTCCCTCTCTTCCATGCACAAACCACACCCCCCATTTCTCTCGCCACCTCCGCACGACCTGCATCTCACAACCGCCCATAAAAGGGAAGGGTCCCATTCGAATCATCCGCCATCACAAGAGGTTAGGCCCAGCGTGCCCCTCCTCAGGGTGACAGCTCGAGGTACGGGTTGATGGCGACGACGACCATCCTTCTCCTATCCGGCGAGATCCGCGGACCAACTTCCGCGTTGCAACCACGCCCAGCAGCTGCTCAGCTCCGCACCGTCGCTGCATCGAGCCAAAACCGATCGAGCTTCGCTCTGGCCAATTTTCCAGGCATCCATGTTCATCTCCATCCCCAGGCGAACCCTCTTCCTCGTCCTCCTCTTCTTTTATGTTTCTTTCTTCTTCCCTGTCACACACACGCCGTTCTCCACCGCGCCACCGCCCCGCCAACGCCACGCACCTCCAGTCCGTGTGTGGCCGACCATCTTCATCCAACCGCGACTCCGTCCCTTCAGCTCTACCCCGTACCACGCAAGCAGCCACGCCTCCGAGCAACATCACGCGCCTCCGCTCCGTCCTCGAGCTCACTCCTCAGCTGCCCTCCTTGCGCGCCACCAACCCCCAACCCTTGCGTGTCAGCGGCCTCCAACCGCTCAGCAAGCTCGCCTCCAGCCAGCGCATGTGCGTCGTCCACAACTCCGCCCGCAGCTCGTAACTCCGCACCGCGTGAGGCTCCGCCGTCCACCAGCGAGCTCGCGCACGTTCGCAGTAACTCCGGAAGCGCCATCTTCCATGCTAGTCAACCTCCAACCTCCTTGCGCAACAGTCACCTTCCATGGTAACCGAGTCGACTAGCCCAAATCAGACACTAATCAGGTGTGACCGATTAATCGGGTGAGCAGTCAGGTTAGTCGACCGACTACTCGCCCGATTTCTACTTAGAAATTTTCTTTTTATGTGAAGGCCCAACCCGAATACTTGATTAGGATTTAAGACTTACTGTTGAAATAGTAAGCCCCCACGCCCAAAGCCTGAATACCCAATTAGGATCTCTATTGATGTTTTCCTCATAAGAGTCGATGAAATGCAAATGGTATAAGGCCAAGAATGGAGAAGTAGCGAGTTCCATAATCTATAGCCCTACATTCTGGAACCACACAATACATGTTGTCCGAGTTTTCACACCTTTGGTTCGTTTATTTCATGTGGTTGATGCAGATCGATGACCATCGATAGCTTTGTCTACGAATAGCTTGAAGAGGACAAGCGGGAGATAATTGCATCTTTCAATGACGTGGAGTCGTCTTACAAATTTTTTGTACACGTTGTTACCTCCAAGACCAAAGGAATGTTTTAATACTCCATTGTCTAGCAGCTTATTATTTGAACCCATTCTTCTTCTACATAGAGTCTCGTGATGATCCGAATATTGTGGTGAAGAGAGGTTTTAAGGACTGCATGGAAAGATTTTATCCAAATTTGGATATACAAGATGCAATCACCAGTGACAAGCTTCTGACATACAGACTTGGTCACAGAGATTTTGGCAAGCCATTAGTTGTGAAACAAAGGGTGACAAATGATGGCAAGTACGACCCAGGTATATCGATCATTGTTTTCAGTTCATGCCATTTGAATCATCTTTTATTTTATTAACTTAACCAACTCGCTATTTTAATAGCTAACTGGTGGTAAAATCATGGAGATGACACGCCCCATTTAAAAGCTATGGCCATCGAGATCTTGACCTTGACGTCTTCATCCTCTCGATATTAG
This sequence comes from Ottelia alismoides, assembly GCA_037367405.1. NCBI lineage: Eukaryota > Viridiplantae > Streptophyta > Magnoliopsida > Alismatales > Hydrocharitaceae > Ottelia > Ottelia alismoides. The sequence continues at coordinate 288,279 of JAZKJV010004874.1, forward strand.
CAAAAATGGAGTACATTTGACTCGGTAATGACTACGCTCCACCCACATAATTTGATTAGTAATAGTAAAAATTAAAATAGTAATTGATATAAATTATTATTTTGGTCTTTAGATACATGCCAAGAAGAGAAATAGGTTGGAGATGAAGAAGCTGAACGATCTTGTGTATGTGTGTTTTAATTCCAACCTGCGGGAATGTTGAGTTGAGAAAAAAAGGGATCACCTTTAATCCCCTGATCATGCACACTTAGGTGAATGGACCGAAGATGTCAATGCTCAGGACGAGGAGGTTTTTCCATGGGATCAAATTTAGGCGAAATTCGGCCGAATTTCTATCGAATTTCGATCTCAATGGGTGACTGAAATTCAGCCGAAATGGCCTATGTCGACCAAAATTTGGGGCATCTTGTTCGAAGACTGACCGGAATTTCGATCGAATTTCCACCGAAATTCAGCCGAAATTTTGTTTCTATCAATCACCGAAATAGTGATCGAAATCGAAATTTGAGAGCTTGGGTTTTTCCAGGTTCCGGATTGACCTAGAGTACTGTAGCACATGCTAGTGGTGCTGAAGAGAATTTGGAACCGAGAAAGCCAACGAAGTGAACGTGACATGGGAGCTTCATCTTCCAGCTCAAATGTTGCGCTGATGAATGAGGAGTTACATCTTGAAGATATAAAAGAAGAAGAAGAAGAAGATGATGATAATGATGATGATGACGATGAGCTTGCATTGGATAATGACATTGAGGATTGATTGTCTCAAGCTACTTATATTATTTTTTGGCATGTTGTATTTGTTTTTTAACATCCGCTCGTGTTATGTATCAAACATTTTGTTCTTAACTTGCTTCATTTTTTTCCTTCTTTTGCTATAATAGCTTCTTTTTTTAAGCTCGTATAAATATGAAAAATGTTAAATCTATGAATATATATATGAGAGTATATGTATTAAAAATTGATTTATATATTTAAAATAAATAAAAAATTTGAAACCGACTAATGCCTGTCCTATTACCACTCTCCCGACTATCGATTAATCCTTAGTCAGTGACCCTGCCGACCGAGTACCGATTGTCGACTTCCACAACCTTGATGAGCCAGCCCAATGCCAACGGTGCCTATAAGACAGCCTCGTATGAGCCAGCATATGATACAGCAGAGAACATGTCCGATCAGCATTTTGGTTGAACGCAAGCACCCTTTACAGCTTATGAATACTCCCGCCTAAGGCATCTTCTACATAACTCTATCCCTTCTAACAGTTATAGTACTACATATACTCCCACTGCTAGTTTGGATATAACTTCAAGTGCGGTAGCCAACTCTGTTTCTGCTTCTAGTCCTGCTTGGATTATTGACTCAGGGGCATCCACACATTTGACGGGAGAAGGTAGTCTACTTAACTTTTCTCAACCATCTGCTTCTTTTTTGAGAAACTCAACCATCTGCTTCTGTGAAGACAATTCGGGTTGCTGATGGGGCCCATTCTCCTAGCACTGTTGTTGGTGCTGTAGAGTTTTCCTCCAAGTTCCGACTGATTGGAGTTCATTATGCTCCTGCATTTCCTCTTAGTCTGTTATTTGTTCAGAAGCTATGTACCAAACTTAACTCTAGGGTTATTTTTGATGAGTTATGTTGCTATTTTCAGGACATCCGGATAAGGAGGATTTTTGGTGAAGGAAGTGAGAAGAATGGCCTCTATTATCTTGGCATTCCATCTGATTCCAGTTTGTCGATGATGTGTCTATCTCCGACAATCCTCTACTCTGGCATCTTTGCTTTGGACACCCTTCTGCCAAGGTGATGAATCCATGATCCATCTACTTTATAGGAAGATCTTAGCAAAATCCCATTAACAAATCACAAATGTATTAATTAAACATTATTAATAGTGCATGAAATTTGAGCTAAAATCTGTAAATAAATAACCATGATTTTGCCTGATTTTTGCATATCATTTTATGTGTAAAATATTACCTTTTTATCTTAATTCTTCTTCGATTACTTTCTTTGAGTTGTTAACTAACATGGCATAAAGAATCAAAAGCTAAAAAAATCACAAAACACAGAGAAATAAAAGAGCCTAAATCTGCATATTTTGTAAATACAACATCTAGTTTGACTATGTTTTAGTGTTTTCTAACCTATTAAAAATCCATAAAAAATCATATTAATTATGTATATATTGTATCTATATTAATCTCTACTGAAAAACCTAATTAAAAATACAAAAAATACAATTAATTACAATATTAATACCTATACAAAAATATATTTTGTACAGATGACTTCATTTGCTTTTTAGTCATGTAGATCTCATCAAGGCCAATAACTTTCATGTTGACCACTTTTTGATTTGACACTTCCTTTTACTTTATTTTTATTTTCTTCCTCTTTATTATCATGGTCAATATTCCACGCCATGTTGTCGTGTGCCATTAATCCACGCCAGCGCTACCTCAACAGCCCCCTTGACCTGATCCAAGTCTTTTGTCCCCTAGCGCTTGCATTCTGGGTCATTGGATCGATCTCGATCCAACGACCTTGATCAGTCCATGCCTCGCCCTCCTCCTCACGCACACCCCATGTGACCCATCCCCCGTTGTTGGATCTCAGTCGAACCAATGACACGTGTACCATCGACCCCTACCTCCAACTCTTCCTCCTCTCGGCCTCGTGCCGCCGAATTCTCCGCATCCTCCGTTGATTATCCCTCACCTCTCCATTCATCTCCACTCCGATCACCTATCGATCCTCCTCTTCCCACCTTCCTACTACGTTGTCGACCACCTAAAATCCTAAACTCGAACCCAACCTCCAGTTGTTACCCATCGTCACATTGGATCCCCCTCATCAAAGCTCCTCTGCATGAAACGTCGCCTTCATTCTTCATTAAAGCTTCCACCATCAATGATCACTTCCTCTCAGATCTCCAAAGTGTGCATCCTCCATCGTTATTCTTCCATCTCCTATAAAACTCAGCTCACGCCATCTCCAGAGATCATCCACCGTTGCAAAAACCAAGGTTCGAGATCTCGATTTCAATTTCGTTTCGGTCTCCTCCAAAACTGAAATTTCGGTGAAATTTCGGGAAATTTTGACCGTTTCGGTGGAAATGTCGAAAATGACTCAAAAAAGCCATTTTTCGACCATTTTTTCGCAAATTAAGATATTCCAAATTATTACAACAATAAATAACTTACAAATACACACTTATATCACACATATTGCTATCGCACATATCGGTCATATCGATCAAATCGATGTTAATGTTGATTCTTGGTTGATACATACTGGAAATTGATATCATCCAATTCAAGAACTTAAAACAACAATAGCTTACAAATGCACACATATATCACACACATCTCTCATCCGTACGCTTTATATCACTCTATAACGGTCATATCAGACATAGTGTTGAGCTGACTGATAGATACTGGAAATGGAAATCAAAATAACTAAGTTAACAACACTTAGAAGACGTCTTTTATTCATAAAAATAGATGACCATTTTGATTTAAAATGTAGATAATGATTAATTAAACAATGTTTTGTTCATATAAATAACTGTTGTGGACAAAGTTCTAATGAATTACAGAATTAATTACGGACTTACAATAAAGATGCACCTATTTTACGAAGATAAATGACAAACGAATGAAATGAACAAGCTCTATCAGATACATAGAAGCTGTAGAGTTGTTTCATCTCCATTGCTTAAATTCAAAGGGAAGGAAGCTCTTCAAATTGAATAATCGTCGTATGTACCCCCTTGTCGCACCATACCTTACCCGAAACAAAATATATAAATCATTATGTGTTTTAATATTGGGAATAGGTAAATAAGTAGTAAAATCAAGCTCACATAGATAATATCGTTGATATACATAGATATCAGCGAAATTTCGTCGATATCGGTCGATATGTCAAAATATCATCGAAATTTCATCGAAATCCGGGAAATTTTGTACAGGAACCTATGAATTTCAACCGAAATGGGTCGATATGTCGAAATATCACCGAAATTTCGGTCGAAATCCGGGAAATCGACATATATAGGGGTTTCGATACCCATGACCTCTCGAGACCGAAATTTCGGTGAAATTTCGCAAATTTATTTCGATGGCAAAAACCTACACTCTCCCCGACTTCTCTTTACTGGTGATAGTAGCATCAAGAGCTTCGTCGGGCAACAATGAGGCGAAGGTTCGGTGTGATCCGTGGTCGCCCCTCGGCCGTGTAGCAACTCCACGCAGCTGCAGAGCTCGATGCTTTCCCTCGTCGAACCCTTAGAGCGAAGATACTAGGAGCTTCAGCTTCTCCCCCAGGTGACTGGCTTCCTTCACCATCCTCTACATACGACATCAGTATCTCCAACTCTGCCTCGCACTTCCGATATTCATCGAACTCCAGATAGTCCTCCAAACTCGCCCTTTTCCTATTTATTCCATTTTTATCTCCTTCGCAACACCATGTCCATTTGAGCATCGCATTAGCTTCGCCTCAAACCCGCAATCTTCACCGACTCCTCACCAACACCTCTTGTCCACGACCACCCCTACTTAGCTCCACCTTGAAGTCTTATAAAGACATGTAGCTTTAAAGCCTCCGCTTCTTGATGCACGATTGGGCCTCTGTTCACCCCCCCCCCCATCCTACCTTGCATACTAACCCTGCAGGTACACCATTCCTTCACTGATCGGACGAAGCACATCACCTATGTTCTCCTTCTCCACCTCCGACGACAGAGCCTCGCCTCGCCATCTCCGACATCATTGCAGCTCCGGAAGACTTCCAACATCCTCGTTGCACTCTTTTCAAGCTTCCAGGTCCTTCATCTGAACTCCAGCACCTGGGAGGAGCTTGGGTTTCCTCATCGAAGTCCTGCCTTCTCGCCACCGCCCACGGAGAAGACGAAGAGCAGGCACCCTTGGATTTTAATCCAATGGTGCTTGTACGTTGGGAGTTTCACAGTCTGATCAAGCTTGCAGGCCATCCGCACCATCCATCTCCACAACCCATATGGCTCGTTAGATTTTATCAGATCAGACAGCCCAGATCACCACCCGAGCATCTACCCGCACCTACAAGACCGAGACTCCCGAGGCTCCTCCAAAGCCTTGTTGTTTCACCACGTGTACGCCTGAGATCGACCCTCACTCTGCGCCTAGCCCTCACATGCAAGAGGCACGTGGGCGGGAAATATTTGCAGGTGCACCCCTCTGCCTCTCGCATATTGCATACAGGTCCTCACGCGCAGAGCATACGCCCGCTAGGGATTGTTGCATCCGATCCCCATCGGGTTTCCATTATTACATATAAGTCTCTCTATGGCTACTTTTGATAGAATTATTCATGTTTTCTTGCATTTTAGTCCTTGATATTTGACATTGAATATCTTGGTCATTTGAATTCCAAATTTTGTGAATTTTATGCCATTTTGAAACTTGTGTTTCGTATTCTATCTCTTTATGACATTTGTGAACATATAAGAGGTATGTTAATTTGAATTATTATTTGAAGAGCATGGATATGTGCAGGCTCCTCATTGACGATTCTTTAAGGGATTTTTATTGGGCAGACCCTATAATCTTTTCCAATTACCTCTACGACCTTCGAAACATCGTAATTCCTCCCTCGACCGCGTAAACTTGTTAATCCTTACCCTACAGACCCTGTGGTTAACCCACGTTCATTTAACCGTTTAAATTAACCGGATTCTGTTATGTTCTTTTATATTATACCCATTTTGTTTATCAAATTTACATTGAGTGCCACTCCAGGAGCTGATCCCCCTGCGGATGGAGCCCCCCTCCCCCTCGGCCGCCGATGCTCCTTGCTCCCCAGCTGCTGACGCCCCCCCCCCCCCCCCGGCGATCTCTGCTGCTGTCTGCGCCCCCCCCCCACCCCACCGCTGATGCTGCTCGCCGTCCCCCCCCCCTCCCGTTGATGCTTCTCTGGTGCTCCCTGTCCCCCCCTCGCCTCCGGCGAAGGCCCCTCCCCCACTGATGCCCCCCCGGGCGATGCTGCGACCCTCCCCCGCCGATGGAGTTCCCCCTTCCGCTGATGGAGCGCCTGCCCCCCCCCCTCGCTTCTCTCTTCTCCCCCTCCCTCCTCCCGATGATGCTCCCCCTTCCCCCCCTCCCCCGATGGAGTCTCCTCCCGCCGATGGAGCCCCCCGTTTCTCTCTGCTCCCCCTCCCTCCTCACGATGATGCTCCCCCCTCCCCCCATATCGTCGCCGCCGCTCCCTGCTTCCCCCCTCCCCCGCCACGGCCGATGGAGTCCCCCCACCCACCCCCGCTTCTCTCTGCTCCCCCTCCATCCTCCCGATGATGCTCCCCCTTCCCCCCATCCCGCCGCCGCCGCTCCCTGCTTCCTTCCCCCCCCTGCCACGGTCGATGGAGTCCCCTGTCGCCGATGGAGCCCCCCTGCCCCGGCCACTGCTTCCTGCGTCGCCCATCATCCCAAGTTCCCTGCTTTTTTCTTATTTTTTATTTTAGCTAATCATAACCGTTGGATGGTAAATTGGATAGGTTAACTCAAGACTAACCCAAGTAATTGACTCAAATATAGTTAAAATTGACGGCAGGGTTTGTTGGGTAAGACGGAGCAAGTTTACAAGGTCGGGGGAGGAATTAGGATGTTTCAAAGGTCGTAGAGGTAATTGGAAAAGATTTAGGGTCTGTCGAGTAAAAATCCCATTCTTTAATTCGATTTCGAGATTTTTTATCTATTCTACAGGGGCTAAATTGAGAAAATTGAAGTATTCCTGATTCTTATTGATTAAAATTGTACTTCAAGGAATTATTTAATTATAGGAAAAGAAGAGCTTTGAATTCCAGTATATATGATCATTTTCTATGCAATTCATGATTGATCTTTTGATCTGCAAATATGGATCCTAATTGACAAGCCTTTCTCGAATATCACCTAGGATCTGTGAATCATTTTTGGAGCTCTTGATTTTAAAAGCTATGAAGAATTATTAATCAGTTATAATCCAAACTTGCAGGTGATCAAGTCATTTATAATCAAATAAGATCTATGAATTAATTCAAGGATTTTATTGGTCACTTTTATTGGGAATAAAATTCACCATCACATATCTTTTCCTCTTTCTATGCCTCTGTTTTATTTGTTTATTTTTTTATTCTTTCTTTTTGCATCATTTTCTGATATAAAAATTATTATTGCAAATGATTTAATTACTTAGATTAATTTAAACACATTTCACTAAAGAATCGATGTTCCCTGAGTTCGACATTGGTACATTTACTAAGTAAAATTTTCCACATATTCAAAAGGGTGGTTTTTAACGATCTTATTTCCACCTCATATACTACAATTCAAGATTATTCTTAAAGAGGTGAAATATGGTTCATCAAATGGCGTCGTTGTTATGGAACGATGTATTTTTAGGCTTTTAAATTGAACTGCGTAATTAATTTTTCTAATATTGATTTTTGTGTCAATTTTCTTTCATTTTTCTTCATTTATTTATTTTGCATTAAATTTTCCTTAGTTCATTGCATCTCTATCTCACTACACATACTAACCATGTGATCTCTCTTTACAGGTACTTCGGAGAAAATTTTGCAAGGAAAAATTCAAGGAGCCTCAAAGAACATTATCTACTTTTATTTTGTGAGAGAGCGTTAGGCTAGATTTAATTTTTCTGCAATTTTTATTTTTCAGAGGTCTTTTTGAACCCTATTATTTGTAATTAAACAGGACTAAACTTTATGTGGTGTGTCGGGCATGTTTCAACCCCTTCTGTGTGGTTGGGACCTGACTTGCGTGGCATAGATACTAGGTCCATACGTGCTAGCTTAGATATTTATTTTTATTGTGCTCGCGATTTCTAAGCACACATTTTTCACTAAGACGCACTAGTAGATCGTTCAAACTTAGCCAAATTAAACACAATTTCTTCTCGCTAATAGAACTATCCGCTTAGGGTGTTTTTCTTTATGCATAGCATTTAGTTTATATTTTAAATTCCTTGTCTTACATCTCGTATGAAGAACGCGGAGAATCACTGTAAGTCTTCTTATTAGCATGCATCATTGATTTCACGCTTGCATCGGCTTTTTCGATCCTCTCCTCAGTTTTTACAACTTAGAATTTAAAGGAATTGGGGTTGTTTGTTAGGCGCGATATTTTTGTGCATACTTAAGACTAAAGTGACAACTCAAAAATAAAATCGAGATTGGTAATCATGGTGACATGTAAATAAACTAGAATAAAACTTAACCTTGTGTCTGGTGGAGAGCAATCCACTCATTGTATTTGTACGTAGAAGTTCGATCACTTAGAGTAGAGCCCAAAATATATCCTACACGTACTCTTAATTCTCAAATATTATTTTACCACTCAATTAAAATTGAAAATATAATCGTTCGGACTCTTGGGATCTTCACAGCGTTGACTTGGTGAAAAAACGGGATTTGACTTGTGTTTGTATTGTGTGCATCAAAGATTTTGCAATTGCAAATAACTAATCGTTTCGCAATCCATTCTCCACCTTTTCCTTAGAAGATGTCAGCACATTGGTATTCATACCCAAACTCCATGGGTCCCTCTTACACGACCATGTCATGATCTTCTTCTTTATCATTTCAGGAGAACCCTCTCTTCGAGAAGGTTTCTCCCCAGCCATCATTTCCATCCTCCTCATACACTCCACCCCATGCCCTTACTTCTTCTTGGACTAGACCGCTCGCAAATTCTAAATATTATATGGACACAAGCGAGCAAATATGAGGATGGAAAATAGAGTAACCGATTTCGATAGAAGAAGATGATTTCCGGTTACAATGGATGACTCACTGATTAAACCATCCCCTACTCGGGCCGACTCTCTTATTGAGTACGACCAATTTCCTTTGACCAGTCAAGTGAGATCCAGAGTCAAGGAAACATGACTCATGACCCCACCACCACTATAGGGAATAATCAATACTCCGCTCAGGATTACATGCTAGAGTTATGGCATGTAGAGTATGTAAACTGAAAAGAATGAATTAATTGAGAGGCCCTAGGGTTCTCTTATATAGGAGAGGAACCTATTGGACAAATTACACGAAGAAAATAAAAGAAATAGAAAATAAGATAACAATAAGAAAGATACTATTCGCACTATTCTTTCAGTGGTTGCAAACAAGGGATGGACCATCTTTCAGCTTGATGTGAAGAATGCCTTCCTGGATTCTTAAGGAGGAGGTTTACATGATGCAGCCTCCTAGTTACGAAATCGAGGAGCATGTGTGTCGACTTCGCAAGGTAATCTATGGCCTAAAGCAGAGTCCTCGGCATTGTTTGACAGATTTGCTACTGAGATCAGCACTCTTGGCTTTCAGAGAACAACATCTGACTACTTTGCTTTTCTCAGAAGACAGCATGATAATATTGTTATACTTGTAGTTTATCTTGATGATATGGTTGTCACAGGTGATGATGATGAAGGCATACTAGAGACCAAGGCTTTCCTTTAAAAGGTCTTCGTCACGAAGGACTTTGGTTAACTTCATTACTTCCTTGGCATAAAAGTAGTGCGCACTACAGAGGGACTTCACCTCTCACAGAGGAAGTATTGCTTGGACATCCTAACTGAGGCTAGATTACTTGGATGCAAGCATTTTGGTATCCATGCAGACCCAAGGAAGCACTCTGCTTTAGTTGATCTTGTTTTTGAAGATACTACATGGTACAGAAGCCTGGTGGGCAAAGTACCTTACTCTCACTAGGCCATATATATCCTATCTTGTGAGCAAAACCAGCCAACACATGGAACAACCACGTTATAGTCATTGACAGGATGTTCTTCAGATCCTACGCTTCTTGAAGGAATCATCGGGATGAGGCCTCTTCTATGGGACCAATGGCCACACTGATGTAGCTGTCATTGTTGATGTAGATTATGCTAATGCACCTGAGGATCATCGCTCCACTACAGGATATGTTATGACGGTTGGAGAAATCTTGTCACTTCGAGAAGGAAGAAGCAGACTTTAGTCTCCAAATCCAGTGAAGAGGCAGAATACTGGGAGATGGCTCAGGCTACTTGTGAGATTACTTGGTTACTATCATTTCTAAAAGAACTTGGTATTGTTGTCACTACTCATGTTGCTCTATAATGCAAATAACAAATCCGCTACATACATTGTTACGAACCTTGAGTTTCATGAGCGGACCAAGCACATAGAGATTGACTGCCACTTTGTTCGTGATGTCACACATGAGGATGAAAGATTACTACTCCACACATCTCGACCGACTTTCAGCTTGCAAATGCATTCACGAAAGCTCTCCCAAAGAACAGCCTTTGTGGATAATCTCCATTGGGTATGATCGATAGATATGTTTCAAAATGAGGGAAAGTGGTAAAGATGGCTTTATATTTTACCTTATTTAGTTGTAACCCCTCGGAGCTCTTTATGTAATTTCCCGTTTATGAGTGCTCTAGTGTTCTGGTCTAACCCCTAGACCTCTTGAATAAATCAAGTTATCGTATTCTCTCATCCTTTCTCCACACAAACCATCAGACATCCCAGTATAGTTACAGAGACATGCTATCAAGGTTGCAAAAGTCGGTGGTCAGTGCTCGATTGACCGGGTCACTGGCTAAGGATTAATCAACAATCAAACGACTAAACAGATTTAGTCAGATTTTAGTTGATTTTGTATTTTTTTAACTATTTTAAATATATAAATAATTTTTTATACATATATTCCTATATATTTACATAAATTTATATATTTTCTATACTATCAGCAAGAAATAAAAGAAACAATTGAACTATAATCAAACATTAAGCATCATGGATTATGTTTGCTTTATAAAAAAATAAGAAATAAAGAAAAAGACATAGTCCATTTGCAAAAAAAAACCAATTAATTAGCCTAGTCGACCGACTAATCAGGTCAACTAGTCAGTTGGCTGACTAATGTAGTCTTAGTCAAGTCCCCCCCCCTCCACTAGATTAAACAACCTAGTCGACCGATTTTCGCAAGCTTGCATGCTACATGTACGGGTCATATGTTTGAAGACATTACATGGTACATAAGCCTAGTGGACAAGTTTTATCTTACTGTCACTAGGCCAGACATATCATATGATGTGAGCAGAGCTAGTTAGTATATGGAGAAGTCACACTACAGACATTGGCATGATGTTCTTTTATTCACATTCGATACTAAATGACTCTCCGGGAAAAGACCTCTTTTATATGGGTAACGGTCGCACCAATATCACCATCTATACAGATAATAATTATGTTAGTTCTCCCGAGGAAAGACAGTGCACTACTAGTTATTCCATATTTGTTGGTGGGAACCTTGTTACATGGGGAACCAAGAAACAAACCATTGTTTCAAGATAAAATGCAGAAGCAAAATACATAGCAAGAGCTCAAGCCACATGCGAGAATACCTAACTTGTCTCCTTTATATAGGAACTTGGACTCCCTGTTGCCATTCATGTTCCTCTCTCCTGCAACAACAGGCCCGCAATATCCATAGCTACTAATCATGTTTTCCATGAGAGGACTAAGCATATTAAAATGGATTGCCACTTTATTCAAGTAGTACGAGGAGAAAAGATTGCTACTACGCATATTTTCACCGAGTTCCAGCTTGCGGGTATATTCACCAAGGTACTTCCAAAGAAATGGATGTAGTTGTTGACTTCCAAGTTAGGCATGATCGATAGATATGCTCGACCTCGAGGGAGAATATTGACATTATTGGCTAATATAGTCATAACGTTTTTTTCCTCTTTTTAGTTTATTTATGTGTTCTATGTTTCCCTTTGTAGCCCTTCAGGGTTTATTTTGTAATGGCTTCATAATGCACTCTAGGGTTTGACCCTATATAAGGAACCTTAACCAATTAATAAAATTTATTATATTGCATTCTCTATTTTTCACTACATTCAGGTTTCTTTTGTTTCATTTGATCTTTGAATCTAATGCTTTTGGCATGAACACCCCCCCCCTTTTCTCAATGATTGGAAAGGTGGTTGAGGTTCACACTCTAGTGTTGCTAACTCGCACTCTAGTTGGTAATTTTTGAGAACGTGTAGAGGAAGCTCGGCGGGATTCTTCTTAGGAGGGTTGATTTTGCTACGATTCTCTTTTTGGTCTAACGCTTCTGGCATTCCCCCTTTTCCCCATATACTTCTAAACATAGCATATGGGAAGACTTGATGGCACAGACGTGAACTTTTGTTTGCAATGTGGCTAGATAAAGAAAATTCTCTTCCCAAGAGCAACACCGAATAAAATAAGAAAGCTCCTCCGATGATCATATTGGATATGGTTCAGTAGAGAATAATCTATGATAAAAGAATCGAACACAATCATACAACACGAGATTTCTTACTATGTTCCACCCAAGTTGGATTTACATCATGGGTAGATGTGGGGTTCTCCAAATCACTGAGACGCTATTTAGATGTCCTAAATCATAACTCGTTTGTTACGCCTAGTATGTTGTACAGCATGTTACGTGACCTCCCCCACACGTCACCGGCAAGCGAAGCCTACCGTCCCAAACCAAAGATCTCTATGCCTGGTCAACGAGCCTAAGGGAAGGTCTATGAGAAAGTAGATGAGCGCCCTCTTCGTGTGGGTGCTCAAGGGTACTACCTTGAAACAACATTTACATTACGAGTCATTTTTGTATTGGGATTAGTGGATCAAGCCGTTTAGGGGAATTCTCTTGCATGAGAGTTATTTTCCCTTGAGTGTCACCCTTATGGTTAGGGCTAATATCTTTATTTTTGTTCTGCTATACTAACACCATTAGAGAGAAATTTACAGTTGCCAATGAGGAAGTAACTCAGTTAAGGACGGACGAACAGTTAGGAGAATTCTCTTGCACGAGAGTTCTTTTCCCTCGAGTGTCACGGTTATTTCGTGCTCGCTTCTGTGATTGTTTGATCTGCGTTCTGTGAGAGTTGAGAAGTCAATGCCTGGCAGTCTAAGAATTCAACTTTTATTCCCTCCTTAAGGAGGGGGGATCTTCTCCTTGTACACAATATTTCTTCACTCCTTCTCTTTGTAGGTGCCAAGATTTCCAGGTGTCAACTCAATTTTTGGCATGATTGAACTGTGGTCCGCTGATTGCTTGTCTGCCAGACGGCCCTTGGGAAGCGCCGGGATTCTTGGATGTTACCTCAATGGTCGGCAAGATAGAATTATGATTCATTCATTTGATCGACAATCTCCAGCAATCCTTTGGGTCGTCGAACAAACTAGTCTGACCAGGCAGACCTGAGATACGCCTAATTTGATTGTTACATATTCACTCAGGTTTTGGCTTGCTTTGGCCGGGTCGGCCTGAGGATCTTTGCTGGGCTTGTAGATTCTTTTGATTAGAATGGTTGATTCTAGGCATATTGTTGCTGCCATGTATCACGAGAATGTTACCATCATCACCTACCAACCCAAACTAAATAATCATGAAAACTATATGATTCTTCTGACCGAATGTCAATACCTCTAACCGGTCAAAAAACTACAAGTTTATGTACAGGACAGTTCAATTCGATCTATGAAGTCGCAACAAACCAGATCTTCAACTAAATGATCCATCATCTAACAGTAAACCTACAGTCATCATCCCATAAAACCAAAGATCCAAACAAACGGATGCAATACAAAGTGATCCCTCAAGAAAAATTCAAAACCATGGAAATCAGACCACGATTTTACTGCAGAAACTAAGATCCTAAAGCTCGCATCATAACCTGAAGCAAACCAAAGCAAACTGAAACTATTAAACCAATTCGCCTCAAGAATCAACTTTTACCACGAACTAATAACTACCACCTTCAAGATCTTCACTCAAAATCAGATACTCACAAAAGTAATACAAAGCAAAATACTAAAAAAGGAAGGGCAGCCGAATATGCATCCGGATTTACCTGCTGCATTGTTGGCAGAACCTTTGCTGTTGACCCCGCACGAGAACCACGGGTGTCTTGGAGTGTGCCTCGCACACCTTGTGCCTCCTGTGGTAATCCTTGCACTTGCTCAAATCCGACTCGCACCCATCCACTGAGCAGAAGAAGGACATATCCGCCCCTCCCCTCGCCCTCTTCACGCTCCTCGTCTTGGGATCCCCTTCCATCTCTCCACGGCGCACAAAGTTGACCGACCACTTTGCTAACCAAAAGAAAGCAAAGTGCAGGGAAGCACGCTCCCTCCTTCTTTTCTCTTGTGGGGTCACCCTAGAAGGTGCGGGAGGGCCAAACAAGAAGTGGGTACCGAAGATCTTGATGGAAATTGAGGACCCGGCTCATCAAGATCCCACCTTGGCGGGATCTGCAGGGTGGTTTCCAACAAGGGCTCAGGTGGGAGTGAAGGCCAACATAATCATCACCAGAGACAAGACGAGCAGAGGGAGCAGAAGCAGAAGCAGCATAAGAAAGAGGAGGACACCGTCATTAATGAAGGATGGCGGTGGCTTAGATGGGTTGGATTCTCCGCAGACCGGTAGGTTTGTCCAGTTGGGAAGCTCGCATATGATATGGGTGATCGATGATGATGGGTGCAACAGGACCTACAAGGAAAAGGTATCACCCATCTCTATCCCCCACGTTGCCATTTCTATATCTCTTTGCAAGCTTCAGATGATGGGTTATCCGATTTACCCTGAATTTTTTAATTGGAATTACATCATAAATTAATGCAGGATTTCATCACATTTATTATTTCAACCTTTTTCAATCCTCATAATCATTGAAACAGTTACTATTCACAAGAAGCTACCCCAACTCACCACATCCTAGTAATCAAATAAACCTTAGTTTAAAAAAGATATCATTGTGATCCTTTTAATATTAAAACAATCAAATGAGAAGCAAAAATAGTTTGTTAATTTTGGACCTCGATTCTATAGTGATGTGTCGTTTTTTGTATTGAAATAAAAAAACACCAACAACTTATCTTGATTCTAGATTTTTTTGAGTAAGCAATTACTTTAAGTTTCTTGATGTTTTTTCTTTAAAAGATGAGCCTCTTATTTTCTAGAGTTTTTTTAAATTAATTTAGCTCTAATTATCTATAGATTTCTTAATATGAGTTAGTTTCAATTTTATAGAATATTTTTGAATGCATTCAACTCCAATATTCTAGATAATTGCATACTCTTCGAGGCTATTAGAGCACTAGTATAAATAGACATTGGGAACCATTGTGTGGAAGTATATACTTGTTGTTGAGTTGAGTGGTTGTTGTATGTATATATTTATATTGTATTTTCAAGTAGCAATATACAATACATTATCTTTATTCGAGTTAAGTATTCTATAAGTGAAAATTGGGATATTCTACAAGTGAGTGATAGTCATCTTAGTGAGGTTAGTGGTGGTGGTTGTTGTTGTGTGTGTGTGTCTATATTTGTATTGTATTTTCAAGTAGCAATATATAGTACATTATCTTTATTCGAGTCAAGTATTATATAAGTGAAGCTTGGGATATTATACAAGTGGTATCAGAGCAAGTCCTTCCTACGGGTTCTAAGGGTAGGTCTTCTCAAGAGTAGTGTCCATCCACCAATCAATTTAGATGTGCTTGTTGATGAATCCATGATTCATTAACGTTTATGTCATATTTTGTCTTAGAACCCTTGCAAATGCATGTTAATATGTATTAATTCTCAATTTTTATAAAAATCTCATTCATAAATAAGATGCATTTTTATGCATTAAAAAATATAAAAGAAAAAGAAAAAGGAAAAGAAAGAAAAGAAAAAAATGCATATTGTAAATATATATATATATTATACAAAATAACTAATTAAATATAAATATAGTTGTAAGATATATTTATATAACGGAACATCCAAGATCAAGTCAGCATAGATTGGTTGGCAAACAATAAACTATGGGGAGATAAGGAAGATAACATAAAAATAACTAACCTTGTGTATAGTACATTAATTCCATTTATTTATTTTTTATATACAAGCTTCAACTAATTTTAGCTAATTCATATGTACATGATTTCACTAAACTGTTTTCTATCATATTTATGAAAATGTATATAAAAATATATAGCTCATAAAAATTCCAACCACTATATATTAAGAAATTTGGATTACAAATTATCAATTTTCCAACTTCCAAACCTCATAATTTCTTCATGCGAACTCTAATTTCATGCTACTCACCTATAAAGTTCATAAAAATATTCTCTAATCACTAGAGCCGGAGTCTGTTTGCAAAAAGCCAGTTTTTGGACCTAATGACAACTGGATTTCTGGGGCATTTATTTTATTTTGTACATATTATTTACAGATTACGTGATTTACAATTTTTAATTGTTTTCATGATCTTATATATTATTTATAAAATTAATTCCAAAAATAAAATCATTATTTGATACTTTAAATAAATCAAAAATACTAAAAAATAGTCAAGATTGAACTGTAGTATATATACCCGTATTTATTAATATATATAAATAATTTACTAAAATCTATAAAAAATCGTATAATGATAATTTATTATTATATTCATTAACAAAATATAAAAATAATATCTTATTATTAAAATATCTAATAAAAAAATGAAAGAGGTATTTATCAAGTATAATATGTATATTAATATTATATTTATATCTCATAAAATATATATTATTTATTTATGTAAAATACATATAATTTAGATAATTCAATTATTAATATTTCTCAGTTATATACCTATTTTAAATAATGTTATTTACTAGATAATACATAATTTATGGTGCATTTAATTTATTGATTATTGTGGTGCTGACATGTGTCAGCACCACAACCCTTCTTCCTCCTCAAGAAATTGTTGCTTATATTCTAACAGCCCATCTTCACCTAATTATTCCCCCTTCAATTCACACCTAAAACCTAATCTAACACATACAATATCTTCTCCTAACTACCCTGAATCAAGACAGCCATTGAATCTTCTTCAACCCCTCTCCATCCTTTCTATATAATCACTCAAAGTTGGCCAAACCAACAGAACTCACTCCAGCAACAGAACACTTGACTGATCCCATCAATTTCAAGCTTCGTCGCTTCCACCTCGGGTGACAGACGACAGAGGAACCGCCCTCGCATGGAAGAGGGACTTTCGGTGGAGCGGTTCTAAGGATTTCTCCGTCTTATATCATGGTCGTGTTACCACGTAGAGCTCCAAGAAGCCGACCTGTTCAGTGATGACCAGAGTATATGGCATACTCCATTCCCAGGTACCTTCCTTCAATACTTTTCTTTCTCGATTTTCCCACCATTTTAGTGTAGTTAATCACCTAATTGGTACCTTAATCATCGATCTTTTGATTCCATGCAAAATTCCAATTCAATTTGACTCAAATCTGCTTGGAATTTGATTTAAAACCTCATAACTAAACCCATTTGTGTTGCACAAGAACACCTCAACCTTAGGCCTATTCCAATCAAATCAAGCCTTCGATTCTTATTTGCATGTGTGACAATTGCTTGGAGCTTTCCAAGAGCAGCATCTGGAGTTGCCATCGCATGTCATGTCACTCAATTATGACTTATCAAGAACATATGGTATCCAATTTCGGACTTCGGAGCCCTAAAAAGCTCCTGACCTTCGATCATCTTCTCCGACCATCTCTCATCGTAGGAGAGCTCGAAGGGGAAGGCATCCCCTTCTAGACCTACCGGAGCATCGTTGTCGATCATCGATTTGAAGCCAGATCACTGCCACCCTTCCCCAATTTGGGGAAGAATGGAAAGAACACCAAGTTGCACAGTTTGGCGACGTGTGGTGCCATCGAACGGACAGCATCTGCCCGCAGCTTCTGATCTCAGCCGCTCATCTCGAAGTGGTGGAAATTTTGCATAAAGAGCCCCGTGCATTTATAAGAATTATAGGCCACCTCATGCATTTTAGTTATTTGCATTTAGGTCCTCACACAGGGACCTAAATGCAAAATAACTTCTTTTCCTTTCATTTAGCTCCCTGATCATGTACCAATTTGCATAGACTTCTTTATATTTCTTTTATAGTTGTACCCCTCTAGATATTATGAACATTAGACATGGTAGAGACTATGTTTTGTGATGATTTTTCTAGGGTAGTTAGATAAATACCTAGCAAGGTTTTGTTCTATTTTCATGTATTTTCATCGCTTATTTGTTGCGTTTTGATTTGTCGAATTTCGTCTCATTTTGAGTTTTATTTTTTTTGTGTCTTTTTAAGCATGTAGCTTGGTTTTCTTCGTATCACCTACCTATATAGTATCACCTATTCTATATTCATCTATATATACTATATTGTATATCATTTGCAAAATCTATTCGTCATTTTGGAAAAAAATATCAGATCATTTTCTTCACTTTACTCATTACATATAATAGTATATTACCTTCTATTCTACCTAGTATATTGTATCATCATTTTTCAAAATTAATTTTTTTTTGGAAATCAAATAAAAATTACAAATATAAAACTTTGCAAAATTTAAAATCAAATAAAAATAAGAATAAGATAAAAACCACAAAACATTCCTTTTTGAGGAAAAAGAAAAATTAATAACAAAAATATTCAATCTCAAAAATCTGAGTATAATTTTTGTCTCCTTGTGTTCGACCCAGGGACACTTACTTGGTTAATAATTAGTGAACAAAGATATATATATAGAGAGTCTTCTATTCTTTTTCATCTTCTCTCTCTCTAGTCTCTAACTTCTATTTGAAAAACGTGTTTCTCTTATGCAGTTTCTACAACCAACATATTTTAACCGCAAGACAAAACGTTGCTTTCAAAATGACGTCGTTACCGGGGAGGCGTAGTCATACTTAAATTTTTTGAGATATTTTTTTGTGAGTTTTATTTCTTCTTTCTTTTTCTCAGTTTCTTCTATTTGTTTTTCTCGGTTTTTCTCATCTCTTGCTTTCTTGATTTTTCTCGATTTTTTTTTGTGTTTTGATTTTCATTTCAAATTCTGATTTTTCTCAGGTTTTGTATTTATTTTCTTTTATTGTTTTATGTGATGATGAGTGGTGCAGGGAATGCATGATCAGTCAGTTTCTTTGGAATCCGGTTCAGTTGAGAGAGCAGAGACAAGGCTCTTTCTCTACGAGTTAGTTGCAGAGGAGCAACGTGAGTCAATTTGATGCATTTTTTGTTTTCTTTGAGCGACATTTATTCTTCTATTTTCTTTGAGAGTTCACGGCTTTTTCCCTTTTTTTCCTTTTTTTGTGAGAGAGGAAGGGTCACTTGTCCTTTTCGTATTTTGTAGAAGGGGTCCACCAAGGACATCTCAACTTGTACCAGACTTTGACACTTCTTCTCAGGGCTGTTTTGCTAAGTGGTGGTGTATTTGGGAGACCTCACTTTTGATTTTCCCAAATTTTTCTTTATTTCTCGTGATTTCGTGAAGCTTAGGGGTGTATGCCTATTTTATTATACGACTAAGATAAAACCCACTAATCCACACTTAGGCTTAAAAATCAGATGATTTTTTAAAATCAACTCATTTTCACGTTAGAGTTATCTGTTAAAGGTTCATTTTTATCGACTTCTGCATGCATTAGAATTAGATTTCAATTCTACGTGTATTACTTGCTTTTAGAGTGATGGACACGTATGGTTTCTATCTCCACATGTATTATGATCTTTCGTTGCATTCTGTGATTCTCTCTCAGTGCGACACATTCTTCACTAACAAAGGAAAACTGACTTCCCGTTAGTATTGTTGAAAATACCAAAAAAGTGAAAACCAAAAAATAAAAAAAAGATTTTTTTTCCTTTTAAAACTTTGACAATTGCTTTGGGAGGGAAATCCGCCCATTATTGCAGGTACTTATCTCGAGACAGAGTGGATGAGGACGTAACCCTAAAGACTAGAGCCAAAAATCCTTAGACTTGAGCCCTAAGTACTTGTGTACTGCAAGCACTTGCCTCTGATCATAGAAAGTTGTTTTGGTGTACTCCGCTTCACGTTCTCTTTTGGGCCTGATATACCCCAAAGGCAGATGGTTCCACTATTTAGAAGATTGTGAAGAGTGTACGCTAGGCGATAGAGCGACACCACCTATGAGTCTATTTTAAATAACTGCTTGAATCACCTAACTAAAACTGAAAAGATAAACGATCAAACTCTTACGGGCATCACTGTGTGAAGTTGGTGAATTAAGAGTTTGATATTGTGTTTGTTTGTAGTGCATGTGTGCTTCTGCGTCTTAGACACCTTCCATCTATCTCTTGTTTTGACATCATGCTCTACATATGTACTCTCTTATATCGAAGATGATGTGTCGATGGTCTTTACGCTCAGACTTCGCGAGCCATCGATCTTCTATTGTAATGCATACATCTTCACCGACTCGAGATGACCCTCTTCTGGAGTGGTTTCACCCAGTCACGAGGTGAGTCAGACCCAGAATCCCTATCCTCCCAACCCTTTAGTCGATGACGACCCTCACCTCGACGTTTCTCCTTCTTCTCCTGTACATTTTTTCACTGAGTGCTTATGAGGCCTTTTCCTTTATTGAGCAATTGATTGATACCATGGTGAGAGGAAAGGCGCCAATTGAGGAGATACATACTGAGGAGAGATCAATTGATGAAAGACATGAGACCAAATCAGATGTGACTATGGGGATTCTAGATACACTGCAGCAAATGAGTGTATAGCTTCAATAGCAGTTTAGAGTCCAAGAATAGTTGAGAGCCGAGATTGCTACACTGAGATCTAGAGGAGGTAACCAAGCTACAATATTTCCCATGGCTACACTACGTGATAAGTATGACCCTGAAGTGAGCACGTTACAACATTGTATTCGGTTGCCACCAAATTAGGGTCTGCACGATTTGAGGCCATCCTTTATTTCACTACTTCCCAAATTTTATGGGAACATGACAGAGGAGTCGTTTACCTTTCTTCAGCAGTTCGAAGTGATTTGTGGTATGACTACATACCCGAACATTGTGCAAGAGGTTACATGCCTCAAAGCCTTCCCCATTGACTTAGCAGATAAGGCGCTCTATTGGTTGAATCAATTGGGGAGGGAGATCTCTACAAGGGATGATCTGAAGTACACATTCCTGGGTAAATATTTTCCTCTTGGGAGAACCAACATGATGAAGAGCCAGGTAGATAACTTCACGCAACACTCCCATGAGTCGTTCCATGAGGCATGGGAGCGAATCAAAGATATGAATGAGAAGTGCCCTCATCATGAGATACCATTGAAGGTGCTCGTGTAGAATTTCTTTGGAGGACTTCATGCTGATCTTCAAGGTTTGGTCAATGTCGCATATGGTGGTAGTTATTTGAATTGAAATGCCAAGTCAT
Organism: Ottelia alismoides; assembly: GCA_037367405.1. Classification (NCBI taxonomy): domain Eukaryota; kingdom Viridiplantae; phylum Streptophyta; class Magnoliopsida; order Alismatales; family Hydrocharitaceae; genus Ottelia; species Ottelia alismoides. The sequence continues at coordinate 309,604 of JAZKJV010004874.1, forward strand.
TTTGTGCCATCTATGAAGGGATGGTCGAGAATTCTAGTGTTGTTGATTCCACTTGAGCACACCAGAAGACCACCTAGCCACCACACCATAGAGATCATCGTATGGTGGCCAACATTGACGAGTCTGATTCATGATCTACGGACATGGGTTATATTAGTGAGAAGCTTACAGTTGTAGATGTGATTCAAAAGCAAGTTCGGTATTAGCAAAAGCTGTAAGAGTTAGAGAAGTTATCCTCATTACCTCAACAGATGAGTGATTTGGTGAAGAAGGTGGAGGACATGCAGAGACAGAGCCAACAACCACATACTTTTCAGCAGACAGAGATCTTTACCCGCTCCTCCCATATGTGAGGTACACTTTCTACAAGGTGAGGCAGGATGTTCTACAGACCTCTACAGTTAGCTTGGCCTGACGATTCATCCACAACCAGCCAGAGACAGTATGTCACCTGTAGCAGATGATGTTGATGCACCTCCTACTTTTGAGATCAATGGTACATGGTACACTCTAGTTCTTTATAGGTCTACGCCACAGAGAGTACATCATATAACCGCAGCAGATGCACTAGTAGCATGGACGTCCACATTACCATCAGCATTGAGGTCAGTTTGTACAGCATCATCATTCTCACCATCCTTCCTATTAGAGACCAGTTCATCATTCTCCGGTTCCATACCACCACCACCATGATGAATATGTGATTCATCACTCTAAAAATCGAAAATAGAGCTTCATTCCTGAAAAATTAGCTGTATATTTCCATTTATTGTACATTATTCGCATTCATGCAGTTAGAAATAATATGTGCATTTTAGCATTCATATGTGCATTAATTAAGGAGCCAAATTCACTTGTACATATTCGCTTGTACATTAGTCAAAATCATCTATTTGTATATATTTATAATAACTCCAAATCCAATAAAAACAACTTTATAGTGTATATATTACTAACACTAAGAAAGGAAAAATATCACAAAAATACTAACTTGTAAAATTGTCCAATAAAATCCAAAACCTAGTTTGAGATGAAAGACCTTAAAATGTGCATATCTCTCTCTCATACAATGTCCGATTTAGGTCTACTCACTTTTAAAGTAATATACATTCAAAGACCTTCAAAACAATATTAATTTCATAAAAGTCAGAGTTCGTATGTGAAACTTGGATTTTGGGCCCTATTGTATATTATACATATTGGCTAAAATACCCTTCATTTTATCTTTTAATTTTCTTAATTATTAAAATCCAAAAATAAATAAATTAAGTTGCAAATATTTCTTTCGTATTTTCTCATTCTCTTATTTAAAAATGAAAAAAAATGCAAAACATAAAAATACGATATTTTATACCTATAAGATACCACCCAAAAATACATATTGTACATATGGCTTATTTTAATTTTTCGATCCTTCACAAAAGTTGTAGATCTTGTCGAGACGAGTAACTTTCATGTTGACCACTTTTTGATTTGTTTGTTATTTCTTTTTTATTTACATTTAATTTGTGATTTTTCTAGGAGCGATATGTGGTCGCTACTAGCGCTGCCACGTGTTACCCCATTTTTTATTTTCGTTAATTATTTATTTATTTATTATTTATTTATTATTTTATAATTAGTTAATTATTTTAATTCCTTTTTAATTTTTTTTTATTTTTTCTCTTCCATTTTTTTCTTTTCTCTTCTTTATTTTAAGTAACCTACTTATATTATTTATTCTTTATTTCCCTCCCTTTTACTTCTTCTCCCTTTACTTGTTCCCCACTCCAAGTCACCAACTCCCCATTCTTTCCACTTTCTCGACCTCTTTTCTAACATCCCTCTCCTCTTTTTTATTTACTTCTCCTCTTCATTTCTCATCATCTGCCAAGCAAGAGAAAAGAAGCCCAGCTCTGCCTTCCCGGTGATAGGGTTAGGACCCATATCGAAGCGACGATGACTTCATCTTATCAAGGTGAGATCCAGTGGTCTGCACTACCGTCGCGAGCTCCACAATGCTCGTTGAGCTTCGGAGCACCTACCATCTCCTTTAAGCGACGACCAGAGTTGAGATCCACCTCCTCCGATATCCGGCAAACCACATGTAACTTCTCTATCTCATCTTCTCATTCTATTTTATCTAACAATTTCTTCTTTGTTATTTTATCACCACATCATTTTCAAAACCGCCACCATAATCATCACCTATCCATTATCATTAAATCACTACCATTTTTATTCCCTGTTGAATTTTTAAAAAAAATAAAAAATGCCCTAACGCAGCCCTTCAGCCCAGCCACCCCCTCCTCTGCCGCAGCTCCAGTCACCCGCCCAGGTCCGTCTCCTGCCATGGCCATCCTCTACCACCAGTGCGGCAGTCACCAGATGCCCCCTCTCTATCGCAGCTCCAGTCATCCGCCTGCAATCCACCTCCTGTCGTGGCCATCCTCCACCACTAGCGCGGTAGTCACCAGCCGCCCCCCTCACCGCAAAGCTCCAGACCGACCTTGCCATAATGCGCGCAGCCCCAGGAACCCACCAGCACATGCCTTGTCGCCGCACCCCCTGCCGCCATCGTCATCGTTCCTCTAACACATCGCTCTAGTTGCGCACCCCTGCTCCATCGTCCACCGCGACTCTGTGTGCACCGCCCTTGGATGTCGCACCCCATCGCCCATGCGTCCTTCAACCACCTTGCTGGTGTCCTCCCTCGCTCGCATCACCGTGCCGCCTACCTGCTTCTAATCGCCCAGTTGCGCTCTCTCCTCCGTCGCGCCACCCTAGGGCGTTACCGCCTAGCCCGCGTCCCAACACCGACTTCAGCCTGCTTTCCCTAGACGCCTGAAAGAAGTGGCCCACATTTTCCACGAAGCAGGAGAGGGTTATTTTTCTATTTTGAGAAAATTGCAGTTGGAGCCATGTAAGTTTTTGTATTTACAAAAGTGCCCATTTACACATTTCAATTCATTCAATTTTTATATCTGTATTGCACGGACATCCCTAATATGGAGAAGTAATTTAGACATACATTTTGCATCATTTCTTTTAATAAAAAATTACATGGTGAAGAACATTTAATTCTTTATCTCCTGGATATTTATTTGTAATTTTTTGAGCAGTTATTAATTAAATAAAATTATTTTGGCAAAAATTTACATATTTTACCCAATTCATGATATGAAAATCATATTTAATTAAATATTATTCCAAATATTATGCAAAATTAAAAATGATGTGTATGAATGTGTTTTAATTACTCTCTAAATTTCATCCAAATTGGATTTATCTTGTGTATAAAATAAATAGTTGGGTGATTTCTGTAAATCATTTTTAATTAAATCCATGAATATTATTTTTGCAAAATTTCAAGTCTCCTGGATTGCTCATTGAAATATCTATTTGAGATATTTTTTCTTAAGGATAGATTGATTTGATGGATTAACTAGGAATGAAATACTCACAATCACTTTGTTTTCTGCAAAAAATCACAAAAATTCATATATTGTCAAAAAAAATCTAAAAAAAATACTAGCTTCATTTCATCGTATTTGACTTCCAATAAAATTTTCATAATTTTTGCATTCTGTTTGCATGAAAAATTACATAAAAACCCATAAAAAGTTTCATTTTCCATTGTTGCATCTTAAATCCAAAAATTTCAAAAAAATACATTTTGCATTCACCATTGGATTAGGTTCTAAGGAAAAATAAAATTTGTCTAATTTGGCTTAATTTCATATTAAAATTAATTTAGCTAAATCGTTTGATTCCTTAATAACCTAGTTCAATAGCATTTGTGTATTTGCATTTATATTGCATAAAAAAAATAAAAAAAACACTTGGAAAAGCGTGAGATAATTCATCTAAGTTGATCCGAAGTTGTGTCTTTACCTCCTTGAGTCGACCTTGGGGCTTGTTTAGGTTAAAAATACATAAAACCGCACATTAATTAATTCGTTGATTCATTGATTCGTGTGGTTAATTTTTGATCGATCTTGATTACCTGACTACAACAACATTTCACACATTTAGCATATGGCAAATTTTGGATCCGTCAAATGTTGCCATTGCCGGGAGGAAAATGGCTTAGGATCATTTTCGAAAATTAGATTTAGGTTTTCCATTCACTCGGGTAGTCTGACCCCCGAACCACCTTGTAATTATTTCATTTTTTCCAATTATTTTCCTTTTTTTATATCTCTCTCTGACATATATTTTATCTTTTTGTGCGAGGGCTTGGTGGACTTGGAGCAACTTTCTTGAAGTCGACGCATTTTGAAGAGCATCAGAGGCCGACGATTCGTGGAGCGAGATGGTTATTTAGGCATCAAGAAGAAATTACAGGTGAAGAGAGATTTTAATTTTTGAAAAAAATAACTTGTAATAATTGCATATATTTACAGTGGATTCCAGTTGGAATCTCGCTTGTTTATCCGGATCCTGGACATTGGACCCTTCGTGGTCATGTGGTTTTCTTGACGTAGAGTAGGACCTACACTCGCAGCTCTCAGAGCAAATTTGTTTACATGTGCTCGTAGTCTATAGGACCACACATCCCACTTAACGAAACACACTTAGACCGTAGATCTATTAGTCAAAATTAAATTATTCATCACTCGCTAATAGAACTTCCTATCTAGGAACGATTTTCTCGCTTGCATTCCATATAGTATAAAAATTTCAATTCAATTGTGCATCTTGCATTGTAGAGAGTTGGAGGCACTGCAAGTCTTCTTACTCAAGCATTCATCATTGTTTTCTCGATGGCATCGGCTTTTTCTGATTCCCTCTCCCGGATTTCCTAACTTAGATAAAGGAATTGTGACTCGATGATAGACGTGATTGCTTGTGTGGATTAACTACAGTGACGATTGGGACTGCTAATTGAATTGGACCCTAAAAAATTGACTATAATTAACCCTTGTTTGCGGAAGAGCAACCCCATCATTGTCTAAATTTACTTGCAAGTGAGAAAGATGACACTAGGATAGAGCCAAAGCTAGTATTTTCATATAGACTACTGGTTCAAAACGATTAGCCACTTTTCAGTGAGGATCTACGGGTAGACGGTAAACAGTTCGGATTTCCTTAGCAGGTAGGAGGTTTAGAGGACGCCTTATAAGGCTTTGTCTTCAAGAAACGGGTAGTCGTATTTATACGGTCCACACTTACTCCTATATGGGTTAAAAGTGGGTTTTGTGAGAATCGGGACAGTTTGTAGCGAAGTACAGGAACCTAACAACTCGTTAATCTTCCAAGACTTGCATTTGTCACCAATTAAAATTGACAAGATAATTCGGTCAAACTTTTACGGGCCTCACGCGTAGAGTTGGTGAATTTGGGGTTTGCTTTTGTGTTTGTTTTGTGTCTGTTCGTGTGCGTTATCCTATATACTTGCATGTTTTCCACCTTGATCCGCTTACATTCATCCATTCCTCTTCAAGATGTTGGGATATTGGTCATCATATCCAGGTCACTCCTCTTGACCATAATGTGATCATCTTCACCTTCTTATTCCTCCTCATATCCCCATCCAGCCTGTGATGTCAGAACTTCGACTGATTTCCCCTCCTCTTCGTACATCTCACCTATCCCACTTTCTTACACACCTGACCCACTCCCAACCTGGGCTACCTCACCTTATAGTCGGTCTCTTGCTGGAATCAAAGAACAATTCGAAGAGCAAGCCACTGCTGAGACAAATTATTGGTAGAGTTATGTGCCCCCACAGACCTCATTCTCACCTCAAGATGGGATCAGATAACAATCCATATATACACATCCTGACTTGACCTTAGACACAACTTGGTCGATCGAACAAACTGAATGGAGAGGCTTGCACCATATAATCATCCTAACTTGATTGAACTTAGTTCTCAAGCCCACATTGACCAGCCTTCATATCTCACATTCGGAGAGCCTACACATGCATGTGCTTGGATAGACGTACCAGCCCTCCGTTCATTGACTCCATTAGTTGAAGCTCCGACCAATATCTGTCAAACAGATGGTCTATACTCGACTTAGTATTACATGCCAGAGTCTAGGCATGTTGAGTATGAAACTTCAAGATCTCAACAGTATCCTCTGAGGAGACAAACTACTTCAATGATTTGCTATGAGTACTCTTTGGAGGATAACATTTCTAGAGTTGTGAAGAGATGTGAATTTATTGAGGATAAACTTAAAAATGTCATCGACCGAATCATTTCAATTCATTCCAGCTCAGGTATGGAAGTGGAGAATGGAATAAGCGGATTCAATGTTGAAAACTTAGAGGATATAAAGAAATACACACACTATGTATAACTGGAGTCCATTCTACCTCACTCTTCTACTAACCACTCACCTTCTAATCTAGAGTCTATGTATCCACCCGCTCCTCCTTTACCTATTCAAAACAACAAAAAAATGAAAATCCCAAAAAGGCCAAAAAAATTGAAAAACCAAAAAAATCATATAAAAATTGAAAATGACCTAAAAAATTGGATCCTGCTCTAATGGAAGCAATCAATGAGGAACGGATTTTTAAGCTTCCCTTAATAAAGGCCATAGATCACTTCCCTGACCTCAAACGATTTGTGAGAAGTAAATTAATGCCTAAGAGATCGGGCAATAAGAGGATAAAGACTAAGAGACACATGGTGTCTATGGCCACCTCCTTGGAGTTGGGGAGAAAGACCAAGAGCCGCAGAGTGAAGCGGTTGTCTAGGGTTGAATGTGAAATCAAAGACACTATCTTTACCCATGCAAGAATCGATGATGACTCTATGATAAATATCCTCCTGATCTCTGTGTTTGACAAGCTCAAACTCAAGCCAATCAGAAAGTCGAGAGAGATCGTTCAGTTGGCTGATCGATCTATCAACGGTCGAGAGGAACCATTTCAGTCATCATTACTTTCAAGGTTCTCTACTCCATGTAGACTTCACGGTCATTGACATTGAGCATCGAGGAGAGTTTACCCAATCTCCTATTATTCGTAGGAAGCTGTTCTTAGCCTTGGCTAAGGCGACTATAGATTGTGAGACTCGAGAAATCGATTTTACAACATTGGGAGCACTTCTACCTTATCCATTCTTTGACACACTCTACTCTAAGGTGACCCACAAAGCTACTGATAGTCATGACCATAGAGAGGTAGACGAGCCCCACCTTTGTGCTACACCTAAGATATCGACTATCGAGCCGACCGTTAGTTTAGAGACTCCCCACACATCCATGACTCCTACTGCTTGCATCACCACCACTATGTCAGCTTCAATAAATGACTCACAACCTGAAGTTGTTATTGAGTCGGACATGATTTTTACAGATTGTCTTGACCGTTTTGATGATCCGACATCCGTGACTAATAATGCCATGCCAATTGAGATCACTAGCACCTTCCCGAGACGTGCGCTGACCCTTCAGGAATATTATAATATATATGGTGACTCGTCTAATGAGGAACCCATGGTCAGCACCGCACCACATCCCGGACCTTCAAAGCAGACAATCATGATTGATTTGACCCCACTCAAAACCACGATTGCACCTTCCTCCAGTCGGTTGTCCAGTGAGAGGAAGTCGAGAATTGATTCCTTGAGGTGTTCCCATGAACCCCTCAAGGCGCATCACTCTCCTCTCCTTCTCATTGATTCAGGTTATAGAAATCTGATTAAGAAAGTTTCCTTCAACATACCGGAGAAGGAATTCTCGGAGGAGTCCTCATTGGGTTTGGAAGAGGCGGTTTATATAAGTGAGCTCAGTTCGACTATTCTTAAGCCATATCTGAGCAAGCAACCATGTGTTGAGCCTTGTTGACGATCCCTACACCTCACTATTATTCATCTGAGGACGATTCCGATAGCGACACATATCTATATTATCCATCTCCTCGCTCCCGCAAGAAGGTTCGTCACAAACCTTCTCGATCTTTGTATATTATCACTCCTCCTTGTATATATTTTCTTTCCCTCCCTCTCCAGTGATTCGAATCACTCGCCCCAACTCCATATCATTTCATTTTATGGCTATACTTAGGATGACCAGATCCTAAGTATTGGGGGAGAGTGAACCGAGTCTCTTCATCATTCTCTATACATTCTCCAGATCTCATCGGTTCTCACACTCACTCTTGTCCTAGACATAGGCTGACCAGAGCCTAAGTATAGGGGGGATGATAGCCATCATGTATATATACTCATCCATTTCCCCTCTTAACCTTGCCCGACCCATTTTTGATCTTCTTCTACACTTAGGCTGTCAGAGCCTAAGTATAGTGGGGTGGAGCGACTTCTATACTTTTTGTTATTTTAGCTCTCCCGCACTTAGCATGAGCTTTTGTCTTTTTCCTCGCTTCTCGTGCTATGAGGATATAGCACACACTAAGTACAGGGGGCGTGTATATATTACATATATACTTTACCCATAGCTCATACTTTCGCGTATGTCTATATTATGCAATAATTATGGGGTGGGTAAAAATTGAAAAAAAAACTTTTTGTAAAATACATGTATACTTGTATAATGTGTAAAAAGTTATAAAGTTCCTTGTAAATAATACTTTTGTAAAATTTATTGTAAAATATGAGGTATACCAAAAAAATAATAAAAAATAACAAAAAATAGGCTTCTTATTTACTCTTGCATATTATCCTTGTATTAAAAAAAGTGTGTCTTGCACTTCATTCATCTACATTGCATGTCATTTGCATCTCATCTGCATATCTAGCATATGCAAAGTGAGAAGTTAGTGGGTTCTGAACCAAGTTATGAATAGATGTCGAGGATGGATTTGTTTTGAACTTAATCTACCTAATTTCAAAGGAACCTTATAGAAACTGGAGTTAAGATTTTTCAGGTCAAGTGACTTAATTCTTTAAGCCCGAAAGTCTATGTTCACATGTCATCTTGATTGGTCTAAATAAAATATTTCATACACATGCACGATTCTTTTAGACAATGACCTAACTTGTACAAGCACCATGCACGTAACTCTTTATTGATGAGGAGGTGAGGAGGTAGAATCCTTTAGCGTGGAGTAGCACACAGGTGGAAACATATGTCCTCCTCTAGGGAGGGTAGTGCATCTCAATCTAGTCTAGTGGCGTTGACGTCTAATGACAGGATGATGTGGGTTGCAATAATGCTTCAAAAGATGGATAGTCTACTAGCTCAAGAAGAAAAACTCCTTATGTACATGCTGCACCTTGTATATATGTCAAAAAAAAGTAAAAAAAGAGAGGAAAAAAAAGAAAAATGCAGAATCTCCAAAAGTGGACATGCCTGATTGAAAAGTAAAATGCATGCTGGAGTGTATATATAACTATAGAAAAATAAGAAGAGCTTCAAAGTTTTTGTAAGCTTGCAGCTGGATGACTTGGCTACACTGTTCAAGCATCCTAGGATAGGTAGCTACACTGGCTACCATCCATTCTTCTCTCCACCCCCTGTTCTTGAGCTAGTCGCACTTGAACTTAGAAGGGAATACCCCGCTCCTCGAGGAAAGAGTTGCTACACCGGGGAATTAGAGTTACCTTGTTAGAGGAGGCTATTTCTTTGCCATTTTTGATATGAAGAGCTATATTTCACTTACACAGTACAAGTAAGATCCATAGTCATTAGAATTTGCGTACGGGGATTTGTTCTTACCTGACTGTCGAGAGGACCTAAATAGAAGACTTATGGAACTTAAAGGCTGTTAGGTCTTAAATTCAATTCCCAATAAGATTCCTCCATACTATTAATCTAAATATCGAGTCAAGCTCCATTTTCACCTTTTATTCATGACCTTGGTATTGAACCCAAAATCACTTCACTTTTGCATTTCATTTTAGTTGCTAGGGGATGAGCAAGGTTTAAGATAGGGGGTTGACAAATCTGTGATTCATCACTCTAAAAGTCGAAAATAAAGCTTCGTTCCCGAGTAATTAGCTGCATATTTCCATTTGTTGTGCATTATTCGCATTCATGCATGTAGAAATAATATGTGCATTTTAGCATTCGTATGTGCATTAAATAAGGAGCCAAATTCACTTGTACATATTCACCTGTATATTAGTCAAAATCATCTATTTGTATATATTTTATACTAACTCCAAATCTAATAAAATCAACTTCATAGTGTATATATTACTAACACTAAGAAAGGAAAAACATCAAAAAAATAATAACTTCTAAAAATTGTCCAATAAAATCCAAAACCCAGTTTGAGATGAAAGACCTTAAAAGTACATATCCCTCTCATACAGTGTTCGATTTAGGTCTACTCACTTTTAAAGTAATATACATTCAAAGATCTTCAAAACAAGACTAATTTCATAAAAATCGGAGTTCGTATGTAAAACTTGAGATTTGGGACCCTATTATATATTGTACATATTGACTAAAATACCCTTCATTTTATCTTTTTATTTTTTTAATTACTAAAAATCCAAAAAATAGATTAAGTTATAAATATTTCTTTCATATTTTCTCTAACTTTATTTTGATTTTTTCTCTTATTTAAAATGAAAAAAATGCAAAACATAAAAATACAGTATTTTATACCTATAAGATACCACCTAAAAATACACTTTGTACATATGGCTTATTTTGATTTTTGGTCCTTCATGAAAGTTGTAGATCTCTTCAAGATGAGCAACTTTCATGTTGACCACTTTTTGATTTGACTCCTTTTGTTATTTCTTTTTTATTTTTATTTACATTTAATTTGTGATTTTTCTAGGAGCGACACGTGGCAGCTCTTGGAGCCGCCACGTGCCACCTCATTTTCATTATTTTCGTTATTTATTATTTATTATTTTATAATTAATTAATTAGTTTAATTTCTTTTTTAAGTTTTTATATTTTTTTCTCTTCCATTTTATTTTTTTCTTTTCTTTATTTTTAGTAGCCTACTTATTTTATTTATTTATTATTTTCCCCCTTTTACTTCTTCTTCATTTACTTATTCCCCACTCTAAGTCACCAACTCCCCATTCTTCCCACTTTCTCCATCTCTTTTCTAACTCCCATCTCCTTCTTTTTATTCATTTCTCCTCTTCATTTCTCATCATCCGCCAAGCTTGAGAAAAGAAGCCCATCTCTGCCTCCTTCCCGGTGACAGCAGTTAGGACCCGTATCGAAGCGACAACGACTTCATCTTGTCAAGGTGAGATCCGGTGATCTGCACTACCGTCACGAGCTCCATAATGCTCATTGAGCTTCAGAGCACCCGCCATTTCCTTGAAGCGATGATCGTAGTTGAGATCCACCTCCTCCGATATCCAGCGAACCACATGTAACTTCTCTATCCCATCTTCTCATTCTATTTTATCTAACAATTTTTTCCTTTGTTGTTTTATCACCACATCATTTTCAAAACCACCACACAATCGTCACCTCTCCATTATCACTAAATCACTACCATTTTCATTCCCTATTGAAAAAAACAAAAAAAAAACAAAAAAATTATCCTCGCGCAGCCCTTCAGCCCAGTCGCCTGCACCAGCCCCCCCTACCGCAGCTCCAGTCGTCTGCCCGCGGTTTGCCTCCTTCTGTGGCCATCCTCTACCAACATCGCGACAGTCACCAACCGGCCCCCTCTGCTGCAGCTCCAGTCGCCCGGCCGCGGTCCGCCTCCTGCCGTGGCCATCCTCTACCACCAGCGCGATAGTCACCGGCCGCCCCCTCTACCGCAACTCAAGTCGCCCGCCCACGGTCTGCCTCCTACCGTGGCCATCCTCCACCACCAGCGTGGCAGTCACCAGCCACCCACCTCGCTGCGAAGCTCCAGCCTGCCCGCGGTCCGCCTCCTACCGTGGCCATCCTCGACCACCAGCGTGGCAGCCACCAGCCGCCCACCTCGTCGCGAAGCTCTAACCCGACCTTGCCGCAACGCGTGCGACCGTAGGAGCACACTTGTGCACGGCTCGCCGCCTCACCCCCTACTGCTTTCGTCACCGTTCCTCCAGCGCATCGCTCTAGCTGCACACCCCTGCTCCACCGTCCGATGCGACTCTGCGAGCACCGCCCCTGGACGTCGCACCCCGCCGCCCCTGCGTCCTTCAATTGCATGGCTCGTGTCCTCTCGCGCTCGTGTCGTCGTGCCGCTAGACTGTGGCTAACCGGCCTGCTATGCCTTCTCCTCTGTCGCTCCACCCTAGGGCGCCGCCGCCTCACCCACGCCCCACTGTCGCCTTCAGCCCACTTTCCCTAGACGCCTGAAAGAAGTGGCCCACGTTTTCCATAAAGAATGAGAGGGTTATTTTTCTATTTTAAAAAAAAATACAGTTAGAGCCGTGTAAGTTTTCATATTTACAAAGTGCCCCTGTGCACATTTCAATTCATTCAAATTTTATTTTCTGCATTGCACAGCCATCCCTAACTTTGAGAAGTAATTTAGACATCCATTTTGCATCATTTCTTTTAATAAAAAATTGCATGTTGAAGAGCATTTAATTCTTTATCTCATGAATATTTTTATTTTTAATTTTGTGAGCAATAATTAATAAATAAAATTATTTTGGTGAAAATTTGCATATTTTACCCAATTCATGATCTGAAATTCGTATTTAATTAAATATTGCTCCAAAAATTATGCAAAAATTAAAAGATGCGTATGAATGTGTTTTAATTACTCTCCAAATTTCATCTAATTGGATTTGTCTTGTGTATAAAATAAATAATTGAGTGATTTCTATAATTGATTTTAAATTAAATCCATGCTTGCAAAATTTCAAGTCTCCTGGATTGCTCATTGAAATATCTATTTGAAATAATTTTTCTTCGGGATAAATTGATTTTATGGATTAACTACGAATTGAATACTCATAGTCACTCTGTTTTCAGTAAAAAAATTCATAAAAAATCATATATTATCAGAAAAATCCAAAATAATTATTGTAGCTTAATTTCTTCATATTTTACTTCCAGTAAATTTTCATAATTTTTGCATTTTGTTTGCATGAAAAATTATATACAAACCCATAAAAAGTTTGGATTTTTCATTATCGCATCTTAAATCCAAAAATTCCAAAAAATACATTTTTCTTTCATCATTGGATTAGGTTCCTAGGAAAAATAAAATTTGGCTAATTTGGCTTAATTTCATATTAAAATTAATTTGTCTAAATCGTTTGATTCCTTAATAACCTAGTTCAATAACATTTGTGCATTTGCATTTTTATTGCATACAGAAATTAGAAAAAAAAACCCCGCTTGGAAAATCATGAGATAATTCATCTACATTGATCTGAAGTTGTTTCTTTGCCTCCTTGAGTCGACCTTGGGGCTTGTCTAGGTTAAAAATACATAAAACCGTACATTAACTAATTCGTTAAGTCATTGATTCGTGTGGTTAATTTTTGATCGATCTTGATTGCCCGACTACAACAACATTTCACACATTTAGCATAGGGAGAATTTTGGGTTCATCACAACACCAACAGTCACAGTTTATACATCAGCGATCTCCATAGCCATATACTTCTCTGCACACTTCGAGGTATGAGAGATCAAAGAGCCATGGGAAGGCTTCCGAGCCTGAGTTTTCTCCACAATCCATGGCCCTGAAATAGATTATGGGAATTCTTAGTACACTCCATATAGCACACAAGACAAAGATGGAGTGGATTAACCATCATTTGGATGAGCTAGACGTGCCCAAGACTACCCTTCCTGCATAACATTTAATGAAATCCAAACAACAAGCGCCATCATACAGATTAGGTAGATATCATAGACAGATCTACTGGTAGTGTCACTTTTCTTGAATCTCTAGCTAGTTATATTTGCCTCGTGAGCAATGGACAACCACCAATCCCTCATCTAGATGAGGGGGAGGGAGTCACACATGATGAGGAGCTACAATCCATATTTTTTGCTGCTAAGGAGGAGCGCCATGATGATATCATTCTTGATGATGCCATGCATGATGATGCTAGAGATGGGAGCGATGCTGAGACAGTAGACATAGACATAGGCGATTCTGATTATGATACCATGCCAGCCCATGCAGACACTCTCAAAGGATTTTCTTCTCCTATTTTTGGGAGTTTTGTATACTTCTAAGACTCTCTATGCACATATTGATTCCCCTTTTGATGTGAATAAAAATGAAAATTGTGTTGTTCCTAAGATTGTTCCTTTTCCTGATGCATTATTTGGTAAAGGAAAAAAAAGCCAAAAAGAATGACGTGACTCATGAGACTGAGAGGTTACTAAAAGATCATATATTTTTTAAGATTCCAGTCCATGATGCCTCAAATCATTTTCCTACACTCAAGCAACAATTGAAGAACAAATGTCCAACATGTAGGAAAAAGAAATCACACACATAGAAACATATTTTGACCAAGTCCACGTCTTGTGCTATCCAGAACAAGCTACCAAAGGAGAAGAGAGATTCATGTTCACATTATGTCAGATGCGAGATCTCCAATTCTACATTCGATCACACTCTCTTAGATAATGGTTCCTCCATTAATATGACACCATCTTGTTTACTCGATATACTTGAGTTAGGTCCTCTTTACAAATCACATGTGATCCTTCAGTTTACTGATAGATCTATAAAAGAGACCTAGTGGTGTGTTGAAAAACATTATTGTGACTGTACAGAGTCTGCAATTCCTAGTGGACTTCACTATCTTGGACATGGATTGCCCTACTCAGTTACAAATCACTCTCAGGAGGCCTTTCTTGCAAACCACCAAAGCTTTCTTTGATTATGATAATGAGTAAGTATATTTTCGTGCTGAGGATGAGAAGGTACACATTGAGATGGTGAGAGAATCATCCAGTTCAAATGTCGTGTCCTCCCATAGTTTAGATGTCCTAAGTTCTCCAGCCAGCTGCGATTGCGTGGATGAGATTTGTGATAACGGCCTTGAAAAGTATCAGATTGAGACCCATGATATCCTAGCAGAGGATGGGTCATGCACAACAATTGACAGTTCTTCTGAGGCGGACTTGTATATATAGACAAATCACATGGAGTAGCAGATTGATGAGTTGATTGCACATACTTCGGAGAGTTTATTTGTTTCATCCACTTTAGAGGATCTAGAGCCAGATTATCACGTACCTGAGTTCTTCAATTCTAGACCTTATGAGGAGGAGCACAGTAGAGAGGTGGATGGTGTGATGGACACATTTATAGACACATTATGTAGTCTGACTCCAGAGAAGTTTACTATGGTAGAGAGACCTATGGCACGTAAAGTATTCATCTACAACGGTAGTTCTACACAGTCAACTAGGGATTGGTTTACGCTTTCATAACAGATGATTCCGTATGACCCAGGTTGAGGTGATCTACTATGTACGGGGCTTCTGGCTAATTTTCAACTTCATATTGTCCTGTATAGGGACCTTGAAGCCTTTCATTTTGGAGTCCACACCACTTGTATATTCTTCTTAAATTCCAATCGTCCTTATTTTTGCTCGTCTTTGTACATAGGATACCGGATCTTAGGTATAGAGGGACTGATTGTTTCTGTTGATTTTCGTTTTCATATTTTGTAATTTTTACTTTTCTTTTAAGTACATTCTTATACACCTATCACTCGTCCCTAATTTTGGCTACATTCTTTTTTATATTTAGGATGTGTGATCCTAAGTATAGGGGGACAAAGTGATTCCGTTGATTTCATTTTTTTCTTTTCTTCTTTCTTCTTTCATTTGTATATTATTTTCCCTCAGTCACCTCCTTGTTGTCTTCCACTATACTTATGATGACCGGATCATAAGTATATGGGTGATTGACTTCTAGTCTTTCATTCTTTTCACCCACTTTTACTTAGCATGAGTTATGTCCTCCTTTTTCTCGTTTGGTACTATGAGGACATGATACAAGCAAAGTATAGGGGGTGCGCATATATTATATATTTACTTTTATCCATAACTCGTACTTTTATGTATTTTATATATCTATAAAATTTATAAAAGTGGGTATGGATAAAAAATTATTTAAAATACATTTATTATGTATTTATGAATTCTTATAAATAAATGAAAAAATATGTAAACATTCTTATTTAAAAATCTTATATAAAACTGGTATTTAAAATGTGTATATTAAAGTGTATAATGCTTATTTAAATTCTTATTAAAATATGTATAAATAAATACATTTTTAAAATAATTTTAATTAAAACTTTTAAAATACATTAGTTATTTAATCCAAAAACAAAATATTAGTAACTTAGCTTGTAAATTCTTATAAAATATGCTTGTTTATAAAAATTGAAAATATCTACAAAATCCATAAAAATTACAAAGTCTAAAAATCCATAAAAATTTCAAAATCATTAAAATCCATAAAAATGAGTAAAATTCAGAAAATTTACCTCACAAAAGTATTGTTGCATTTGCATTAGCATTTTTCAGAATAAGTTTGAGCTCTTGAATTAAATATTAGAAATAAGTCTAGAGTATGGAGCGTGATCATGGCCTTTGACCCTGAATTCTAAGAACCCTAGTTAGGATTTGGAATTTAGATTTTTTAGGTCTTTGACTTAAATCTTTGGGTTCCATAAGACCATGTTTAGAATTCAACTTAAACTTGCCTAAGTAGAACACTTAGTGTCATCCATTTAACTCTTCAACAATGGACCAATTTTGCACGCATGCACTCTACACTTAGCTCGACTTGCATGGGGTTACGAAGGGTAGTTCATTTTAGTGGTGCATTTTCATCCTTATCTAGTAGTGCGGACGTCTAAAGATGGGAGTTGTGGGGTTGAATAAAGCTTCGAATGAGAGATGGTCTACTGGCAGTTTTTTACAAGACCCTAAAGTATGAACGAAAAAAAGATGTTATATCCGTCAGGGCACAAAAAGATTGATGCAGTACAAACAATAACAATACAAATTCTACCAAAAAATAAGCCAAACATCAAATACAAATATGGCCACAATGGCCTCAGCTTCTAAAAAGCATGCACATCTTAGTAGAGACTTGGCTACATCGGTTGAGCTTCACAAGGAGATGTGACTATACTGGTCACACTTCAGTTCTCTTCTCATTCTTCTACGTTCTTTCCCCTATTCGATTGTGGACATAATGTGACCTAAACTTAGAAAGAAATATCTCCCTCCTCGAGGAAAGAGTAACTGGATGAGGAACCAATGGGAGTGTATTACTGGAGTGGTTGGTTTCTTCGCTTCTTTAAGAGGGAAGAACTAACACAATTCACACATTGTTTAAATTGAATTCAAGGTTGAAAGAGTTATCAATATGGATAAGTGGGTTTGAGATGGCTGTTGAGGTGAACTTGGATAAGGATTTGTGGAACTTGAGGACTATTAAGGCAAAAATCATATTCCTAGTTAAGGCTCTGACAAAATACTTATTCTGAGGCCCTATCATGCTCTATCCTTCGTATGTTCTCATGAATTGATTTAGGAAAACAAATTCATTCTAACTTTCTTTCTTTTTCCTTTTTTTTTCAAACAAGTGTTTGCAAATGGACTAACAGAGTTTAACTATAGGGGGTTGCTGAATCCATGATTCATTAATATTTCTATCGTATTTTGTCTTAAAACCCTTAACAAATATATGTAAATATGCATTAATTCTCATTTTTTATAAAATTCCATTCATAAATAAAAATGCATTTTTATACATTAAAAAGACACAAAAAAGTAAGAAAAATAAAATAAAGAATAAAAAGAAAGGTAAAATGTGCGTATATATATTGTACATGATACTTAACTAAGTATAAATATAGCTATAAGATATATTTATATAACTGAACCTCCGAGATCAAGTCAACAAAGATTGGTCGATAAACAATAAAGTAGGGGGAGATAAGGAAGAAAATATAAAAATAACTAACCTTGTACACAGTTCATTAATTCGATTTATTTATTTTTATATACATTCTTAACCTATATTTAATTAATTCATATGCAGATATTTTCCACTAAACTCTTTTCTATTGTGTTTATAAAAATGTATGTAAAAATATAAAAATTATAAAAAATTCAACATATATATATGCTAAAAAATCTGGATCATAATTGTCAATTTCCCAACTTCCGAACCTCATAATTTATTCATACGAACTCCAATCTCACTCTAATAACCTTTAAATTCATAAAATAATATTATCTAATTAATGAGGTGATTTCATTAAAATCAGAGTCCGTTTGCAAAAAGTCTGTTTTTGGACTTGATGACATCTGTGTTTGTGGCCTATCTATTTTATTCTGTACATACTATTTAAATAACAAACAATTTTAAAATTTTTAATTATTTTCATGGTCTTGTAGTTTATTTATAAAATAATTCAAAAAATAAAATCATTATTTAATGTTTTAAATAAATCAAAACACTAAAAATAGTCAAAATTGAATTGTAGTATATATACACATATTTATTAATATATGTAAATAAATTATTAAAATATATAAAAATTTACACAACCTAATTTATTATTATATTAATTAATAAAGTATAAAAATAATATCTTATTAAAAATGAAAGAGATATTTATCAAGTATACTATGTATATGTTTATTAATATTATATTATATATTATTTATTTATGTAAAATACATTATAATTTAGGAAATTTAATTTTAATATTTTTTATTTTTATACCCATTTAAAATAGTGTAATTTATTATTTAATACATAATATATAATGTATTAAATTTCTTGATTATTGTGGTGTTGACACGTGTCAGCACCACACCCCTTCTTCCTCCTCAAGAAGTTGTTATTTTTGTTCTAACATCCCATCTTCACCTAACTATTCACAGTTCAATTCAAACCAAAAACCTAATCTAACCCATCTAATCTCTTCTCCTAACCACCCTGAATCACGCCAGCCATTGGATCATCTTCAACCCCTTGACATCCTTCCTATATAATCACTCTAAGTTGGCTAAACTAGCTGAACTCACTCCAGCAACAAAACACATGGCTGATCCCCTCACTTCCAAGCTTCACAGTGTGCACCTTGGGTGACAGACAATGGAGGAGCCACCCCCGTGTGGAAGAGAGACCTTCGGTGGAGCAATTCCAAGGCTTTCTCCGCCTTGTATCGTGGTCACGTCATCGCATAGAGCTTCGGGAAGCTGACCCATCGAGCAACGACCAGAGGATCTACCATCCTCCATTCCTAGGCACCTTAATTACTTTTTCTTTCTCAAATTTCCCACCATTTTTTCACCTCATTAGGTACCTTAATCATCGATCTCCTTATTCCATTCAAAAATCCAATTCAATTTGACTCAAATCTGCTTGGAATTTGATCCGAAAAACCTCATAACTAAACCCATTTGTGTTGCATAAGAATACCTCAACCCCAGGATGATTCCTATCGAATCGAGCCTTCGATTCTTATTTGCAGGTGTGCTAATCACTTGGAGCTTTCCAAGAGCAACAGCTAGAGCTGCCATTACATCTCACATCGCTTAGTTGCGACTTATCAAGAACGTATGGAATCCAACTTCGAACTTGGGAGCCCTAAAAAGCTCTTGACCTTCGATAATCTTCTCTGACCATCTCTCGCTGCAGGGGAGATTGAAGGAGAAGGCATCCCCTTCTGGCCCTGCCGGAGCATCGTCATCGAGCCACCAACAATCGTCGATCATCGATTTGAATAAGATCGTCGTCTCCCTTCCCCAATTTGTGGAAGAATAGTGAGAATGCTCGGTCGCACTATTTGACGACGTGTGGCACCATTGAACAACCAGCATCCGCCCACAGCTTATGATCTCAACCGCCCATTTTGAAGCGGTAAGAAATTTCACATAAAGAGCTTGCGCATTTCCAGAAATTACAACCCACCTTATACATTTTAGTTATTTGCATTTAGGTCCCTGTGTGGGGACCTAAGTGCAAAATAACTTCTTTTTCTTTCATTTAGGTCCCTGAATAGGGACCAATTTGCACAAACGTCTTTATATTTCTTCTACTGTTGTACCCTTTTACATATTTTGAACATTGGAATTGTAGATACTATATTCTGTGATGACTTTTCTAGGTAGTTAGCTGAGTACCCTAGCAGGGTTTTGTTATAATTTTCACGTATTTTCATCATTTATTCCTTGTTTTGATTTGTCAAGTTTTGTCTCATTTGAGTTTTGTTTTTGTGTGTCATTTCGATCATGTGGCTCGGTTTTCTTCATATCGCCTACCTATATAGCATCATATATTTTATATTCACCTACATATACTATGGTGTATATCACTTGCGAAATCTATTCTTCATTTTGGAGAAAAATTAATTTATTTTCTTCACTTTAATCATTACATAAAATAGTATATGACCTTATATTTTACCTATTATATTGTATCGCTATTTTTTTTACAAAATTAATCATTTTTTAAAATCAATTAAAAATTACAAAAATAAAAATAAAATAAAAATCTGCAAAAGTGAAAATCAAATAATATTCAATCTCAAAAGTCCGAATATACTTTCTACCTCTTTGTGTTTGATCCAGGGACACTTACATGGTTAAGAATTAGTGAACAAAAATATAGAGAGAGTCTTCTATTCTTTTATTCATCTTCTCTCTCTAGTCTCTGACTTTTGTTTGAAAAACATGTTTCTCTTCTACGGTTTCTACAACCGACATATTTTAATCGCAAGACAAAACATTGTTTTCACTTGTCCTCCAAGAAAGTATAGTTTTGCCCATTCAAAATAGTGAGTGGAGTTTCATGTCAGCGTATTGAGTCGTTCCTTGAGATCTTATAAGGGGAGTAACTACCCATGTATAATCTAAGACTGTGAGGTCGATTTGGGTGGGAACCAATTTTCTTCGACGAAGCTTGGGATGATCATTTGATTGATATGAAAGACATCATTAGTGCTACAAACTCCATTAACGAGAATAATTATAGGTATTGGAAGACATGCATGGAGTCATATCTTCAAGGACAAGACCTCTAGGAGGTCACAAGTGGTGACGATGTGGCATCGTCGTCAGCAGCACATGTGGTTGCTTTGAAGAAATGAACAATCAAGATTAGGAATGCAATGTTGGTGCTTAAGACGAAGATCGAGGAGGATCTGCTTGAGCACATTCAAGAATCCACTACTCTGAAAGAAGATTGGGATGCACTCGCCATGTTATTCGCGCATAAAAATGTTGAACGATTATAGCTATTGGAGAATGAGTCGATGATTCTCAAGGAGAAATAGCAATCACTTAATACTTCACAAAGGTGCGCTCATTCTATCAAGATATCTCTCAATTAGACCCAAAGTCAAAAATTAGTGAGCCATGGATGCATAGAATTATTCTTCATAGCTTGAGGTCAGAATATAGTGCATTTCTCACTGCTGTCTCCAGGTAGCTAACTCAGCCACCTTGTAGTTTATTAGCAAATCAAGAAACTTTAGCCAAGCAAATGGCTGGTCTATTAGTGAAAGGTGGAGAAGAAGCATTATTTAATGCTCATAAACAAGGGAATCTACATGATTTGCATCAAAAAGATTCAACTCCTTAATGGAAGAAACATCCTCAGAGGAGCTTCAGTCTAGGGGGAGCTGCATATGGCCAATCACAAAGGTTAAATGATTCTTTTTAGAAAAATAATGAGGGTGCTTTGTTTATGGGGAAACGTGACACTATATGCATGACTACAAGTTTCGAAAGAAGTCAATAGAAAGTAATACCGCAACATCAAGCAATCAATATGAAGATTTTTCAAAAGAAAATTGGGACGAGAAGGCCTATATAGTGATCACGTCATATAAGCATTTATCAGAAGATGATTGAGATGAAGATGCATATACAACGATCATGTTGTATGAGGATTTATCAGACAATGATTGGGTTAAGAAGGCTTCTATGGTGATTATGCAAGAAGATGAACCATTTTTCGATATAGCATCCTCCTGGTGGTCACCTCATGAGGCTGAACTTCTAGATACGAGGACTTTGGAATATCAATTAGAAGAAAATCAAGGGCATCTTCAAAAAACAAAAGATGGCCCTAAGTTAAAGATGAGGAGGAGATTAAGGCTATTGGGAAGACAATCAGTACCCAAGAAAGTGGAGTTCATGAAGTAAATCCAGAGGAATCTTAGCCTATTCAGAATGAGATTGATGAAGATTCAAGTACGCCACTTCAAGGATCTACCGAACTATGCAAACAAATTTCCAGGTATGTTGATACTCTAGTTGTTGAAGATGAAGGGTTGCAGGAACCCACAACAAAGTGGAGTAATGCAATGGAAGATGAAATCAAGTCATTGCAAGAGAATCAAACATGGGATCTTTTTCCTAAACCATGTGATACAAAGTCGCAAGTGGGCTAACAAATTGAAGACGCATCCAGATGTATCTACCGAAAGGTGTGAAGCTCAAAAATTCTCTAAACAATATAATCAAGACCATGATACAATATTTAGTCTAGTTGAAAAGAGAATTGCATTAAGTCCTTTACTATTTGATGAACTTGAAATCAACAATGTTAATTCAGTTGATTTATAACACAACTGATTTATCATCGCATTAGAAACTGAACCTGAAGTATCTTCACAAGGAGGGGCTCGGTTTGATAAAATATATTTTAATATGGGAAGTCCATAGTCAAAATCAGGGGCACGAGCTACCTAATTGATTAATCATGCTTTAATATCTAAGTTCGGTGACTAATATTCAATCTAGGTCAACAAACAATAACAAGAAACATACCACATAATACATTTTTGTAGATTTTATGCGAATTTATTACATGGAAAAAGTGTAATGAAATGTTATGTAATGCATATAAAATATTAATGTAAAAAATATACCCCTAAATGATTAGGTCATTGAGCAAATAAATGTATCATAAATTTCATTCTTTTGATGCAGCAAATCAAGATAGATGGCCTTTAGATGAATAAGGCAAAGCCACTTCTTAGGTGGCTCGGGTCATTTGTTGACTTCCCCAACCTTGGGGAGGAATCTTGAACAGTTGCTTGGTATCATGGTAGTAATAACAATGGGTCAACACTGGGGGTGTACCCCCATTGTCGAACATTAAGAACCTCCCCGCTGTCAGCGGAGGAAGACAACGCCTAGGAGGGGACCCTATGTACATGTGGACATCCGAAGGTGAGGGTGCAGGCGAAGTATTTGAAGAGAGGAGAATGATTGTTTCCAATTAGTGGATGATGAGGTTTCAACCAACTCCCCATCACGTGACGTGGGAGGGAATTGAAAGGTAGGGATTATGCGTGAAAGAGAGTTGTGCGGTCAACATCGAGGAGCGATTGGTTGGGAGATATGTCATCTCAGGAGGTCGGGAGAATGTGGAGAACACAGGTGGTTGAGTAGGGGCGGCGTGGGATAGAGAAGAAGATGGAGATTAGAGACGATACGGAACCATTGGATCAAGTGATCCAATGACCCTAGGTGGGGCGTTGGCTGAGGCTTATGATGTGATAAGATCCATCGCATTAGATGGATGGAGATGAAGCGAGAGTGAACGACTAGGATTATATCAATAGAGTGATCAGCTAGCTGAAAATAAAGGTGGGATGGAATGAAAGGCCAGGCCACGTGGCTCAGCCGAGGGAGTCACATGGCCTAATAGGAAAAAAAGGAAAAGAGAAAACTTAAAGAAAAATAAAAAAAATATGTACAAGCTTCAAATGAAAAAGTGTAAAAATGAAAGGTGTAGATCGTTTTGAGATCTACAAGATTCATGTTGAACATAAAGCCAAAATAGGTTATATATACATAATAATATTTTTTAAGTATTTTAAGGATTTAAGAACACTTGTTTTAATTTTTTTTTGTGATTTTTTGTGTTTTTAATTTGTATTTAGTTTCAAAATACATATTTACAACATTTTATCTATTTTTTATGATTTTTATTAATTAATAAAATACTTAAAAAGGACACATTAATTAATTATTTATATACATTAATTAGGTTAATTATTTATAAAGAGTTATTTGTTAATGTTAGTTAATTAGCTTTACATTTTTTTGAATTGTTTAACTTAGAGGGATAATAAATAATTAATATGGTGATAAATCACACATTTATCACCCTCTATACTTGAACCTTGCTCGTCCTCGAGCAAAAAAAGAATGAAATAAGTTGGATTAATACATGATTGCGCATATGATTATTTAAGACTTGATTCATTAAGAACGTAAGCTAAACCAAGCTCTAGTCAAGAGGAATCCAACTTCCCTAATTATCAGACTCTATGTGTATACATATGGCCTAAGAACGTGACATTAAGTGTAAATTGTATTTATGAGAGTTGAGTCTAAACGTCACTCAAATTCCCAATCCAAGAGACTCTCCTCCACATCTAATCATAAACACTAGGGAATAACTCATTTATTGCATTCAATCCATCATCTCTTTAGTTGCCAGACTTGAAAGTGAAGGTGAAAGGCTAGTTGATGGAGTGCATAGGTTTGTGTCTTTTCTTCTCTCTCTCATTGAAACAAGGATCCTCTCAAGTGCCTTATTAAACTCAACATGTATATATTTTTTTTGTTGATCAATGTGTCCATCAAGAGAGTGCTTAATAATTTGCACTTGTTTTCCTGGGAATGCACTGGGGTGTGTCTATTTTGAGTATCTAATATACCTTCGACACCCAGACTTGTATCATAATACTATGCAGAGCCCTTTTTGGGTGCTAGTCTGACCCATAAAATCCTAATGTGTTGGTCCAAGTGGACAATCAAACAACATGACAGAGGTTTCAAATAGGTAAGTGAAGAGTATTTTACAGAAGCAAGTTCGTCCTGATATGAAAAACTGATCCCGTCTATTGGACCAAGTTCTGTGGGCTACATGACGACCTACAAGACTCCTCTCGGTACTTCACCTTTTAGGATGGTTTATGGCAAGCCATGTCGTTTTCCCGCTGAATTAATTCACATATATGAGTGGGCAATTAAGAAGATTAACTGTATTTGTCATCAAGGGAAGTTATGTCGTGACTTGAACCTCAACGAGCTTGGGGAAATCAGAAACAGAGCGTACGACAACAATTTGATCTATAAGGAAAAGGTTAAGAAGTGGCATGACCTGCATATTAGATACAAGAACTTTATCCCAGGACAAAAGGTATGGTTGTTTAATATCAAGTTAAAAAGTTTCCATGGTAAACATAAGTCAAAATGGACGAGTCCCTACATAGTGAAAGAAGTGCACAGTAATGGAAGTGTAGAGATAGTTGATCTCACATATGGTGCACCTTCTTTCTTGGTCAACGAACAACTGTTGAAGTATTTTGTAAAATCCAAAGAACGGTTGGTCCATGTTGAGAAGATTGACTTCATGCCGAGTGAGTATCTCACAGACAATTCAGATACAACATGAAGCCACAGCTTGAAGATTCATATCAGATAGATTCAACAGCCTGCAGATTCACTCTATTCTTTCTATCTCTTCACTGGCACTTGAGTTTTTCTTTTAGGGTTTAGTTTCTCTCCTTCTTTGCTTCTTATTCCTTACTTAGGCTATTCAAATCCTAAGTATAGGGGGGACTAAACCCAATTTTTTTTACATTTGTTTCAGTTCTCGTTAGTCATCTCCTTGGTCCTTTTTCCTTTGATTCTATTCTTGTACTTAGGCTATTTCCGGCCTAAGTATAGGGGTGTTGAGCCCATCTTCTCTGAGTTTTCTATTTTTATTCTTTTGTACCCACCTCTTTGTACGCACGTCCTACACTTAGTCTATTTAAATCCTAGTATAGGGGGGTCCTACCAGTTTTCAATTCTTTGTACTGTTCGTTCTCTTTATGCTCAGTACGAGCTATGTCTTTCATTTCACTTAGTGCTATGAGGACATAACACAAGATAAGTATTGGGGGTGTGTATATATTGCATATATACTTTTATTAATAGCTCATATACTTTTATTTATAGCTCATACTTTCACATATTTTGTATATTATTATGGGCTATGGGTATATGAGGATTTGAAATTTGTTTGCAAAAATAATTTGTATATCTATTTGACATGTTTCGTAAAAATGTTTTACAAATTATTTTGAAAGAGTACATTTTTGTACATATACCTACAAATTCTTTCAAAAAAAATCAAATAAATTACTAACTAATAAGTTGGTGTTTTCCTGACACTTACACGTTCCACACGAGATTTTTTGAGATTCATAACACTTGATTTATGAGGTCCTAAAATTCATAGTTAACCTATCTTAATCATTACGGTCTTAGACTTAAAAATTCACACTTCCCTAGTTTGAAAGATATGTATGCTATATTGCACGCTTAATCTCAACCTTAAAGAATATGACCAACACTCAATTATTTATGATGAGATGAGTTGAAGTTTCACTTGAGGAACTAGTACTTGGGATTCGAGTTTAGATCTGATCTTATGATGCTCGAGGATGGGATAAAATTAATGAAGGCTTCATGAAACTCAAGTGTTAGCAATTTTAGACAGTATGGGAATATGGTTCTTATACTAAGATCTTGACATTTACCTAAGTGCTATGGTGTGATGAAATTAAAATAAATTGTTGATCAATTTACATCAACTTTTGATAAAAGCAGTGGAGCTAGCTAAAAAGAAAAGAAAAGGGAAAAAAGAGAAGAAATTGAAAACAAAAGATCTAATCACAAAATCAAAATCAGAGAGCTTCCGCCAGTAGCGAGCACACCCAACCTTTTAAGTGTCCTTTGGACCAAAATATTAGGCTTTTACGAGTCGGTCTAGTACTTCAAAAGGGGATATGCGTCGTAAGCGATACAAGTTTGGATGTCAAAGGTATAATAGATACTCAAAGGAGGCACACCCCGATGCATTCCCAAGAAAAAAAGCACAAATGACTTGACCTCTTTTTACAGACACACTGATCAGTAACTAAAAACATGTGTGTTGAGTTAAATAAGGTACTAGAGAGAACTATTGTTCCAATGAGAGGGAGAAAAGAGAAGACACAACCCTAAACCCTCCATCTTTTGGCTTTTCATCTACCCATTTAAGTGTGGCAACTAAGGAGACGGTGGATTGAATGCAAGAATATGTTTATTCCCTAGTGTTGAGGGTTGGGTCCATAGGAGATTCTTTTGGACTGGAACTTTGGGTGACATTTCTACTCGACTCTTGTGAATGCAATCAACACTTAAATATCATACTCTTATGATATATGTACATATAGAGAATATGAGGATTAGAGAAGTTGAATTCCTTCTGATTAAGACCTGGTTCAGCTTAGAGTTCTAGGACCATGAAAATCGAGTGTTCTGAATCAATTTAGTCTTGTATAGGCACATGCACAATTAGGGAAATCAACTAACTTATTTATTCTTTGTTTGCTCGAGGACAAGAAAAGTTTAAGTATAGAGAGGTGAGAAATTCCATATTTATCATCTTATTATCTATTTATCATCCCTCTTGCTTAAAAAACTAATTAATTAATCATTAAGTAGTTTTAATTAATAATTCATTCTTTGTATATAATTAACTTTAATTATTGATTGTTAATAATTGGTCTTTGTGTTGTAAATATACACATATATATTATGCTATTAATTTATGTATTTTCTAATCATTAAAATTCTCATAAAAATTGACATAGTATTTTTAATAATAATGTATATTATTTATTATTAAAAATACCAAAAATATAATAAAAGAAATAAAACAAATGTTTTAATACTTCAAAAATGCTTACAAAAATATTACTACGCATATATGATATATCTTGATCTTGAGTTCTACATGAAAGTTGTAGATCTCATTAAGATCTACAACTTCATGTTGAGCATTTTTCCTGATTTTACTCGTAACAGTTTTATTTATATTTATTTGTGATTTATCATTAATATGAATTTTGATTGGGCCACGTAGTGCCATTCGCTTTAGCCACATGGCATGTTCCTAGTTAGCCATCCACTTCTTATCTCAACCATATGATCATTTTGATCAGATGGCCGTGAGACCATCTCACGTGCCCCTTCCATAGCTGTTAGATTACATGATCCAACGGTTGTCACTAACTGTCAACCTCCAAACAACCCCTCCAGAAATTTCAACTCACGTCAACGACCTAAATTCTCGACATTTCCCCAACCTCTTCAAGCAACTTCTCCACCAACCAACACTGCCAGGACGTAACCCTAACGACCACCTCCCATGCCTAATCATCAAACACTAACTACCTGATTCTTATTGTAACTTCTCGACGGTTGAAACTTCATAGAACCTCCCAAACCACCATCTATCTCCTCTTTAAATAGTCCATTGCCTCCGCTCGTATCTGCTATCCTCCCTCATGCAAGGAGAGATCTAGACCCTACCTTTGACTTCATGACAAGAAGAGAGAGTGAGAAAGGGAGTAACGACCGTCAAACTCCTCCGGCGAGATCCTCAACCAAATTGGTCGTGTTGTAGTCAAGTTTAAGGCTGCTCGAGCTTATTTCTAAGGACCAAAACCACAACCGAAGGTTGGAGAGTTAATCTCCAAGCCAAGGCCATGTTCTTCATTCTCCTTCGTTCATCTTTGTCCCAGGTAAACTTTCGATCATCTTTTTTCATTCATTTCTCCATATTTTCTTGTACACCTCCGGGCCCTCGCAAACATAGATTATTATAAAAATAAGCAAGATAAAATAAAATAAAATGGCACTATATGCAAAAATGGAAATAAAATAAACACACAAATTAAAAACAAATAAAAACAAAATACAATAAAAGAAAATAAAACAAAAACAAAACAAAGAAAATCTAAAAGCCACAGAAAAAGCCGCGAAAAACAAAACCGAACAAAAATGAAAACAAAACGACTACTAAGCCGTGCTCCCCGACAACGGCGCCATTCTGATGAGCTGATGATTGACCAAGACCCGAGGGAAGGTATGAAATCACTCAAGGGTCATTGCGACCCAGATCTCGGTGCTCATCTCAACAAGAAAAATATCAGAGACCACCAAAATCAGAAAATCAATCAATAAAATCAAAGCGGTCCTCGCTATTCATTTAACTTGGTATAGCGACCAGGGTCACACACAAGGAGCACGAATTAGCAGAGAAGGCCTATGAAGTAGTCTAAAATGAAACAAAAATAAAAAGAGATGTTTTTGGTGGATTTTTAAATATTTTTATTTTTTTTAAATTTTTGATAATAAAAGAAATATAAAACAAAGTAAAAATCACTCAAACAACTATTTATAAAACACCATAAAAATTGCAAAAGAAATCAAATAAAAGTATTTTTGTGTTTTTTATGTTTTTAAGTGTTTTTGGTAATTTTCAGAGAACTTTATAATCTTTAATCGATTTTATAAAAATCAAAAAGTATAAAAATAGTGAAGTAATGTGCAATCAGATTTGAAAGGCTAACTAAAAATAACTTATTAGCCTTTAAAAATCTGAGGTAATTTTTATGAAAAGTAAAAATAAAAACTAAACTAAAGGGACAGAAATTGCATTTTTTTGTTTTTATATAATTTTTAATAATTTTTATAAGGTTTTTAGTGTTTTTTTAATTTTCATGGGTTTTATAAATCCAAATGGGCCAAACATCAAACTGAAGTCAGAAAACAATAAAATAAAGAAGATCTAATTTTTTCAGAATTTTTAGGAAGTTTTTATATTTTTAGTTGATTTTCTAACTCAGACAGTAGCAAAAATTAAGGTTTTTGATTTTTTAAAAATAACAAAAAGCCACAAAAATGTCCCAAGAATTTAGTGAAATTTTTACATAGTGGCAGGGGCCACGTGTCCAAATTTCATTGGATTTGGATTTAATTTGATATTTTATTCAACCACTACAAAGGCTACAGCACACATGGACCTATTTGCAACAAAAACAAAGTTTCAGAGCTGAAAAGATAACACGTGGGGAAACTAGAGGGGTATCATCACAAAATTCACATTAATTCAAAACATGTCGGAAACAACACTCACAGGGGTATAAATATAATTTTTAAAACATAAATTTTAATCCAGAACACCCCAAACTCCAGCCCAGATAATGCAAATATCCCAAGATTTCACGTGCTTAGCACGTGGTTCACATTCACAGGGACCAAAGTGTAATTCTAATTAATAAACATGTAAACCAGAGCAACTCAAAACTACAGGATGAATACTGCAAAATATCCACAAAGCACGTGTCGAAGCATGTGTTCCTCACAAACAAGGACTAAGAAGTAAATATTCTAAACTAGAGGTCCAAACATGCAAATAACCCAAGAGTGCAAACTTATTTAATAGACTAAACAAGAACAAAAAAAACTGCAGGGGTATGGGCGCAAGTTACCCAACCGAGGCGCGTGAGGGACGCGTGCGCGCCAGGTGTCGAGCGGTGGATGGCTGCTGGTGAACGGTCCTGATGACGCCCTCTGGAGGATCCAACGGCGCTGGTGCAGAGGCGAATGTGGGGCGCACGTGGCCGTCAGATCATGTATCTAACGACCTGACAGGAACAGGGTATGTGCGGCTGAGATCAGACCTGGCGCAGAGGGGCAATCCGACGGCTACTAAAGGATGAGGAAGAACTCCTCCTGGGCGAGCTTCTTCGGCAATCCGGAGACGATCCAGACGGCTGATGGAAGGTCGGAGAGGTGGGTCTTCCTCGCGACGGCGTTCCGCATCGGGTGGTGGACTCCGATGAGGGCCCCAACGGTCGGATCCTCCAGCGAGGGAGGGGCGACCTGGAGCAGCTCCGGCGAAGGGTGGAAACGGCAACCAAGGGGGGTATCTACGATTATTGACTTGCAAAGCAAAGCTCTTGCTCGGAGGGATGCTCCGGCGAGGGTTATTGGCACAAAGATAAAGGGAAACGGCATGGATGGTCGACGGGGGGTTCCGGCGAAGGTGATGGATGGAACCCAACTCGATCCAGACCCCAATGGGCCAGCTCGAGGTGATCAGGTCGCGTAGGGAAGGTGGCGATAAGTCGGGGAATCGATCTATACGGCTAAGGTGGGTTGACGAGGCTCCAGCCACTAGGGCAGAGCTGGCGGAGCTGGCGGAGCTGGAAAGTAGAAATCGAAGATGGACTATGCTAAAGAGGCTAAAGGATCTACCTGGTGGTCGGAGTCGACTGGGGAGGAGACACTGGTTCTCCGGTGATCTTCGCCTCGATGGAGCATCTCCTCCAGAGGCTCGAGCTTCGCCGGCGACGGAGCACGACGACGAGGGTCGCCGTACCTGGGCTGTACACCTCCAAATCCTCACTCAAACACCCACACTCACTCGCTGTCACTCAAGGAACACGGTGGAGGTCCTGTGAGTCGAAGACGAGAGCCAAAGGTGCGACTAATGGTGGAAGAAGATGATGCTATATACTAGTGGGGATCCGGCAAAGATGGAGGCGGGCATGGCATGATGATGCACGTATCCCTAGGACAATCCTCAGGCATGGATCAGTGATGAATCAAGGTTAATCGGAGCCCGTGGTTTAGGGAAATGGGTGGCGGATCTGATCATGAAAAATGGGAGAAATCGGGTCCTTGGTACAGATCCGCGCAAAGTGGTCCGGGGGGGGGGAGTTGACCGGGGGTCAACGTTCCCAGTGGACCAATCAGGAGCCGCCACGTAATAATTATTTGGAAATTAAATTAAAAAAAGTAAATGGCTTTTTTTCAAAATATTTACAAAATGAAAAATGTTTAATCATTTTCAAAGAATTTTTTAGTGATTTTTATTTATTTTTTTGAAAAATAAATTATGTATTTACATTATATTATTATTATATACATGTATCACTACAAGAAAGTTTAGAACAGGCGACGGTCATTTTCCGTCGCCATTGACAGGTTGACCGTCCCCTTTGATCAAAGGGGACGGTCAAAAGACCGTCTCCATAGCCTGCGCCCCATTTGCTATAAGCGACGGTAGTTGATACCGCCCCCTATAATCACACATAGGGGACGGTCGTGACCATCCCGTAAAGTCAATTAGAGGGGATGGTCATGGCCGTCCCTCTTAGGTAGAGCAATGGGGACGGTCGGCTCTGTAACCGTCCCCAAAGGTTTGACTAGCGGAGACGGTTATGACCGTCTCTTATGATAACAAAGGGGACGGTCGTGATGACCGTCCCCTTTGGTCCTCTGCTAACAAAAAAAATTTCATTACCAATTTTCATTACCCCTGATTTGCTCTTCAATTTACCCTGCAAAGAGTGATACTAAACATTGAGTACATGTTACAATAATTGTATCTTCATCACAAACGGTATGATTAACAAATAAAATAACATTCATATCTACAAAAAATATTTGAAATGACGAATACGTTACAAGATTCAGATAAAAGTAGGGCATCATAAACTACTCAAACAAAGTAACCTACTTTGCAAAGTAGTTGTCCAAAATAATTATACAATATACTACACTATATCCTACCAACTAAACAAACTGTCTATATATCCTAATCGTCATCCTCTTCCGTATTGTCATCCTCATCATCGTCGTCGTCGTCGTCATCATCATCATCATCATCATCATCTTCTTCTTCTTCTCCTTCATCGTCGTCGCCTAGCCTCGTAACTTGATTATCCACTTGTGTTGGCTGGCTAATCGAAGTTGCACCTTGATGTGCCTGCATGAATGCATTAAAAATTGCCATTTGCTGTCGCAAATCCTGAATCTCCATATTCATGCTAGACACTTGACTCTCTAATTCCCTCTCCCTTTGTGTCTTCTGAGAGGAAGATGAGGAGCCGCTCCCTACTCCATGCCAATTCCGTAAGGTGGCGTCAAGACCACCACAACGGACTCGACCTTGATGCTCCGGACCAGTCGCCTGAAGGAAGGCTGCATCAGGAGTAAGAGGCGGTTGACTCGTTCCACTGCTATCTAGAGAGCCAGTGGTCGTGAGTCTGATCATATCCTCCTGAAAATTTATCTAAGTTCAAAATTCATTTAAATTATAAAAAAATGCAAAATTATTACGAAATAACTTACATGAATTGGACCATAGGCAGGATCTACCCAATGAACTTCCCCGCCCACATCGCGACTCTTAGACTTCTCAAATACTTCCATCCGGCTGAGCACACGATTGTTCTCCACTGCCTAATGTGAAAAGATAACTAAAACTTACGATAACATTGTAATATATATTAATGGATGAAATTTAAACATAATTCATACAGTGGATGAAATTTAAACATAATTCATACAGTAGATTACTTACAAAGTCATCCTTCAATTGATTTGTATTCCTTCTCCCCATTCTATGGGTAGACTTGAAACATTTCCTCCTATTTTGAGCATTACGCCTTGAGATGCCCTTTATAAAGGTAAAAATTTCAATAATAGAATCTAAAATAATTGATAATACGCATATATGTATCATACCACGTGTTCTTCTCCCATCCAAATATATACCAATGCCCTCCAGTGTTCAGCAGGTACATTTGGAGGATAATTTTCCAAAAGTGTCTCCAATGGAAGTTCCGGGTCGAAGTACTGAAATTGTTTTAAGAAAATTACTTATATACATAAATGATGAAAAATCAAGTTATTTTACTTACTCGGGCCTTCAGACGACCACGATATTTACGCAGCAATTCCGCACCATGTCCTAAAATTAGAGCATCCATGGCCGGGTCACGATCCCAAGAAAAACTAGACTATAAAGAAAAGAAAGCAAAAAATTTAAGTTAATTTTATAGATTGAACAACAACTTTGCTTTGATAGTAGTTTTAAATATCTCCAAATCATGAAGAATGGCATCTTTTATTGATTTCTCCACTAAACGCCAGTTTGTAATGTGGAGAGGAACCCTGGCTCTGCACACATGCCCCAAGTAACTCTGAAACACAACCGAGTTCTCCCCCACTGCATCACCTCCAACTATCCGCACTCTAAGTGTCTCACCAGGACGCAACCGATCCAACACTCGGCACTGTGATGGGCCTCTAAGTCTGGCTGAGCCACTTGATCCGTCAGGATCGGAGGTCCCACTCCCTGCACGTGGTGTAGGCGGTGCATCCCGAATGCGTCTAGGACGTGGAGGCATATCTGCATATATAATGAAACATTTAAATGATATAACAAGAACATTATATTTCATGATAATTGAGCATCCTAAACAGTTTATGATAATTGAGCATTCCATGTACAAAGAATGCTTATGTCCATGCTTTGTCATCCTTATTCCATCGATTAACCTCTGATGTCTCGGACACACTTGGATCAAAAGAACTTAAACACCCCTCTTATGTTAAAATGTTTGATATCAAACATCTATAAAAGTATGCAAAATACTCTTACTGGTTACTCATGGAAAGTTGAGCTGAGCTGTTAGTATTTCTCATGAATGGCTGAAAACAAGAACAAACTTGTATTCTAGAGAGCCTGTGACAATCAAATTTAGCATTTGAAGGGTAAAATAGAGCTTCCAAATGGTGCCCAATAGTCAGGCAAATCTGCCATGTTGATGAGTTCACAGCATTATTTGGTTGCATCTAATTATCACCAAATAGAAGTGCAGGGATATGCCTATTTCCAGTGATGTAAGATAAAGTTCTTTTTCATCACGAACCACATAAACTACCCTTCTAGAATTTATGTTAATGGGATATTATCTTTCATCAATTTCAATGGTATTTTAACTGGATTTATTTGCTGATAGCCAAATGGACCTTCTAACATGATTTTATCAGTAGCTTCAATAAAGTAGCACGGGTAGAAAGAGATAACTTCTCACAGTTTTCCTTCTGAAAACGCAAAATCATATCTATATTTCTCTTAAAACAGTATATGAATGATACTATTATTATACACTGGTCTGTAGTCCATCCTATCCAATGAAAGAGAACAAAAAGGGTGCGGGCATGCGAGAACGCATTCTCTTATTGCGCTGTCAACCAGTTCTAAGCACATTCTAATCACCAGAAAGGATGCCAAACGGTAACTGATAGTCAGAATTATTGCAAACTCTAAAGACTTCTTCAGAGAATAATCCTTTCATTCATCATGGCAAACCTCCTCTATCTAGAGGCCTCTATGATGCCAATCGATTGTCATGGGTCGCATTGAGCTATCATTAAATATTAAATTTCTGTATATATATGCAAAGATTTTGTAAAAAAATACTCTAAGAGGATACAAATTTCCGTACAGTGATACTTCCGGATGCAGTAGAACTTACCCATGTGAATAAGGTGAAATGCTTAAAACATGTATTGAGGTGAGCTTCTTCCTTTAAACTGACAATCTTCGGAAAGTGCGAGTGGTATATGCAAGCATAAACTCGGAACAACCGCTTAAAAATTGTCTTTACCACATTTGGAAAAAATGATCATATGGACTCAAGTTAAACATGGGGCAAAACGTAAAAAATGAAGAGAAATAAACATGCCATACATCTTCTCTATCTTAATCTTATAGATACGAGGAAAAACACCCATACATATTTTAATGAGCAAAATGAAGAACAATGAACGTAAAGGAGTGTTGATAATCACCAGAAACTAAGATGGAAGAGGCCGGCAACCACGAGAGGCTTCGGGGCAGCGAAGGGGACGACGGGCAGCGGGGGGCGGCGGGGATGAGGAATAAGGGGAAATGGGAAAGAACGCAAGTCGAAGGGGTTTTTTTCGATCTGACCATCGGGGACGGTCGTTTTGACCGTCCCCTTTGGTGAGAATCAGGGACGGTCACTAAAAACTGTCCCCTTTGGCCCCCTATGTCGGTCGCGACGCCAACATAAGCCCAATGGGGACGGTCCAAACCGTCCCCAAAGCCCCCCCGAGGGGTGAAAGCATAGCAGTGCCTTGGTGAGGGCATCGGGGACGGTCAAAAAAGACCGTACCCTCTGGTGCAGACATTGGGGACGGTCATTGGTGACCATCCCCTTTGGCCCAAATGGGCTGATCGCGATGCCAACAGAAGCGCAATGGGGACGGTCAGAACCGTCCCCAAAGGCCCTCCGGCGGGTGAAAATAGACCAGTGGCTTGGTCAGGTCATAGGGGACGGTCACAATCAACCGTCCCCTCTGGTCCACCACCCATATCCCTGGACCGGTCGCAACACCAACAGAAGTGCATTGGGGACGGTCGGAACCGTCCCCAAAGGCTCCCCTGATGGGTGAAAATAGACAGTGGCTTGGTCAGGGCATAGGGGACGGTTACTAACGATCGTCCCTATTACTTTATTATAAAAGGAGACGATAGCCCAAAGACCGTCTCCTAGTATTGGGATATTGGGGACGGTTCTCGTATGACCGTCCCCAAAAAGTGTCAATAGGGACGGTCATCGTGGAACCGTCGCCTGTTGTCGTCCTGAAAAGCCTAAATTCTTGTAGTGTATGTATACCTATGTATTTTTGGATTTTATTTTTAATATTTTATTTATGTACATTTATTCTAATTTTATATTTTATTTATTTACACCATAAAATATGGAATATGAAATGATTTTATTGGATTTTTATTAAGTATTTACAAAGGTAGAATAAATATATCTTTTATTGTATGTACATGGTATATTTACACTGATGAGAGAGAGAAAGTTTTTATTTTTATTTTTCTTTTATTTTTCCCATTTTTTTTACAAATATGTACAAAATATGGGAAGTACAAATATATTTTTAATTTTAGAAAATAAAATATTTACATAAAGAGAGTATTTACACCATGTTGAGTCATGATAACCACACTTTATCGAGGGTCTAAATACGTCGCTGTGGCGACCCACAATAAAATGTAATTAATCAACAATGAACCCACAATCAAATATCAAACAATGACAAGCAAATGTGGAGTCAAATTTATTTTTAACTCTGCACAAATGATGTAAAGGGCAAGTATGCAGAGAGTTCGAACACAGGGAGCAAGCAGGGTAGTTCAAGCAAATTGTGCTCAAGTGTGTGTGTGATGTGTCTACACTAAGCAAACAAGCAAAGGAAAATTTTGTGGGTTTTTAATTTTTAATTTTTTTTATTTTTTTAATTTAATTTTTTTAATTTTGTATTTTGATTTTTAATTTTCTGATTTTTTTCAATATTGGAATTTAAAGGCAATGGAATAAAAGGCAAGGTAAAATATTTATAAAACTAAGTAAAAATTACCAAAAATTCAGAAATAAATTATTTTTGGTATTTTTAGGATTTTTACTGTTTTTGTGATTTTTAGGGATTTTTCAAGATGTTTTTTGGTATTTTAAAATACTGAAATAAAGGAAAACAGTGGAAATAATGATGGCTGTGAATAAAATGAGAATTAAAATTAGCAACCAGTACTAAAAAATTTTCACAATAATTTTCAAATAAAGCTACTGAAATAGAGAACAAACAGAAGTTGAGTTTGTATTTTTTAGAGTTTTCTACTATTTTATATATTTTTTTGAAGTTTTTGAGTCTTTTTAAATTTTTAGTGTTTTTCTTTTGAGATTTTTAATGATTTTTGGACTGACACTAATAGAGGATAGAATAGACACTAGGTGAATTTTTTAGAATTTTTGGAGATGTTTTACTATTTTTTAGGTGTTTTCTAAGCTAGACAGTACACAAAAGGCATGTTTTTGATTTTTAATAAATATAAAAATAAAATAAAATCAAAAACTAAAATGATAGCGTGGAAGTACACGTGTCCAGGAGCTTAACCCTATTGTTGTGGAATTTTTGGATTTAAAATGATAGGTTAAATAAATACAACAAGCATCCAATCAAAACACAGGCCTGGTAGGGGTATTTATGTAATTTCTCAAACATCCAAGGGCATACATGCAATTTTCCACAAAAGTATACACTGAATATTCAATTTATAGCACTAAGGCGCAATTACAAAAACCGCTTGGGTACGCCAGCAATTTTCCCACCAGGGCGCGTGACTTGCACGCGCCTGGCGAGGACTAGAATGCAATATCCAAGACCCCAGAGGGCTTACATGCAAAATTTCCAAGAATATAACACGTGCTATCACAGTTTTGGTACTAAAACAAAATACACAAATGGCCGAGGGTCCTTCTGCAAAATGCCCACACCTCACGTGTACAGGTCACGTGAGGTGACGTGGCGGGGGACCTGGATGTGAATATAGAGACTACAGGGGTGTTCGTTCAAATATTACAAAAATATTATACTACAGATAAAAGTTTAAATACTAAATAATAAATACAAAAAGGCGCGAGGGTGTAGATGCAAAATACCCTCGACGCGTGATCCGACGGCGATGAAGGTGCCACTAGACACGTGGCGCTTGATGAACGGCCGATGACGATTCGTGGATCCGCGGCTGAGATTAGATCTCCGGGGGAAGATCAACGGTCGAGGCGTGGCGCGATCCAACGGTTGCTGCTTGATCTGGAGGAGGAGCCCTGATCGGACGGTGGTGAAGACGGCTGGAAGAACACGGCGGAGCTCTGGCTGTGCGAGGTTCCTTGAGCTCCTCCGGCCGACTCCGATGGCTTCTGAGCTTCAAAATTGGACCGGAGCCTCCTCTGGTCGTCCTCTATCTCCTGGGGGCGTCAAAAAGCCACGGCAGAGGCCGTGGTGCTCGCTGGTGGCGGGCGGAGCTGGTGGGCTGCGTGTGCTCCGGCGAGCTCCAAAACTCGCCTCCAGGTGTCTTCGCTTGTGCTTTGATCTGCAAGAATGGTCAACGGGTCCAGGGCAAACTGCCTGGACCTTTGGATGGTCGGGGAGAGGTGCGTATCGCGATGGAGATGCACGACCGGAGGTGCGCTCCGGCTAAGGTGCTTGATTTGGCGGAATACTCGATGGAACTTCAAATCTTTTTGGGGTTTTCGAAGCTAAGGCTAACAAGAGTCTAATGAGCTAAATGAAAAGGCGGGGCGAGCCCTCGATGGCCGGAGCCAGAGGAAGAAGCAAACCTCGACGCCGGTGGTTGACGGAGGTGGTGGAGGCTCCCTCGACCTCGTTCGCCTTGGCTGAAGAGCGCGCGGTGGAGCTGTCACCTCCAGCAGTGCTCGGAGCTCTGGAGAGGCGGAGAGGGGTGGACCAAGGGGACTCAATTTCGAATCGAAAGGTGAGGGGTTGGTTTTAAGTGGTTTGACCCGAGGTG
Organism: Ottelia alismoides; assembly: GCA_037367405.1. Taxonomy (NCBI): domain Eukaryota; kingdom Viridiplantae; phylum Streptophyta; class Magnoliopsida; order Alismatales; family Hydrocharitaceae; genus Ottelia; species Ottelia alismoides. The sequence continues at coordinate 348,494 of JAZKJV010004874.1, forward strand.
ACAGGGGTCCAAAGATCAAAAGAAATCTTGCGCCACAGTGATCCATAATCCGATGCAATCACCTGGCGGGCAAGAGGGATGGTAGGTGGAGAACTTTGAAGAAGATGTTATCGCGAAAGGGTGAAAGTGGAAGCCTCGAAAAATCCGCAAATGCGGGTCAAAAACGAGGCTGCCAGGGGCTACAGGGGCCTAGGACACCTAGTTGACCGAGGTCAACTAGGGTTTGCACCTGGTTGGTCCACGTGGACCAACCAGGAAAAACCCTGGTAAATGATTTATAAAATCAATGAAAAATAGAAAAAGGCCGAATTAATTAAAAGTTATAAAATGAAAAATGCTTAAAATTTTATGTAGTATTTTATTCTGATTTTTATTTATTTTTATGACTTATATTTTTATAAGTTACCTTTTTATCCCTATATAGGTATAATACCTACATATTGCATCTTTTCATTTTTATTTTGTATATTTTAATTTTATTATTTTTGTTCTTATTTTGTAAAATTATAGAATATTTTTATATACACAAATATATTTTTATTTTATTTTATTGATGTGTTTTGTACATTTAATAAAATATAAGTATAAAAAGTATAGGTGTACATATAGGTAAGGTACCTATATATTTGATATATACAAGTATTTTTATTTGGATTTCTTTTGTATTTTTATTTTGATTTTAATACACATATATATTACAAGTAATATTTACATAATTATAAAAATATAAAAATGAATAAATAATGAATAAAGAATAAATTGAATATTTTATTCAGTACAGGTATACAATAGGGGTCCAAAACTCAACTTTCAAACCGTAGCTCCGCCAAATGCGAAACCACCACCATTAAATAGATTATTTTATTATATATACAATTAAAGGTGAGTTTGCTACATTTGGAGTTGTCGTTTGTGAGATACGGGTCTGGGAAGTTGGGATTATGGATTCTTATTCAGACCATAACTTTTTATCTGTGTATTCTTTTTCTGTGAAATCAATTTTGTAATTTTCTTTATAAAATTATCTACAACTTTCATGTACAAAGTTTCTTTATTTGATGTATAAAAAGTGGAACTAAAAATAGGTCCCAAAATGAATAAAGAATGAATAGAATTTAAAGGTATTTTCTCTGTATTTCTGACCTTATCTCCCCCTACTTTATTCCTTGTCGACCTATTCATCAAGATGCCTAGGTCTCGGGGTTTCGGGTCATAAAATATTTACAATATTTTATTCTTTTTCTTTTCTTTATTTATTCTATAATTTTGTCCTTAATTACAGTATTTTATACACTATTGTGATGCACATGCATGGATGCTAAGATGCTCTATTTAAGGGTATTTACAGGCATTTGCTAGGGTTTTTGGTGCCAAAATGATAGAATAAAGATGATGAAATGTGGATTCATCATCCCCCTATACTTTACCTTTGCTAGTCCCTAGCAAACACTTATGCAATAAGTGCAAAGAGAAAAGAAAGAAAAGAAAAAGAAGAACTTGGATTTTATTTGATTATCAAACTTGTCTTCACAAAATCAAAGTTTGGAGCTTAAGTCGGACCTTTGGAAATTTAGTGCGGGCGGAACCTTAGTGAGAACCATGTTTGAAATCCAACAGCCCTTGAGAATCCCAAAACTCTATCCAAGTCTCCTCAATAGCCAGGTCAGAAATACTTCAACTCATACGCAAACTCTTACGACTATGAATCTGACTTGTACAGTGTAAGTGATGGTGGCTCTCCCCAACTAGAATGACAAAGAAAATGACTTCTCCAGTACGACAACCCAATGATTCCCCAATCCAGCAACTCCATCCTCGAAGAGCGGGGTATTCCCTTCTAAGTTCAAGTGGCAACCAGCTCAAGAGAAGGGGGTGAAGAGAAGAATGGACGGTAGCCAGTGTAGCTACCTATCCTTGGATGCAAGACCAGTGTAGTCAAGTCATCCTGCTGCAGGCTCACATATTTGACTTTGGAACTCAAGCTTGCTTATTGACTTTGTACATACTTGCAGGCTTTTTATTTTTGTACATGCCTGAACCCCTTTTTTTTTTTCGAATACTATATACAGCAGCATTTACATAAGGGTGCACTTCCCTCCCTAGAGGAGGACAAATGTTTCCACTTGTGTGCGTCTCATACCGGCAAATCCAATCCCCTCACCACTCCAACTGAGTTGAGCCATGTGAAAGGTGCAGGTGTCCAAGTTAGGTCATTATCAACAAGAGTCGTGCGTGTGCTCCGAAATACTCTACTTAGGCAGTCAAGAATCCATTGAACCAAGTCTCGTGATCCTCAAAGAATTAAGTCAACTAGACCTGAAGTACCTCAAACCCAGTTCCTATAAGGTTCCTGTTATTAGGTAGATTTTAAGGTCCAATCAAGCTCCAATCTCCAGATTTTACTTAGACTCGTTCAACTATCAAACTCAATCCGAAAAATGCGAATGCCATGCTATGCAATGCAAAAAAATATATTTATGTGATGCAATTTTCAAGGATTTTGAACTCTTTATGGATTTTTGAAAACATGATGCTGATGCATATGTATTTTTTGTATTTTCAAAAAGATTTTTCAAATGTTTTTGGATTCTAATTTTTGCAAATGTTTTTGGGATTTTTGAAAACAAAAAGTTTTGGCTTGAAAACTAGGTTAAAAGTATGTACACGGGAGTGCTTCTTATATTTACAAGAAGTGGATTTTAAGAATTTACAGGGGTACGTGGTCAATTTTATACATATATACATAGTTAATTCTGGTGTGATGTGAATATTCCTCAAACTTATTTGAACACAAGCTTTTCACACAATTTTTGAAAACTATAGTCCAAAATAATTTTTACAAACATTTTTCACACATTTGAAAATCATTTTGCAAAGGCTTTCAAAACAGTATATATAGGTTTTTCAAATCATTTTTGCAACCATTTTTCAAACCATTTGCAAATCATTTTTCAAACACTTTTATTTCACACAAAGAAAAGAAATTTTTACAAACCACACATTTTACACAGGTTGAAAACATGTAACAAAATATTTTCAAAATAGTTTTCAATAAATGTTCACAAAGATTTTCAAACTATTTTTCAAACATTTTGCAAAAATATTTTCACCTGATTTATTAATCAGTATATACAAAAAGAATTTGAGGGATATCCACATCTTTTTATTAAGGATTTTTAATGAATTTTGAAAAATTATTAGCCATATTATTAAGAAAATACGAAAGTACGAGTTATGGCTAAAGTATATACGTAGTATATACGACCCCCCTATACTTAGCTTGAGCTATGTCCTCATAGATCGGATAGAGAAGAGAAGACATAACTCGTACTAAGTATAGGAAAATCTAAATAATAAAGGAATAAATGAATCAAACGAATGAGAAGCTGACCGTCCCCCCTATACTTAGGATGAAATAATCCTAAGTATAGCAGACTGTACACAAAGCAGGGAGGGTCAAGGGTGGGAATGAACAGATCGTACTCAGATTGTCTCCCCCTATACTTAGGGTAAGATATCCCTAAGTATAGACAAGAAGAGGAGACAATGGAGATGATCGAAAAGAACAGAGAAACTCGGGGTGCACGCCCCCCTATACTTAGGACAAGGTACGTCCTAAGTATGGAAAACTGTCTACAAGGGCGGCACCTTTTTGATAGATGAAGACGATAGAAATGGAAAAGAAGAAAAGAAGAAAAGAAGAAAATAATTCAACAGATGAAAGTGATATGAACAGATGGATCTGTACAGCGGGGAATAGAGTTGATTACCATTTATGAGATGCAGATGATCAGAATCAAAGGACACATCTCATACCAGAAGAATGGGGGCAACGTCAATGGTCGGCGGATCATGATCAAGATATAATTTCAGGCGTTGACCATTGACGCGGAAGGTAGAGGAAGATGACGGTTCGGATATGTCGATGTTGCCATTGTCATGTACCTTCCTGACCACATACGGTCCTTTCCACTTGCTCTGCAACTTCCCTGGGAATAATTTCAGCCTGGAATCAAACAACCATACTCTCTGATCCGGCTCAAACTGTTTATGACTGATGTGCGAATCATGCCATGTCTTCACTTTTTCCTTGTACTGTAGGCTGTTGGAAAAGGATGTGTCTCTCAATTCTTCCAGGGCTGCCAATTCTGCTCTTCTCTGGTCTCCTATACTCTCCGGATCTAACAGCAATTCAGTAACTGCCCAAAAAGATTTATGCTTGATCTCCACTGACAAATGACACGGTTTGCCATAGACGAGTCGAAAGGGAGATGTCCCCAATGGATTCTTGAAAGAAGTCCGATAAGCCCATAAGACCGAGTCCAAAAGTTGTGACCAATCCTTTCGGTCTGGGCGGACAACTTTCTGCAAGATAGTCTTTATCTCCCTATTCGATACTTCGGCAAGACCATTAGTCTGAGGGTGATAAGGAGTGGCAACCCGATGGTCAATGCCGAACTCGTCTGCAAGGGCCCTGACCTTGTCATTGATGAAGTGAGAACCCCCGTCTGAAATCAAGACTCTAGGTACCCCGAACCGTGAAATGATATTTTTCCTCAAAAATTTGCAAACGGTTTTAGCATCTGCGGCTCGGGCGGGGATGGCCTCAACCCATCGGCTGACATAATCCACAGCGAGCAAAATATGCTCGAATCCCCGACTCTTAGGAAATGGGCCCATGAAATCAATCCCCCATGCATCAAAAACCTCACAGAAGTGAATGGGTTGCATGGGCATCATGTCTCTCTGTCCGCAGGTTCCCATTTTCTGACAGTCAGTACATCTCTTCACGAACTCATCAGAATCCTTGAAGAGAGTAGGCCACCATAGGCCGGATTGAAGCACCTTCTGTGCTGTCCTTTTTCCAGAATGATGTCCCCCTGCCTCAAGCTTGTGGCAGTATGTGAGGGCGCTATGATGCTCTTCTTGAGGAATGCACCTTCTCCAGATACTGTCCCCTCCTTCATGATAAAGGATGGGATCCTCCCAATGGTAGAACTTGGCCTTCGCCAGGAAAGTCTCGAGTTTCTGCCTGGGCCAACCTTGTGGAACCGTTTTGGCAACAAGATAATTCACAATGTCAGCATACCATGGGAGCGAGGTGACAGCCAAGATCGCCTCATCTGGAAATGTCTCTGTGATAGGTGCGCTGGGCTCAGATTCCTCAAGATTCTCCAATCTAGAGAGATGATCCGCCACCACATTCTTGACTCCAGGCTTGTCCTTAATCTCAATATCAAATTCCTGGAGTAGAAGGATCCATCTGGTGAGACGTGCTTTGGCATCCTTCTTAGCCATTAAGTACCGGATGGCGGTATGATCAGTGTAAATGGTCACTCTAGATCCGAGAATATATGATCGATACTTATCAAGAGCGAAAACTACGACCAGCATCTCTTTCTCAGTCACAGTGTAATTCCGCTGCGCGGCATCCAAAGTCCGGCTGGCATAGTGAATGGCAAAAGGTAAACCATCCCTCCTCTGTCCGAGCACAGCCCCAACGGCAAAATCTGAGGCATCCGTCATGATCTCGAATGGAAGAGACCAATCGGGTGGCTGAAGGACAGGAGCTGAGACAACCATATTCTTGAGAGTCTCAAATGATTCCAGACACTTATCATTAACAATAAACTCGGTGTCTTTGGTGAGCAAGTCAGTGAGCGGTCGGGCAATTCGACTGAAGTCCTGAATGAACCGTCTGTAGAAACCGACATGCCCCAGAAAAGACCGTAACTGACGTAAGTTGGACGGCGGATTGAGTTTTCTGATGATATCCACCTTAGCCGGATCGACCTCCATGCCCCTGTTGGAGACGATATGACCAAGGACCGTCCCTTGAGTCATCATGAAATGACTCTTCTCCCAGGATAAAACAAGGTTAACCTCAATGCAGCGCTTGAGCACACGGTCTAGGCAGTCAAGACAAGCGTCGAACCCGTCGCCATAGACCGAGAAGTCATCCATGAAGACCTCTAAACAGTCACCCACCATGTCCGAGAATATGGACAACATGCACCTTTGGAATGTCGCTGGAGCGTTACATAGACCAAAGGGCATCCGTCTGAAAGCATAAGTCCCAAACGGACAGGTGAATGTCGTTTTCTCCTGGTCTTCGGGCGCAATGGCCACATGATTGTATCCAGAGTACCCGTCAAGGAAACAGTAATGACTCTTCCCAGCTAACCGCTCGATAATCTGATCAATGAAGGGTAGCGGGAAGTGATCCTTCTTGGTGGCCTCATTCAATCGTCTGTAGTCCACACAGACCCTCCAAGAAGTTGGTACTCTGGTTGCGATCTCCTCTCCAGACTCATTGACAACTGTAGTGATACCCGTCTTCTTAGGTACCACATGTAACAGACTTACCCATTTGGAGTCGGAGATGGGATAGATAAAATCGGCGCTCCACCATCTTGAAATTTCTTTCATGACTATGTCTCAAAGATTCGGGTTCAGCCGTCGTTGGAACTCACGCGACGGCTTAGCGTTATCTTCAAGATAGATGTGGTGGGGGCAAAGATTTGGGCTCAGCCCCTGGAGATCAGCTATACTCCAACCGATTGCCTTGCGATTTCTTTCAAGAACCTCCATCAGACGAGATTCTTGTTCTCCAATCAAATCTGCTGAGATAATGACTGGGTACATTTCTGGCTCACCCGCAAGGAATCTGTATGTCATCGACTGCGGCAGAGGTTTCCGTTCTGGGCAACTGGGAGGCGGCAGATCTGGCTTCTGATATGTCTGTGTAAATGCTACCAGGTCTGCATGGGAGAACCCTCGCTCTGCATGAATTTCTGACGAAGGGCGGCCTGCTGAATCATCAATAAACTGCACTGGCTCGCACTCTGTCATGGCTGCTGGCTCAGAAGGAATCAGACAAGGCAAATAATCATTAAAGTCATCCCAGTCAATGTCTGAATCCGAGGGATCTGAAGAAGATGAGCATGATTGAAACTCCTCAGCACCACTCATCACAACACTGTCAGCCTCAGAGATATCCTCATCCAGGGATGTGCTCTCCCGGCTCTCGACTGCCATGAGCTTGAGATACAGTGAATCTGTAGGCAAGGCGAGGGTCGGTGCTACGGGATCTTTCCAGTTGGATTCATCATCAGTCATCTCAAAATCACAAACCTGGTGGATGTCTAGCTCTTCCTCTGTCATATGCTCGGCTTCGCTGGACTGTTCTGAGCACGCCAACTCTCTGGCTCTGGTCTGGTCGATCGTATCTATTTGTATGCTTTCGCCCTCTACGCGAAAACATACCGTCCCACTGTCATGATCGGATACCGCTTTGGCAGTGGCCAAGAACGGGCGTCCAAGTATGATGGGGGCATCAGTTACCGACTCAGGGATCTCCATGTCCAATACAACAAAGTCCACGGGGAATTTCAGGCCCTGAATGGTAACGACCACGTCCTTCAACAACCCCTTCGGCCTCTTAATCGACCTATCGGCAAACTGAAGGACCGTTCTGCTTCGAAGAAGAGGGCCAAACTCGAACTGCTTGAGTAAGGCTGCCGGAAGGAGGTTGATCGAAGACCCGCTGTCTAACAGAGTACGATCGAACCGCTGCTCCTAGATCTCGCATCTGACATAGGAAGCTCCTGTATCGGGTCGCTTGGCTGGCAATGTGTTCTGAATGGTGCAGCAAGTGTCATGAGTGAGCATATGGATTTGATATCTGTACCTCTTCTTCCTTTGGACAGTAGTTGTTTCTTTCAAATTCTTCTTGAAGAAGGGGATATGCTCAAATGCTTCTCGTAGAGTCAGCTGAATATGAAATCTGTCAATCATTTCGTTGCCAAACTCTACCTGTTGGCTCTTTTTTGGATTTTCTTTTTTATTCCCCTTCGCTCGGCGGAGTGCCTCAGGGAAGGGGATGGTAGGGGCCTCCTCAGATGGAGGACTAGGAATCGGTCCCTGTGCCTGTGAAGAAGGAGAATCCATACAATTATCATCATTCACCACATATGGATCCGCAATTTGAACAGAAACCTTTCCTTTATTAAAATTTTTGTTTTTGTTCCCACAGTCTTTAGGTACAAAATGTGGTAACATCACAGTTGGTGGCTCAACAAAAGTAGATGTGGTGGCCTCCGCACCACCACTAGCACCGGTCTTCGCGGCATCAGCACTGCGCTCTGGTTCAGCATCCAAAATGGTGGCATCAGCACCACCGTCTGCATCTGGTATCACGACGGCATCAGCACCGTCGTCCTGGACTCCATCATTGGTGGCATCAGCACCACCGTCTTCAACATCATCATGGGCGGCATCCGCACCGCTCCTCTGCTCCTCTGGCGCTCCTGATCCTGCATCTGGCTGTCGCTCAGAAGAGGCGCCACCGGCTGGCATCCTACCGCTCCTAGTAGTAACAAAATCAGCATCATAATAGGAATAAGACATGTCACTCAAATAGTCACTAGGAGAGGTATCCTCTGTGAACTCTACCTGCTCAGATTTTCTTTTTAGGTTATTAGGGTTAGGTTTGATCTGAGCGGGTATGGCGGCTTTGCCTTTGATGATATCCCGCATCTCCTGCCGGAATTCATCTATTTCTTGGCTGAAAGATGCTCGCTGTTCAGATAGCACGCGGGCAAGATCATCGAGGGCTGGGTTCTCATAGGCTGGACCCTGAGAACCGGATGTTTGTCCCTGCTGGAAATGGGGCTGCTGCTGCTGGTGTTGCTGCTGATACTGGGGGGAAGGCTGGTGATAAGACTGCTGAGGCGGCTGGCGCTGCCTTCACTGTTGTCCCTGATAGGCGGGACGAGGACCACTGTGATATTGCTGCGGCTGGGCATACTGGGGCTGCTGGTTATGCTGTTGTGGCTGGCTGTTCTGGTGTCCTTGGGCAGGGTTCTGCTGCTGGGAAGAGGATCCACCATTGCCCCAACGGAATCCGGGGTGATCCCGACGAATCCCGGGCTGAGGGTACCAGTCCTACCAAATCCCGTTGACTTCCATCAACGGTTCCTGCTCGAAAGAGGGTGGAGGAAGAACTGCCAGTGGCTGCTCCGGCTGATACACCACCATCTGCGTCTCCTGAGATGGCGGTTGCTCTGGATGGTACTGTAGCAGTGGAACCGGCTCTGCCTGAACACGATTCACCTGTCGGTATGAAGTAGAGGGTCGGTTGGAACTGCTACTGCCGGAGTCAGCCCGTGACCTGGGAGGTTGTTGGGAGGGAGCTTGTGCCTCCTGAATGCATAGGATTTGAGTTTTCAGGTCACTCATGGTTTTGGTGAGAAGGTCCATCTGAGCAAGACCTTGGTTTTGCTTCTTCTCGAGGATCTCCATGCGGTCCAACTTTTCACTAATAATGCCCATGTAGGCTGCTGCTGATTCGGCTTGGGCTGCGGCTACCGACGTTGTGTTGGGATCAGCATCGATGCGGGCGATCCTCTGAAATGATCCCGCTCCTTGCGAGGGCTTCTGCTGTGTATAGACTCGGGCCTGGGTCATCACTGTGGAGTTTTCTGCCATGCCTTCATAGATGGCCCAGACGTCGTCTTCTCCCTTGGAGAAATAAGACCCACCGCAAGAGGCGTTCACTAGCCCCTGCAGCTCCGGTGTCAGCCCACAAAAGAAACTCTGCACCAAGTTGGGCTTGGATATATCGTGATGTGGACACCGGTCAATGAGCTCTCTGAATCGATCCCAGGCTTCATGGAACTGTTCATTTGGGATCATGACGAAATTGCTGATCATGGCTCGAGCTGCGTTGGTCCGGCCGAGCGGGTAGTACTTCTTTAGGTATGCGGTCCGGAGATATGCCCAGGTGTCGACGAATCGCCCAAGGTGCTTGAGCCAATATGCAGCTCTATCAACCGAAGAGAACAGGAAGGCGATCATCTTAATGGTGTCCTCGGTCATCAACCGATCATGGATAGTGCTGCAAATCATCTCAAATTCCTGGAGGTGGAGGTGCGGCTCTTCGGTCGGCAACCCGTGAAACTTGGGTAGCAGCTGGATCGTGTGGGGCCGAAGCTCGAAATCTCCGTGGATGGGCGGGAGTCTGATCCACCGGTGAGTGAGGGATGCAGCTGGGTTGTGCAACTCCCTCATGATGGTCTGCGGCGGTCGCTCAGCGTCTGGATCGCCTCCTCCTGCATCGGGTCCTCCTCCTCCTCCACCGCCACCGCCCCCAGGTCGGTTCTCTCTCATCTGCGCTATTTCTCTCATCAGATCACCCATGAATGTTCCCTGATCACGGATCTGTCTCTGCATATTCTTCAGGGATGCTAGCAAGGAATTGTTGATGGCCACCTGATCGATTATGAATGGAGGGTGATCGTGGTCATCTGGGTGCTCGCCTCTATCTGCCATTGCTGGATTTTCTGAAAAAACAAAAGAGGCCATCTCAGGTGCTGTCGAATGAGCCGAACTTTGTGATGCACTGAATTCTGACACAATTGGACTGAGAGAAGGAGAATGGGAAGGGTGGTCGAGGGGGAACAGGGTGGATGTAAACTCGGGCTCGGAGAGCGGACTCTCCGAGGTATTCCTAGATGAATGAGGAGGAGTGCTGGAGAGCGGTGCCGACAAGGTCGGCCTAAGAGATCTCCGTCCCATCATCTTGATTATTCGAGAAGAGTGGGGATAATGCAAGAAAAGAAGAAGATGATATGCAACAAAATTGTGCACAATTGTGCGGTGTTTTTGATCTTGACCTAAATAAATCTAGCAATCAAACACAAAGCAAGGGTGAATTCACCAACTCAACTCGTGAAGCCGTGAAGGTTCGGCTTTTTATCTGGTCAATTTTAGCTTGTTTTCAGGTATTTATCTTGTCACGAGTCCTTAGAACGCTACGCCTATAGGAGCGAGAGTACTGCCAGGAAAGTGTCCCCGTACTTGTCCTCCTCCTGTGTAACCTGTAACTTGCACTTTTTGAGGTCCTTGTAACCCTTCCTGGATCCCTACTCAGCCAAAGAAATAGAGGGAGGAAGCCGATAGGCGAAACCGATACTTCGGACCTCGCTCGCAACGGAATCACCCGTGAGCGTGCAAGATCCTACTCGGACGCAGCCGGTGAGACAGACACACCCGTGAAGGCGTGGCCTAGGCTCGGTACTTCGGACAAGGTCGGTGCTCCCACAATAGCGAGTCACCAATGACGACCAAGTCCTACTCGACTATGTACGATAGTAGCGCCAATACTTCGGAAATCCAGGCGATACACAAGGCAACCACAAGTTGGGTTTTGGGCTCTAATCCTTACGAAGCGCTCACCTCACTTGGAAGGAGACCTTCCCATGCAACCTGAAGACAAGTGAGGGTGTTACTCTCCCCAAGCAATGAATCCAATTACCAATTTTATTTTGGTCAAGTTTTCTTTAGCAGTCCCTTTTTTAATAATTTTTTTTGGGTGTTATCGCTTCTTTTGAGTAGATTCAAACAAGCGCCTAACGGTTTTTGTATTTTCTTGATCCTACTTTGTTCCAAAAACAGAGGGAGAATAGAGTCGGAAAAGCCGTGCAAGTCGACACCAAGGTGGAAATCTCACCTTTGTGCCTAGATGATGTATGCAAAGTAAGAAGACTTACAGCGAATCCCATCTCTCTCCATGCGGGATGCAAAGCAGAATTTTTAAACCTACACTACATGGCGGTATGCAAGCGGAAATCGTCCTAAGATAGGCAGCTGCTAGCGTGAAGAACCACAAGCTAGCTACTAACTCCTAATCCGAGTGTCCGGTCTAGGCTCACCCCTCCTCTGCTCAACACATTTGAGTTAGGAGAAAGCGCTTGTTCAGGTGTGAGCTCGCGGCGCATGGATTGGAAGCTACTAGCCAACTGTTTAATTAGTCTAAGTCCACAACGATCTATAGGAACATGCAAGAGATATTAGGGTGTTTGGACCTAGGCTAATCGAATCAAGCAGGACCTAATCTAAGAGCTCAATCCACAAAAGAAAGGAAAAATGAAAACAAAACGGAAAATGATGGCGATAAAACGCGATAAAAACCGCGGTGAGCCCCCGGGTGAACAAACACCCGGAAATTAGGCCCAGTAGTGTCTAAGTGTCTAAGAGTCCAAGTGTACCTGTATTATTATAATTCAACAAATCACTCTCTCACAAAGATAAAAGAAAAGCTAACTAATTACTCTCTCTCACTCTTCTCGCTCTCTCCTGCCGGCTTGGCTAAGAATAGCCGGCTCCGCGTCCCAAGGTTGCTTCGGGTCACCTAGGCGATCCGCCTTGCTCCGCGGTCCCTCGCAAGAAGACAAGAAAAGAAATGGTCAGATAACTCAATCAATAGGTATCAAAAATGCAAGAGAAATGGAGTGAAGCTATAGTAGACAATCACAATCAAACAAACAAAATGTAAACTACTCGCTGTTGCTTCCCCGGCAACGGCGCCATTTGATAACCACACTTTATCGAGGGTCTAAATACGTCGCTGTGGCGACCCACAATAAAATGTAATTAATCAACAATGAACCCACAATCAAATATCAAACAATGACAAGCAAATGTGGAGTCAAATTTATTTTTAACTCTGCACAAATGATGTAAAGGGCAAGTATGCAGAGAGTTCGAACACAGGGAGCAAGCAGGGTAGTTCAAGCAAATTGTGCTCAAGTGTGTGTGTGATGTGTCTACACTAAGATAACAAGCAAAGGAAAATTTTGTGGGTTTTTAATTTTTAATTTTTTTATTTTTTTAATTTAATTTTTTTATTTTTTATTTTGATTTTTAATTTTCTGATTTTTTTTCAATATTGGAATTTAAAGGCAATGGAATAAAAGGCAAGGTAAAATATTTATAAAACTAAGTAAAAATTACCAAAAATTCAGAAATAAATTATTTTTGGTATTTTTAGGATTTTTACTGTTTTTGTGATTTTTAGGGATTTTTCAAGATGTTTTTTGGTATTTTAAAATACTGAAATAAAGGAAAACAGTGGAAATAATGCTGGCTGTGAATAAAATGAGAATTAAAATTAGCAACCAGTACTCAAAAATTTTCACAATAATTTTCAAATAAAGCTACTGAAATAGAGAACAAACAGGAGTTGAGTTTGTATTTTTTAGAGTTTTCTACTATTTTATATATTTTTTTGAAGTTTTTGAGTCTTTTTAAATTTTTAGTGTTTTTCTTTTGAGATTTTTAATGATTTTTGGACTGACACTAATAGAGGACAGAATAGACACTAGGTGAATTTTTTAGAATTTTTGGAGATGTTTTACTATTTTTTAGGAGTTTTCTAAGCTAGACAGTACACAAAAGGCATGTTTTTGATTTTTAATAAATATAAAAATAAAATAAAATCAAAAACTAAAATGATAGCGTGGAAGTACACGTGTCCAGGAGCTTAACCCTATTTTTGTGGAATTTTTGGATTTAAAATGATAGGTTAAATAAATACAACAAGAATCCAATCAAAACACAGGCCTGGCAGGGGTATTTATGTAATTTCTCAAACATCCAAGGGCATACATGCAATTTTCCACAAAAGTATACACTGAATATTCAATTTATAGCACTAAGGCGCAATTACAAAAACCTCTTGGGTACGCCAGCAATTTTCCCACCAGGGCGCGTGACTTGCACGCGCCTGGCGAGGACTAGAATGCAATATCCAAGACCCCAGAGGGCTTACATGCAAAATTTCCAAGAATATAACACGTGCTATCACAGTTTTGGTACTAAAACAAAATACACAAATGGCAGAGGGTCCTTCTGCAAAATGCCCACACCTCACGTGTACAGGTCACGTGAGGTGACGTGGCGGGGGACCTGGATGTGAATATAGAGACTACGGGGGTGTTCGTTCAAATAATACAAAAATATTATACTACAGACAAAAGTTTAAATACTAAATAATAAATACAAAAAGGCGCAAGGGTGTAGATGCAAAATACCCTCGACGCGTGATCCGACGGCGATGAAGGTGCCACTAGACACGTGGCGCTTGATGAACGACCGATGACGATTCGTGGATCCGCGGCTGAGATTAGATCTCCGGGGGAAGATCAACGGTCGAGGCGTGGCGCGATCCAACGGTTGCTGCTTGATCTGGAGGAGGAGCCCTGATCGGACGGTGGTGAAGACGGCTGGAAGAACATGGCGGAGCTCCGGCTGTGCGAGGTTCCTTGAGCTCCTCCGGCCGACTCCGATGGCTTCTGAGCTTCAAAATTGGACCGGAGCCTCCTCTGGTCGTCCTCTATCTCCTGGGGGCGTCAAAAAGCCACGGCGGAGGCCGTGGTGCTCGCTGGTGGCGGGCGGAGCTGGTGGGCTGCGTCTGCTCCAGCGAGCTCCAAAACTCGCCTCCAGGTGTCTTCGCTTGTGCTTTGACCTGCAAGAATGGTCAACGGGTCCAGGGCAAACTGCCTGGACCTTTGGATGGTCGGGGAGAGGTGCGTATCACGATGGAGATGCACGGCCGGAGGTGCGCTCCGGCTAAGGTGCTTGATTTGGCGGAATACTCGATGGAACTTCAAATCTTTTTGGGGTTTTCGAAGCTAAGGCTAACAGGAGTCTAATGAGCTAAATGAAAAGGCGGGGCGAGCCCTCGATGGCCGGAGCCAGAGGAAGAAGCAAACCTCGACGTCGGTGGTTGACGGAGGTGGTGGAGGCTCCCTCGACCTCGTTCGCCTTGGCTGAAGAGCGCGCGGTGGAGCTGTCACCTCCAGCAGTGCTCGGAGCTCTGGAGAGGCGGAGAGGGGTGGACCAAGGGGACTCAAATTCGAATCGAAAGGTGAGGGGTTGGTTTTAAGTGGTTTGACCCGAGGTGACAGGGGTCCAAAGATCAAAAGAAATCTTGCGCCACAGCGATCCATAATCCGATGCAATCACCTGGCGGGCAAGAGGGATGGTAGGTGGAGAACTTTGCAGAAGATGTTATCGCGAAAGAGTGAAAGTGGACGCCTCGAAAAATCCACAAATGCGGGTAAAAAACGAGGCTGCCAGGGGCTACAGGGGCCTAGGACACCTAGTTGACCGAGGTCAACTAGGGTTTGCACCTGGTTGGTCCACGTGGACCAACCAGGAAAAACCCTGGTAAATGATTTATAAAATCAATGAAAAATAGAAAAAGGCCGAATTAATTAAAAGTTATAAAATGAAAAATGCTTAAAATTTTATGTATTATTTTATTCTGATTTTTATTTATTTTTATGACTTATATTTTTATAAGTTACCTTTTTATCCCTATATAGGTATAATACCTACATATTGCATCTTTTCATTTTTATTTTGTATATTTTAATTTTATTATTTTTGTTCTTATTTTGTAAAATTATAGAATACTTTTATATACACAAATATATTTTTATTTTATTTTATTGATGTGTTTTGTACATTTAATAAAATATAAGTATAAAAAGTATAGGTGTACATATAGGTAAGGTACCTATATATTTGATATATACAAGTATTTTTATTTGGATTTCTTTTGTATTTTTATTTTGATTTTAATACACATATATATTACAAGTAATATTTACATAATTATAAAAATATAAAAATGAATAAATAATGAATAAAGAATAAATTGAATATTTTATTCAGTACAGGTATACAATAGGGGTCCAAAACTCAACTTTCAAACCGTAGCTCCGCCAAATGCGAAACCACCACCATTAAATAGATTATTTTATTCTATATACAATTAAAGGTGAGTTTGCTACATTTGGAGTTGTCGTTTGTGAGATACGGGTCTGGGAAGTTGGGATTTTGGATTCTTATTTAGATCATAACTTTTTATCTGTGTATTCTTTTTCTGTGAAATCAATTTTGTAATTTTCTTTATAAAATTATCTACAACTTTCATGTACAAAGTTTCTTTATTTGATGTATAAAAAGTGGAACTAAAAATAGGTCCCAAAATGAATAAAGAATGAATAGAA
The DNA here is from genome assembly GCA_037367405.1 of Ottelia alismoides. Lineage (NCBI taxonomy): Eukaryota > Viridiplantae > Streptophyta > Magnoliopsida > Alismatales > Hydrocharitaceae > Ottelia > Ottelia alismoides. The sequence goes on from JAZKJV010004874.1 coordinate 364,354, forward strand.
TTTAAAGGTATTTTCTCTGTATTTCTGACCTTATCTCCCCCTACTTTATTCCTTGTCGACCTATTCATCAAGATGCCTAGGTCTCGGGGTTTCGGGTCATAAAATATTTACAATATTTTATTCTTTTTCTTTTCTTTATTTATTCTATAATTTTGGCCTTAATTACAGTATTTTATACACTATTGTGATGCACATGCATGGATGCTAAGATGCTCTATTTAAGGGTATTTACAGGCATTTGCTAGGGTTTTTGGTGCCAAAATGATAGAATAAAGATGATGAAATGTGGATTCATCAAGTCACCCTATCTCTCTCTACTTATTTTATCTTGCAGTCAGGCCCTTGTGGAGCCCTCCCTTGGGTTTAGGTCACTCAATATTTATTCTAAATATTTCCCTCTTTTTCTTTATTTCTTTATTCTTTTATTTTTGCACAAAAACATGCTAATTATTAGTATTTACACAATGCATGCTATTTGAGAATTTATTTTATTTACACAAATATACATGGTGTTTTGCAAAGGTTTTTAGCTAAAATAAAAGAATAAAGAGTGATGAATGAGGATTCATCAACGCTCACTTTTCATCTGAGATCTTCTCCATCTCTGTCTCACATCACTGATCCATGCCATCACCTCCAATCACCTCTTCCCTTCTTTAGAACCTCGCTCCTCTCGATCCATTCACCCCTTGCTCAGGGTGATGAACCCATCATGGCACCACTACTTATCATTCGACTTAGCCCTCTGTTCCATCCCATTTCAATCCCAAATTTACTCCAGTGTCTCGGCCTTTTTATCCCAACTATGCATGACTTCATTAGTCGGAGATATCAAGCCTACTCCGATCTTCTCCTCCATCTCCAATGAAGGTGCATCACTAGAGCACTATGACCTCTTCCATAGCTCATTAGCCCCACCACCACCTTCACTGCGGATCCAGAAAGCTCATCTAGTCTTCTCTGACTTTATAAGAAAACAGAGGAGGGAAAGGAACCATGCTGGAGCTCCGCCCACCAATAACCTTCTTGGCAGAGGACAAGAGTACAAACACCCTTGGATCTATCCGATCTGACGGTCCAGATTCAACACCAAACCTGAGCACACGCTTGCAGGCTTGGATGCATCCAAACCTTCGCCTGAAGTATGAGAGCCAACCACTTTGCGCCATGTGGCCTAGCATACGCTTGAGCATACCCCTACATGAGCTGAATCACATGGCTGGGCAAATTACAACACATGGGCTCTTATTTTCTTGAATTACATTTTGTCCAAAGCCTGCGAGGTGTGTGCCACTTGAACAAATTGCATATAAGCCCCATCGACTTTTATTAATTGCATTTATACCCTCACACTGATTTTTTGCACTATACACATAAATTTTTTATATTTGCATTTTAATCCTTATTAGGGACTTATTTGTAATAAAAATAGAAGCTTTTATTATTATTCTTTTCATTTATACCCATGTATTGTACCTTGGATAATTTCCGATCCATGTATCCAAATTAAATGATCTTGGTCTCATTTGAAAGATAATCTTATTCTCTTTAATTTGGTGCCATTAATTTCCTGTTTTGATATATTTATTACACATTAAAATTAAGAGCATAGATATTGTCTTCCCAACATTGCTATTAAGTTTAAAATTGATTCTTTTATTGTGTAATGGTCTATTAATCAACCTGATTAACTTTAAGCATCTTTAATCTGATTAGGAAGATAAGTAATATATATTAGATATTTATTCCCTGATTAGATAATTATTTGAGGTGTGATTGTTGTGGATCATATTACTTCTTTTAAAAGAGACTTATTGAGTTGACTTTATTGTTTGAATTAACTTATCATTAATTATTAAATTTAAATAGTTCATTAATCAAGGGTATAATTGTGTATTTTTGTACTACGCATAATATCGTTTTTTACATTAATGTCATTATTTACTTAATATATTTGCATAAAAAAACTACAAAAATCATGTGTTGCATCTTGTGCATCTACTTGACCTAGATCACGTATTGATCACTTAATTAAATATTTGATACCTAAATTAATTCAATTAATTGCTCATGTCCTTGTGTTTGACCCTGGACTTATCTAAAAAAATTTAGGCTGAGTCCTCTTCATAGAGATCTTCTGACTTTAATTTAGGCTGAGTCCTCTTCATAGAGGATCTTCTGACTTAGTTCTGATCGATTTGCTAATTGGTCGTATTACGAACAAAGCTTACTTAATTTAGCTTATATAGCGATTAATCAACCACTGACAAGAAATCACTAAAAAAGGACAAGTATAACTCTTTCTATCCTCCTCTTCTCTCTATCTCTGCCTAAATGTTATGGTGAAAGACTCCATCCATCCTTTTTTAGTAGTCTAAACACAATTTTAGAATTGATCATAATAATCAATCTCATCAATTCGAAGCCTAACAAGATTTAACCACATCTATTAGGATTATTGTCACTATAATTGCACAGATTAACATCAGCAATTGAGAACCACTAACGATGCCCTAAATTCGTGACGTAAAACCACAACAACTTCTGACGTAAATTATGTGTGTTAGAAATTGAAAATGCAGAAGTGTAAAATCAAAGAAATAAAATAAACATGATGAACACTGAGATTTTATGTGGAACCCTACTCCGTGAGGAGCATGATGAAACCATGGTAGAACGTCTCAAAGGACTTGTGTTTTCTTATTCAATTTTCTCCACTGATACAATGGTTGTGGGTCTTCTTATATAGTCCCACCGACTGAACGGAGTCCTGCTAATAAGAGATGTGTGACTAAACATGTGGATGTGGTGATTGGACCCTAGAAGTATCTAATTACCCATCTCTACAATGACACATACTCCAATATCCCCCCTCAAGTTGGAGCATGCAATGCTCAGCTTGGACAAATAGAAAGAAATCTCTCACTTACAATACAAGGCATTGCAGATAATATCAACTCAACACATACTCTACTGGCTACCTGCTAGATGTTGCTTCTCATGTCATGCTAGAGAGGAGAAATTTAAGGGCTGATGTGTGATCTAAACTGGGTCTCCTCATCAGAGAATATGTGCTCTATACTATGTTTGTCGAAGACATTAAAATTGGAATGGGTCTCTACCTGCAGAACTTTTTATTGTAACTGCTCCATCTCTTTGAATGAACAAACTGTAAAAGTTCTTGGAAACATCCTCGTCGGAGTCCACGGTTGTTGGAGAAAGGAGTCTAAAAGTCTCCTCATCGGAGAATTGGGTCTTTCCCATACTAGTGCAGGGAATGGGATCTCTACTGTGGAGTCCCTATGAAATCACATGAAAACTCTAGCCCACAATGGCTTAGAGAATGAGATCTTTCAAATAATGATCGCATACATGTGCGTATCAAACTGTAGACCCTGAAATAATATGGAAGTATAGTCTGAATCTGAATTGTAGAGTCTGAAATCTAGTCTGGAATTTAAACTGGAGAATATGAATATGACATGTAGAACTCTACATAATACCCCCTTCCTCCCATACTGGTTGGAATAGATGTCATCGACCAAGTTGGGAGAAGACATGAAGATGGGGGAAAACAAAAGCTCAATAAGCCTTCTCAAATTTTCTCGGCCTTTCTTTCTTTTTTGTACACTTTTTTGTATGTTTTTTCTTTTGCGTATAGCTTTTTTTATATGTGCCTTTTACCAATATATATATATATATTTGTAAAAACTCCAGGGCCAAAATAAAATGAAGCTCTACCCTACTTCTTCCTCTTGTTTTTTTAAATGAAGCTCAACCCAATTAGGCAATAAATAAAGAACCCACACACGATTATTAAAGCTCATGCATGGTGAGAGGGAAAATCGAGTTCCTCTTTTCTTTAGGGTTCTCGATGGGGAAATCCATTCCACGATGCCCGTGGGTTTGATCAACGCCGCCTCTCGCCAATGATTGATGATGAGGAGGGGTCGTCGTTGTTATAGTAAGGAGAATTTTTGATCGTCGATAGTGTTGGAGAGGATCGCATCTTTAGTGGTATGCGCCTAGGGGTCCTGGATGTAGGGAACATCTACCTATGTTTGGTTTTGCACGAGAAACACTGGGGATTTGTCTAGAGGAGGCAACGTCACATGATGTGAGGCCATCGCCTCTTCTTCTTCGATCAGGGAGCGCATGTGAGTTAGCATGGAAGCCTCGCATGGAGGAAGGGTCTGGAGGCCTCGATGCTAGAGACCTCAATGTAGTAGTGATCTAAGAACCCATCAAACTCATCGCTTGCTGGAGGGTGTTGGCGATCAGAGAGATCCTAGAGCATCGTCTGCTCCACCACTGTGGAACCTGTGGTATATGCCAGGGTTTGGATGGAACTGTGTCATATGCTTCACCGATGAACGTCCTGATTCACCGTAGATAGGAATAGGTTACACGAGAATCTATTATCGAACTTGCCAAAATCAAGGAGAGGAGTATTTCGTGGAAACCATTGATGATATTACTCGAGTTTGCTGAACTCAACCTTAGTGCCCGAGAACTATTGATACCGTTGCTTCAGTTGCTATCATCAACGTCAGGATTGGATCCATCTTGGAATTGAATTTAGTGATGACCAACCATGCAAAAAATAGGATTTCAAAACCCTTGGAACCACTGCCTGGAGATGCCACTACATGGAATATTTTGGGTTTTCGAAAACCCTCTATATGTATTCTCAAACTCAAACTCAAATAAAAAACTTCATATCATTGCCTGGAGATTTAGGGTTTCATGAAGAAACCCAATACACCATATCTAGAATGATCTCTGCAGAATTTCTAAACTGGACAAAATTCAGAATTGGACTACAGAATTGCATTGTCGATGATGCCAGAGAATTAGGGTTTCAAGAAACCCTAGAATTGAATTTTGAATCTCGAACAAATAACTAACATAAAATAAATCCTCGCTCGGATACTATGTTAGAAATCGACAGTGCAGAAGCGTAATATCAAAGAGATAGAGTAAACATGAAGAACACCATGACTTACCCAGAACCCTACTCTGTGAGGAGCGTGATGAAATAATGGGAGAACGCCTCAAAGGGCGTGTGTTTTCTTATTCACTTTCTCTACTGAATGGATGCGATGCTTCTTATGTAGCACCACCGACTGACCGGAGTCCCACTAACAAGAGTTGTGGGACTAAACATGTGGAAATGGTAGTTGGACCCTGGAGGGATCCAATTACCCATACCTGCAATGACACATACTCCAACAATGTGGATAATGAAATTTTCGTCTGTTAATGAATATCACTTGGTGGTTAGAAACAAATTGATGAAAAAAGATGATATTGTTTCTTGTTCTAAAACTTCAAAGTCTACATCCAATGTTAATAGTTTTGATAACATGCACCTCAGTAGTTAAAAAATATATATCATCCGTCAATATTAATAAATATTATTAGTAATTTAGCAAACTCTTATTATTTTGGGAAAATAATCATATCCAATCTTGCAAATTTTGCATGATCAGATATGATTTTGATTATATATTTATATATTATAATATATTTATACTTAAAAATTTAGAAACAAAAAAACAAACAAAATACATTTAAAGAAATATTCCAACATCATTATTGGGAGGAGGAGAGCCGTCAAAGGGAGTAAAAGGGATTGGGAAGGAACTACTAGGGGATTGTCTCCCCATTTGAATGGCAAGAGTTGAGACAACAAAGCATGGATCTTATTAAGCGTCTATGTATTTAGGTGAATGTTGGCATTGACTTGTATCAATTGTTCTTGAGTCCATGCCAACTCTTCCTTCTTACCTCCATAACAATTGATGATAATAGCGATATCACAACTACAACAAACATGACCATGATGATCTTTAAGATATATTACTTAAAATTTATCTTTTAGTGTAGTTGGAGGAGTCAAAGCTAGGTATCATCAGACGATGCATGTGTTGCAATCATTGAATCATCTTCTCCTAATTTAAAAGTAGAATATCTAAATTGACCAAATAAAGTTGTGAAAAAAATTAAAGAAAAATATTCATGAGCTCTTTGATAGCTCGCGTGACACCATTCCCGACCACCAATCCCACTCTTATTCACTAAGAGTACTGAGGTTTAGATGCGATTAGAATGATGCCTTCATTGCTTCGACTTTCAGTAAGGGTATAAATAAATGAAAATTTTAATAAAAAGTTTAGAAGTATTTAAATAAATGCAGTCAAGCTTCATTTTTCACTACTCCTTCATCCCTACCCATGAATAATTTGGGACAGCTTGTTTCTTTTAGTTGGCCTGATTCTTGGAGATGGTCTATAGATTAATAATTATATTTATAATGTACAAATAAATAATTATGATCTAAAATAGAAATATGATGGAATTTATCCCATTTTCCTCCTTTTCGATTTTGCAATATCAGATATGCACCTCCTTTTTGCCACATCAATTGTTTCCCTACCTTCTTGGGCAATTAACAGTTGTGACCATTGGGTTAGTTTCCATCCATTACATGCCCAAACAAACATTATCTCAGGGGTTCACGTGTAATTGGAAAGAAAAAAGAGTATAAGTGTAATTTTTTGAAAATTAAAGGGACACAACTGTAAGAAAATTTTACTAAATACGGATTTGATTTGTATAAATATCGTTTGATTTATCTCACTAATGGAAAAACTTTCAGAAGAGTGCATGTGATAATGATGCAAGAAGATAGGGAACATATCTGACATTGCAAAAAAGGAGGAGCATAATTGATATTATAGATCTAAGAAGGATGCATGCAATTGTAAAAAAACCCAATTACGATTACTTAATACCTAAGAAGACCAATAGTTACAAGCTTCTATCCACTCATGGCTGATGTTATGAGGATTCAAACGATATGCACCATCGAGAGATGAAGTTAATCAAAAGTCTGAAAATTTTGAAAAATTAAGATCACAACGTAATTTATTGATGCCTTGTTTTCAGGAGGAAAAAACACCTTTCTATGTATGTCTCTCCAATTTCCATATTTTTTTCGTGAATGCTAGCACGAATAAAGAGATTGGCACCCTAAATCAGAACTTTGCTTTGATAAACCTTAAAAATTTATTTTAAAAGGGGAAAATTATTAACTAGCTTCAAGAACTTGAAGGATATGATCTTTCACCTCTTGAGTTACAGTTTCCCAATCTTTGATATAAATGGAGAGGTGCACATGTATGACCTTATCGATGAGATTATCTAAACTAGGACAATCAAATGTTTATCCTTTGGCCATAACAATAACCTAAATCCATTATTTTTTCTAAAGTAAAAAGGGCCTCCACCGTGTAGATGTGTGCCCAAAAGCTTTACCATTGACCACCTTTAATAATTACATGCAAGTACAACTGGTACAAGTTCTAAACAAATTACAAGTTTCAGTTTTCAAGCAGAGCCCTAGCATGTGCCACGACACTCTTCGCATAGAATCTCTCTTGTCGGAAGATCACATCGTTCCGTGCCAACTAAATCGCCCACACCATAGCGACACACTCTGATCTTTCCCTTTCTATGCCATTCCAGTTTTGGCATATGTAGCCCCAGATATCGATACATCCGCATGGCAAACACTTTGATTTCCAAGCAATCCCAAGCCTCCTCAGAGCCCGCCAGTGCCGTCCTGGACATTTCATGGGCCCTAGGCAAAAGAGAAGAAAAGGGCCCCTATAAAAAATAATTTCGTTTTAATTTGTAAATTTCTTATAAATAAAGTTCTTTAAATTTTACAAAGAACTATGTATGTTTATGATCATCGAACATCAAACAATAAATAATGAACTAAAATTATAAAAAAATAATTTTTACCATCGAAGTAGACATCTATGGATATAATGCAACTCAAGGAACGTAACACATATATCTATTGACTACAATAACAAAAATATTTAAAAAATTAAGAGTTTCATCTCTTAATGTCTATTTTCCATATCATATGGGCCGAAAAAATAAGGTCAGAGAATAATAATATTCAAGCAAAAAGCATTAAACAATTAATTACAATAAAAATAATATATGATTTAAACATACAATAAAATAATAGTTATGGAAAAAATAATCAAGTCATCAGTTTTTTTATTTGACAGTGGTAATAAGGACAAGCTGATAGTTTTTATTAACAGTCCAAGATCCAAACATATATATGTTAATAAAATAAATTCTCAATCACAACTAGCATTAATCTTGAAACCTAAATTAAATAATAAAGATTTAATTTTACGGATATAAAATAAGTTACCTAAAAAGATTATTCGATGATTATCCACAATCCAACCATAAAATATTCTTTCCACAAATATAAAACTGATTATATTGACAATAAAAACTTTGAAAAAGAAAACGTATGTCATGTGATTGAGCAATGAGAGATGATTTTTTTTTTGTAAAAAATATAACAACAATTCAAGTGGTTAACACCAGTTCCCAATCCCCTACAATGTGCAATAACTTTCATTTTTGTAATTTCTTAGAAAAAAGATAAGAGATGATTTATAATTACACAAATATAGTGAGTTGACGTGCGAATCCAAAAAATAACTGCGATTTGAGGATCTAAGGGGAAAATTACAATGCACAAATATAAAAAATACCATAACTAAGTCCGTGACTTGCGGGTGTCGAACAATAACTACTCATAAATTGAAAGTAGGAGAAATTGCAGCAGTGGCAGAAATCGCAAATCACAAGAAGAAGAGGTCATATTTGTCTCCAAAGGATGCCTTTAACTTGAATGTGGGGTCTTAACTTTTAAGATATTAATGTGACATTGGGGAATCCAAAGGATTTTTAGGCATTTAGGAATATGAAGAGTCAATTGACACATGCAAATGTAAATAATTAATGGACCTGCGTAGCCATTTAGACATTGGATTGGTATTTGATAGGGATGAAAACGGATACAGATATATCCAAATATCCACTTACAGTATTCGAAAAATTACCGGATACGAATATCCATATCCAAATATTAATTGAATATAGATCGGATATGGATATGAATTGTAAAAATTTTTCGGATATGGATGCAGATATGGTGATGGCTTGAATATCCGGATCCGGATACTAGAATAAAATATTTAATATTATTTTATATATTAATTAATGTAATACAAGAACGACCTCATGTTATTATATCAGTATTATATATTATATAATATAATATATCAATGATATTAATAAACTTCCGTTTATTTGGGGATGGGCATGAACAAAAGTTATGAAATTATATCTCCTTTTTGCTTCTGGTTAAGAAGACATGTCACCTCGATGATCCATTTTGTCACGATGCAACTTATTTATATTTCATTATCAATTTTTAAAATCATTGTAAATTTTGATTAAATATCAATTCGTATTCGTATGTGATCATTAATAGACCCGTATTTGGATTCCATGTTTATTGGATCCATATTTGGATTCATTCTTTCATTGGTTCATATTTGGATTAGCTCTTTATTTAATTATTATTCGGGTTCGCTCTTTATTCGATCTGTATTCGGATTTGATAAATATATGATTCGTATCTGTATCCGTATTTTTAAGGATACGATTTCCTTAATGCATATCCGAATCATATCCGTATCCATATTCGTATTCGTTAGAGATGAGCGAATATGTATATAGAAATAGGCATATCTGATCCGTATCCGATCCGTTTTCATCCTTAATATTTGAAACAAAAATAATAAAAACTAACTATATGTAGCAAATTTAGAGACGGGCCCCCAAAATTGTGGGGCCCTGGGCATTGCACCTCGAGACAAGGCTCAGGGACGACCCTGGAGCCCGCACATCTGAAAAAGAGGTGATCCGCCTCCTTAACATCCATCTGACAACGAGAGCAGATTTGTTACTACATCGAGTCACACATATAAAAGTTAAAATTTATAGAAAATAAAAAATCATATAACATGTGTATCAAAAATCGTAAATTTTTTTACCCATGGACTCCAGGTGGTCAGCCAGCACTGCATCCTTTGTGGCAGCCAAGTCGATCCTCTCCTCCTTGTCATCACGTATAGCACTAAAATATGTGTTCATCACCTGAATAATTACAAAACTAACTATTTGATTAAACTATCAAATAGTAAAAATTATATATATATATATATATATATAGCCTGATAAGCATCGTCATTGTCCGATTAAATGGGTTTTATCTTCTATATCATAACCCATCCATGATTCTCATTATCCAGAAGATAGAAAACTTGATCAGCTTGACGTGCTAAAACAAATGGTCCTGTTCTTTGAAGGATTATCTGAATCGTTCTAGACTTGTATAATCGAGATGAGAATCTAGATTGATCATCGATATTTTTAAAGACATCAAACCATTCACATTTAAACTAAATAATACGACGATCATGGTCAAAAGTGATCGATCTCATCAATTTCAGTGATTTTGTCATACTAGCCAATATAGCCTGATCTAAAGATAATTTTACATAAATGTTCATATTCATTGAGACTAACGACATTTCTTTCTAGTATTTTGCATTTATCCTCCTCTAACTCAATGTATAAAGAAGGGATTATAAACTAACATTATATCTTAAAACAAATGAAATTTCTTCAGATTTCACACGATTAAAAACATATTTTTTTTAACTTTTTCAAATTTTTTTCCATGGGGATACATCCATTTGTGATAAGCTAGGTCAAGGAAACCATGATCAAAAGCTTAAAGCTTAAGGAAGAAGAAGCTCAATCTATAGCTCAAGATCAAGATGGAGTACGGGCTCACAGGTAGAGCTCCAAACTAGCTTATAACTCAAGCTCTAGCTTAAGAAAGATCATGCTCAAGGATGAAGATCTTTTATTTGAGTCTTTGTGTTTTTGTACTTTCATAGAAGAATGCAGAGAATTCAAGAGGAACAGATAAGTGCATCATGAAACGAGGCGATCTTCCTCATGTGCTCAACCCATTGGGAAATCCTCCCATTTCCAAATGGTCATATATTTCCCAACTGGTTTGCATAATCTGTTAGGATGAGAGAAAAGTCGTGTCCTATGTTACCATAAACCATATTCCTAATAGTTGAAGTTATTAGAACATTGGTATAATCAACTATCATATAAGATATTATCCTTCTTCTTTTTGTCCTCTCTCAATTGACATGCAAAGGACTAGCACTACTTCTATAAACAAGGCACCCGATCTATCTACTTTAAAAAAATCAAAGGAAGTTTGTTATAATACGTAGCCTTGTGTGCATTAAAAATGACGAAGGGAAGGCAAACTTTTGTTCGACAGTTAAAAAAATATTCTTTCTTTGTCATTGCTCAATCTTTTTAATGATTTATAGCATATATTTATTTGTTGGTGTCCTCAATATTTGTTGTGCATACTCCATTTATACATGATTATCATTATTTTGTTAACCTCGCTTATATTAACTATGAGAGATTTTTAGTTTAATTTGATTATACCAGCTGTCGACACCATCTTCAACTAAATGTGTAATATTCAAATTTAATGCAAAAAAATTTTAAATAAAATTACCAAAATCATACACAGGTAACAAGCAAATTACAACCTTCAATAACCCTTAAATCGAGCACAAAATCCTCCTCATTTTCTCATTAGTTCGCTATCTATTTTCAACTCTTAAATAGTATACCCCCCCCCACTCCCGATCGATTTTCCTGAAAGGGCATCCCCATGTCCAAAATGCCCTGTCAAGGCATCTGATTTTGGATTTTCTTTGTCAGGACATTAATCGACGAACGGTTCGTTCATTGGCAAATCATTTGCCGATCAATGTAACAAACCATTCATAGTAATTGTTTGAAGATATGTTAAACATATTTAATATTATTTTTGGCAAACCATCCGCAGATCGGAGAACGGTTCACCGTTTGAATATATATATATATTATATTAAGCATATATAAGTGTGGTTATACATATATATTGTTAAGGGTTCAATGGGGTTGCCCCAGTATTGCTGCCCCCGCCCTATTTTTCGGATTTTTTGTCAAAAATAAAATCATGTATTTTCATCACTATATCCCTCTAATATGTCATTCCAATTTCATAAAAAATAGAGACTCTTATGCCTTTTACCTAGAACATGTCGATTAACAATTCTAGACCGTTAAAATTACATGTTCTGGATGAAAGGCATATGCGCTTCTGTTTCTGACAAAATTAGAATGACATATTAGAATGATATAGTGATGGCTTTATTTTAGAAAGAAAATTTAAAAAATCAGAAAATGGGACGGAGGCAACCCCATTTTTTCCTATGGTTATATATACATCATATATGTGTGTGTGTGAGGGTCGATCCTGTGAGAGCCAAAAACTGTGAGAGCATGAGATCAGTGAATCTGGACCACTAGATTCTACTCTTCTCTCTCCTCTTGCAATCAATGAGAGAGGTGACATAATTTAGTGGTATAGAATCCTTGTAATCATGATCTCACAATTTTTAGCTCTCACATGATCAACCCTTATATATTCGGGCTCTATAACTTCCACTTTTTTTTTTCAAAAATAGCACCACGTATGTTCACTAATATCCCTCATATACATCATTCCAATTTCGTCAGAAACAGAGAGTCATACACCTTCCATCAAGGACATGTAATTTTAACAGTCTTAGAATTGTTGTAATCGACCTGTTCTAGATGGAGGGCATAGGAGCCTCTGTTTCTGATGAAATTGGAATGATGTATAGGAGGGATATATAGATGAATATACATGATATTATTTTTGAAAAAATTAAAAAAAGTGGAAGTTATAGGCCCCAGTGCATGTAAAATTACATGCACCGGGGTGCATGCTCCCTATCCTCTCTCTCTATATACACATACACATATGATTAAATTGAGGTTATTCTGTGTAACAACCAAGTTGATTGTTATACGGACCAGTTTCGCCTATTTTTAATTTTTTTTCAAAAATTCCACCATGATATTCATCTATGTATCCCTCCTACATGTCATTCGAATTTTATAAGAAACGGAGACTCCCATCTCACAAAATCCTCAAGCACATCACGGAAGTGTGTGAATCGCATTGTATGCGATCGTAAGCGACTAGTCGAACTAATTGTTCAGTGTAGCGGAATTTAAAATTTTAAATGATGCAACCACATAATCCATGAACCATTCACGGATCGTTTCGTCTAAACCACATATCAAGTAAAGGAATACCTCGCGTGGTTGTAATCGAGTCTCTAAGCAAAGGGACCTCCTGTCTCAAGTCCGACCCGACGGTAGAGACACTTGCGAGCGTGGAGATGAATCACGTGCTTCTCGCAATTTGAGTTGTTGATCCAAGCAATAGATCTCATGATCTCATATCACGAGATCAAATGTCTTCTTCACGAACGTGATGCATGGAAAGAGATGGAGATCCATGAAGGTCGAGGCGATGGCGTAACATCGATGCGACGACAAAAGCAACCTTCTCTCTAAGGTTAGAGTGGACATTCACTCAAGAGGGAGAGAGAGAGTTGGTGTGTGATATGAGAATGAGAAAGAGAGAGAGAGAGAGTAATTTGTTGTTCAACCATTTCTTCTTAGAAGGGCAATGGTGCCTCTTCTATATAGTATTTTGGGAGTCCATGGATCTCAATACATGGACCACACAAATCCAATGGTTTACATTGGTTTGTGTTTGTTTCAATGACTATGATTTTAGTGTAAAACACAACAACATTTAGTTTAATTCAATTTAATATATATTGAATCATCAATACAATTTAATTTTATATCAATCAATTTTGCATGAAAATAATTTAAAAAAGATAAATTTCTTTCTTAATGGGACTTGGTGGCCTTCCACCTCCTCCCACTAAGGTGTCTATTTATCTCTAATTTGTAACAAACTATCTGTTGCAAATTTATTCATACAAATAATTCATATTTATTTTGTGAATATTACAATCATGCCATTGGAAAACTGTAAATCATATTCGCAACCCAAAATAAAATGTAAATTACAATTTCAATTAATTGTCCAATGTGAATCCAATTCACACAATACTTAGTTAACAATGTAAATTACAATTTCCTCTCTTTAATATATTATAAATCACATTTATAATATATTATTAATATGGATAGTACTATACACATTATCCATATCCTTGATAATTAAATCACATTTAATTATCTAAGGTCTCAATTCTCATGCATTCGAATAATATGAATCTTATCCATATTATTTATGATAATTAAATCACATTTGATTATCCATTTCTCAATGCTTGGATATATTAACAATGGAGTTATTCTTGAACTCTTTCAAGAATAATGCGCTTTCTCCACAGATACTTGGAGATAAGGACATGACGATTATAAGTTCCATGTATAGTGACTTGGATGTTGAGATCATATCCCAAGCCAGATCTTAAGGACCTCCCATAGATGTTTGATTAAAGTAAAGTCGTAGATCTAATCTCCTAACTGCATCTAAATTTCATTCAGATCAACATCAAGTATTTGGACTGAGATTAACTTACTTCTCTATTTAGAGGAGTCACTAAAATCCATACCTTTTTTATCACAATCTCGGTATGGAAGTGTCATGGTTATACAATCGTTTATGATTACATCACCCTCATGCATTCCTAATATCTGTACATCCTGCATACTGGAAGGCCTAGAATAAACCCGAAGTTTTAGATCTCTTTTGGACTGTCACCTCCAGGGTTCTATCATTAAGATTCTCATTCGGTCACTGGGAATTGGTATCGATCATATACTTTCTAAAAGCATATATCAAACCTACCAATTCTTGTCATGCTTCATAAGAAATACGACCATGCATGGAATTTAATCAGTCCCAATACCTCATGAGTGAGCTCATATCTTCTGGTTCAAAAGTGAATATGTATGATCCCTTTGAGAGATCGTATTACTCATATGACCTTATATGCACACTAGCTCACCGGTGTACAGACTTTGATTAGGCCATCAATCTATCGGTCTACCAAATGCACATACTCATACATATAGTAATACATCTATCTCCAGTCAGAGGATGCATGCCTATATCGTGACAGTATATGACATAGGTCTTGGTTATCTCGATCTCGTTAAGTCAACTCTTTGACCCAACTTATTTGACACCTCCAAATCTCTATTCCTATACAAAGGACTGGACCTACATCAAGAGGCAAGTCAGATATCAGCCTTTTAGAGAAGGATTGACATCTCCATCTTCAGCCTATGCTAGAGATCCTCTCTTAATAATCATTTGATGTGCTTGATGAGTCCTCAATCTAACTTTTTAGGTATCATCCAAGCACCAGCTTCTATGATTCAATATTTGAATCAACAGTCATATGATTATTAAGATGGCCATGGTACATAACCCTAATTGTAGTAAGGGATCTATTATGCAAATTAGTTATTCTTCATTTCAAAAGAAGGAGTGGATTGCAATAACAATTATTGCATAATGGCTCACCATGGACTCGCATGTCCAACACTATGGCTTCATATCATTTAGTACCATGAGGACATAGCACAAGCTAAATATATGGTGGGTATACCATATATATTTCATATATACTTTAGCTATAGATCTTATTTTCAAAATTTTCAAAACTTACGGGGTTAAGGGTTAAGTATTTTTGAACTGATTTGAGTAAAGTGATCGAAAAATGATTTGAAAATTTGTATAACTATGGGACATGATCTTTGAAAAATGTTTTACAAGGTTTGAAAAAATGAGGACTTGACTTGTTTTGAAATTATTTGTAAAATGGTTGGAAAATCTATATTTATGTGGCATGATTTATAAAATATTTGCAAAAACCTTTTCAAAATAAGGGTGTAAATGAGACTAACTTTTGTTTTGCAAATAACTCTAACCTTAAATTTTAAAAAATAAAAATTAATTAAAATTAAAAAAGATGAAAATGGAAAATTAGAAATAACAAAAATACTAACTAATAAGTTGATTTAATCCTTGACACTTTCACTATCACTCAAGTCTTGAGGAATGAAGAACACTTGGTTTATGAGGTCTTAAGATTCAAAGTTAACCAACCTTAATCATTATGATTTATGACTTAATAATTCACACTTTACTTAGTTTGAAAGATATGTGCAATATATTGGATACTTCATCCCTACCTTAAAGAATATGACCCGAACCTCACTGATGAAGCGCTAAATGCATGTAATAAAATAGATCCATTGTAGCACAGGAATTTAGCTTTCATACAGAACCGAGAGGAATCTCAGGGACGAGTTACTCAGCTTAAATTTATAACATGGGAAGTACATGGTCGAACACAAGGATGCGAGCACTCTTTAACGATTAAATTTAGAGGACAAGTAATTTAGACAGTAATTTAGAGATTTATTACTTCGAGTTGATGCACATTACAATCAATAAAGAATTTTAACACAATTTTTTATGCCATCGAATTAAATACAAACATAAATGCACAAATAATATAGATAGATAAACAAAACTCACAATAAGTAACTTCGATGAATAATGAAAATACCCTGAAGTAAGAATAAGTTAGTCCCAAAAGCCTATCTCATCTCCACTCTACTGATTTAGTCAACAATTAACGACCCAAAGATGATTCACATTCAAAAATAGTGGATTTTTTAAGACAAAATGCTAAAGGGTCTAAATGTTCACGTAGAGTATTTAGTATCAACTAAAATACATCAATCAAACAAGGCCATTAAACATTAACAATTGATGCTTGAATTTTCAATCAAAATCAACCACACAATACCAGACAGAGTGTTAAACAAGCTTTCAAACAAGACCAAAATCACATTATTTGGATTTCAAGAAGAAAAGATATTCAACATAGAATCCAGGGGTACAATTGTAATAAAAACTTCCAAGTTTTGTTACATATACAGACAGACAGGGACTAATATGTACATAACAAAATCTGTAAGGCTAACATGCAAATGTTAACCCTTACAGATTAACATTTGCATGCCAGAAATGGTTGGATTTTCACTGCAAATTTTCCACCCGCACGCACAGAACACGTGATGGAGTAGGCTCGATCGAGGAGGCTCGGGCCACACGTCAGCGTCTGATGCTTCCATGGTGGCTGGTAAGTAGGCCTAGACTGCAGCTCTGGTCCAAGCCTGAGGTTTGAACCGTTGCTTCGGATAGGCAACGTGGCTCAATACTGGTCATTAGATCTCTCCTAATTCGGCAAGATCGACGGTATCTACTACGTGAGTTCTTCTTCCTCCTCCGTGTGCGGCATAGATATGGCCGGGCTCCGGCAAAGGTTAGGCTGCTCCTCCATGTTCCCCCTGGTGGTCTGAAAGTCCAATCACCTCCATTGGACGTCAGCAAAGATGATGGTTTCTCGGAGAAGATGTGAAGGTCCAGAACAAGCTCGATTGATGAAGTGTCACCGGAGAATAAATAGGAGATCGGAGATCGCTCTATTTTCCGATCATTGAAGCTGATTTGACCTACACTGTTAGTCCTAACGAAATACAAATAGTCAACAAACAGATTAAAGTTGTTATGGGATGAAATGGAGGGCTACTCGAAGGTGAAGGACTTAGCCCCTAAAGGATGTCACCTCCATGGAGAAGACGACGATGAAGTCGGGTGGCCACAACTATAGAGAAATGATCGACAACTAGAGAAGTCACGCGTGAATGAATGATCAAAGGTGCATGCAAACGACCTCTAAGATGAGTTTAAGAGTGCATAACAACTGGAGAATAAATCCTAAAAGTTAACATCATAAAGACACCGAGATCTGATCTGAAAGTTGAAATGTTGAAGAAGATATAGAATCAGTTGAATCTAAAGCCACTTGATAAGCGAGGAGCTTCGTCTTCTTCGCTTGAAGTTCTTGGCAAAATAACTAAGCTCAAACAGTCGTAGATCTGGGCTGTGACTTGGTTGAGAAACCAAAGTTCTCACCGGAGCTCGTGACCTATCGTCGCTTAATCTTAAACTCTCTCTGTCATTGAGGAGGCCAGAAAGCTAAGGAGAACTCGCGCAAGGGTGGACAACTGGAGCAAGGGATGGCGAAGGGTTAAAGGTGAAATGGCGGAGATTGCAAGGAGCTTTGAGGATGTTTCAATTAGCACGCCAAAGCAATACGGTGACTTCTGACTAATCTGGTGGTTGACACGAAGGGGAGGGAAGTTAGGGGAAGAGGTTGCTAATGGGAGGTTTGGTCGGGAGATAACTGGAGATGGGTGGCAAAATTGGCAGAAGTTGCCATGGAACAAACAGTCGCGTCTCTTGGCAGATGTGACTAGAGGTTGAAGATAAACCTCAACCGTCCAATCATCAGATCAGACAGTTGGGGTTGAGGCGATTGAGAACTACCTTGATCAAACCCAATCAAGCGGTCATGATCTAGGCGCTAAAGAACGGGCTGGATGCGCCTGATAAAAAAAATCCAATGGTCAAATATTGAGGTGCTGAAGGACGACTCAGATGGAGTTAATCAAGAGATCAGACGGTGGAAACGAGTGTGCGGGTGGCGACATAGGAGCGGGCCACGTGGTCAAAGCAGAGGATGCCACGTGGCCCAATAGAAATTGAAGAAATTCAATAAATCAAAGATAATAAGAAAGATTAGTTAGATGTTGAATTATGAAAAGTGGTAAACATGAAAGTTGTAGAAGTCAAAGAGATCAGGGTCATCTGTAGATAGATAAAAATTAAAAACCAAATAAAACCATTTTCTTTATTTTTCTTTTGATTATTTTTTGGATTTTATTTTGTTTTTATATTACTTTATTATTTATACACAATTTTATTTTAATATTTATTTGATTTTTAATAATAAAATAAATACATAAAATAATATATTATAATAGAGTTACATTAATATATAATAATTAGTGTCAATTATAAATAACATAGTAGTTAGTAGTTAGTGTTAATAAGTCAATAGATTCTTGTTATTAACTTAAGTAAAGGAGATAAATATAATCAAATAAGCTGATAAATCTGGGATTTATCACTCACATGCACGACTACATATATGATGAGAGAGTCGAGGTTTCATTTGAGGATATGGGATTTAAGATTTGAGTTTGGATCCGATTTGATGGCACTCAACGATGGGATAAAATCGATAAAGGCTACATGAAAACTGAGTATCAGCAACTTTAGCCAGTATGAAAAAAATTCTTATACTATCTTGTGATATTTACCGAAGTGCCAGAGTGTGATGAAACATAATAGAAATGATCATAAATGTGCGCCAACTTGGTAAAGTAGTGGAGTTAGACAAATTTAAAAGAAAAAGGAAGTTCTTACACTGCAAAGATACATTCAAAAGATCTTCCACTCAATGCTATTTCTCCCAACCTTTCAAAGTGTTCACTTGGACTAATCATTCTAGGCTTTTATGAGTCGGGCTAGTACCCAAAAAGGGCTACATTGTAGTAGTAATACAAGTCCGTGTGTCGAAGGTATATTAATACTCAAAAGAGACATACCCGACTCCTAGAAAAATAAGTGCAGACAACTCAACACTCTCTTAATGGACGTACTGATCAACACACCAAAAGTATGCATGTGTTGCATTAATAAGGCACCCAAGAGGAACCGTGTTCCGTTGAGAGGGAGAGAAGAAATGACACCAACCTATACCTTCCATCAACTGGCCTCCCATCTTCACTTTTAAAGTCTGACAACTAAAGAGACGGAGAATTGGATGCAATAAATGATGTAATCCCTAGTGTTGAGGATTGGATTTTAGGAGAGACTCTTGGATTGGAACCTCGAGCGATGCTTCGACTCTACTCTTGTAAAAGCAACCTACATTAAATGTCATATCCTTATTATATGTATATAAAGAGTCTAATGATCATGGAAGTTGGATACCTTTTGATTATGGCTTGGTTCATCTTAGAATTTTAGGATCACTAAATCAAGGTTTTTAAGAATCAAGTCTAATATTTCACATACACAGTCATGGATTAATCCAACTTATTCATTTTGTATTTTGCTCGAGGACGAAAAAAGTTTAAGTATAGGAGGTGTGAATCTGTGATTTATCATTATATTATTTACTTATTATCCCTCTTACTTAAAATTTTTCAAAAGATTCAACCTTAATTTGCTAACATTAACATCTAACCCTATGTATTGAATTAACCCTAATTATTATACATAAATAAAAATATTAGTGTACCTCTATTTTATATGTTTTCTTAATATTAAAAAAATCTATAAAAAAACTAGTTTAATAGTGTACATATTTATTGTGACATTATTTATAAATTAAAATAAAAAAAGTCACAAAAGAAATATTAAACAAGTATTTTAATTACTTAAAAATACTTACAAGAATAAACTATATGCAATTGATGTATTTTGTGTTTGGATTCTACATGCAACTTGTATATCTTGAAGAGATCTACAACTTTCATGTTTATCACTTTTTGATTTGAAGCTTCTAACTATTTTATTTGTATTTTACGAATACTTTCTGATTTCTTTAGTTCCTATTGGACTACATGGTGCCCCTGTAACTAGCGGCGTGGCCCGGTCTCTCTCTCTCTCTCTCGCCTGCATCCTTTTTCTATCATTAGATCCAGCTTGATGGATATGATATGGATTGTACACCCTCGATCCTCTCTCGTCCGTTTGACCAACTTGATCAGATGCGATTAGGGCCTTCCAATCACACCACCCCCTCTACTGTTGGATCTCCAGATCCAACGATGGTCACTCGTTGTCAACCTCCACTCCCCTCTTCAGCTATGACATGACTCACCAACTGACCATGTTGGCCCCATTTTCTCCACGTCTTCGTTCGCTCTCACCACCAACCAATCGATCCTAATCGGAGACCTAACCTACCTCACTCATGCCAACCATCTGTCTACCATGATCGTTCAACCCCCTATCATAGAAGAGCATTTGTAAGTCGACGACCATCTCCTGGAACTGCTCCTCCTCCTTCTTATACACTTCCTTCGATCGAATTTTGATCCATTCACCCTTGCGTGAGAAAAGATCAAGCATCATTTCCTCCTTCATGATAGGAATAGTGAGAGAGTGAGTACAAGGAAGGTCTTCTTGTCCAGCGCGATCCGAGGGGTGTCGAACCCTTGCTACAACCTCCCACAAGCGGTAATTCGAGCTCCATGATTCACCATCATGTCAAGCAACTATTGAGGAATCGATTCATTTTTCCCTCAGGCCATTTTACACCTTCTTGTTCCTCCTTCGTTAGTCATCTTCTCCTCCAAGTAATCTTCCTCTTACTTTTTCCTAATTGCTCCACTTTTTTCCTCCCACACACACACTTACTTTACTCATTCATTAGCATCTTGACCTTCACTGACACCTTACATCTTCGCCGCACCTCATCTCTTTCCTCCCCCTGCTTCTTCATCTCTCTGTCACCCTTGATTTATGTCACCTCCCTTCAAGGGAAGAGACCCTTAGGGTTACACCTCTTCTGCTCGACATATCCATGTTCTGCCCCCATTCCCATCTCCATAGATTTCCCCTCCTTTTGGGACTTGTATATCTAAACTTGCAGGGACTTCAATGGCCAGATCTTCACTGGACTCTCTCTTGAGCTCCTTCCTCCTTAGACGATCAGTGGTCGATTAGACATGCCAAGAAAATGCAACTCTGCTTGCTAGGGCCACGTGCTTCTCCTCTTGGTCTTAAGGAATTTCCTTGACCTTCAGGCGCAAGCATTCGAGCGAGGAGGAGCACGAGCTCCTTTCACCAGAGCTCTACCAGGTGTCGTCGTGCATTGAGGAGGGCGGGTTCAGCTAGAATCTACATGTGCCATTGGATCATATCTCTCAGATCTGATGTAATGGTTACGATTGGACATTCGAAGCATCGCTGTCAGACTAGAGGTTTGGGCCACCCGAACCTACCCACGCACACAAGTCACACCACGTCTCCCGAGGTAGAGTTGTGTCTCAAGCCTAGCCCCCACGTTCTTTACCTTACACGACAGGGATATTTGCAGTGCATGTGCCCAACTTTTGAAGAATTTCATTTAGGTCCAGCACACACAGAGTGTGTGCTATCAAAAGAAATTTCAAATTTGCACTGTCGACTTATTTAATTCCATTTATCATGCACACAATGTTAATTGCATGTGAATCAAAGCAGTTTGTATATATTGCATTTCATTCTTGTGTTGAACCTTTTTGTTATGTTTTTATGAAGTTTTTCTTACAAGATATACCCATATCTTCATTAATATCTTGTGCATCTTAAATTATAAACTAGTAAAATTATTTCTTATTTTAAAGGTCACGTTCAGCTCTTTCATGAGATATATATATAGAACTCTTATTTTCTCTATTGTGATTTGAACTAGAAATCAAAGAATGGTGGCCATTTTATCATGATGTATGTTAAAATTGCATGCTTGTGAATTTAATACTGCATAAAATCTCTTGATTTACCTTAAGCTTGCTAAAACTTAATTAGGAACCTTGCTTGAATGATTTTAAATATCAATCCCTGATATAGCCTCATATTAAGGATCTTTATGGTCTTAAGTGCTTTGACTTGATATGTTCTCGAGTTAAACCTAGCACAAATTTGAATGATGCATTAATTGACATAATTTTGGATAATCTTGATGCTTAAATAATTTAAATTAATAAATTATTTAACTTAGGGGCTTAATTGTGAGAGATTGTCTATTTATGTGTCTGTGCATTACTTTGCATTTCGTCCAATTTTGTAGCATATTTAATTGTTTGCATTGAAAATCCCATAAAAAAATCATGCATGCATGTTGTAGTGTTTTTGCCTTCCTGACCTTGATAACAACTTAGAGTAACCTAATTATACACATTTTAAGACCTATCAAGATAAGTTATCCCTTGTGTTATTACTTGGACTTATCCAGAAGATTTTTAGCTGAGTTACTCCTCGCGGAGATTCTCGCTCGGCTCTGATTGATCGGTTAATTGATTGTATTACAACAAGCCCAATTAGGTTAACTGATTGTGGACTTATCAAAGAGATAGCAAATTTCATATATATGCAATATGACCATCATGTTACTTGGAGGAAGAGAGACAAATGGGGATCATATTCCATAGGACTAGTGTCTCTTATATAGAGAGAAAACCCTAGAGAGACAAGAAGAAAAATACATAAATACCCCTGAGGGGTTACGGAACCTGAAGGAATTAAAGGTTACGGAACCCGAAGGGTTAAGGGTTACGGAACTCCGAAAGGTTACAAATATAATTGTAATATAATAAATTCTAACACCCCCCCTCAAGTTGGAGCATATCTGTCGATCATAGCCCAATTGGATGCTAAGTTACATCAGGCGCTTCCTTGGAAGAGCCTGTGTGAGGATGTCTGCCAAGTTGAAGTTCAGTGGAGATGTGTGGAGTGCTGATTCGTCCTTCTCTGTACTGCATCATGAATAAAATAGTAATCAACTTCAATGTATTTTGTCCACTCATGGAAAGCTGGATTGGTGGTGATGTACGTGGTAGATTTGTTGTCGCAGTATAGGGTACATGAGTGGCGACTGACATGCCAAGTTCTGTTAGGAAAAGAAACAAGCCATATGATCTTCATCAATGTGGCCTGAGCCATTGACTTGTTTCTGCTTCCGCACTAGATCTGGATACCATTTGTATGCTTCTTGCTTCGCCAAGTAAACAAGGTTATCCCCAAACAAACATGGTGTATCATGTAGTGGATCGACGGTCCTCGGGAAAGCTAGCATAGTCAGAATCTGGATAGGCAGATATATAGTGTGTCCATTTCACCCCCATAGAAAAGTCTATGTTCGGGAGATTCCTTCAAATATCAAAGGATCAAAAGAACATCCTGCCAGTGTCTGTAAATAGGCTTCTCCATATATTGACTGGCTCTGCTCACAACATATGATATATCTGGCCTAGTAACAACGAGATAGAGTAATTTTTCCCACTAAGATTCTATATCATGTTGCATCCTCAAAAGCTGGATGAGTAGATGCTGATATTTTCTCACTTCTCGGAGATGCCAGATGGCTTGCATCCAAAGAAGTCCTGTCTCAGTCAGAATATCGAGGCAATACCTTTCTCTATGAAGATGGAGCCCCTCTGTAGTGGGTATTACTTTGATGCCAAGAAAAATAACGAAGTTGGCCGAGATCTTTCGTGACAAAGACCCTTTCTGGAGGAAGGCTTGGTCTCCTGAATACCATCTACAATCATCTCCTGTGATAACCATATCATCAACGTAGACAACAAGGATGATCGTGCTAGTGGATCATCGTCTAATAAAAACAGAGTAGTCAGATGTTATCCTATGAAAATCAAGTGTGTTGATCTTCGTAGTGAGCCTGTCAAACCATGCCCTTGGGCTCTGCTTCAGGCCATAAATGCGTTGCGTGTCAACATACATGCTCCCCCCTCGACTACATACCCCAGCGGTTGCATCATGTAGACCTCCTCCTCAAGATCACCATAAAAAAGGTGTTCTTCACATCAAGTTAATAAATGGGCCAAGCCTTGTTGGAAGCAACAGAGAGAATGGTACGTATGCAACATGCAAGGTCTCAAAATAAATCAACTCTAAAGGTTTGTGTGAAACCTTTGGCAACAAGTCTGCTTTTGACCCTGTCAATAGAACCATTA
>JAZKJV010004875.1:0-80467 GCA_037367405.1 Ottelia alismoides
TAACAACACTTGTGCGTTTATATGTTTAGCAAATCCATAGTACTGCCCTTCTATTATTACACACTAGTAGGGAGTCCATGCGTTGCACGAGTGTGCGAATATCTTTACCCCAGGCATTGGTAAACACATTCAAAATGCAACTAATCCACTTACTTTTTAGACCGGTGGAATTATTAGTGGTTTTTTAAGGTTGGCTTGGTAGTTTAGTCACGCTAGTTTAAGCTTGCTAGTGGGAAATTTAATAATTTTATGTCTCGGCCTCTTATATGAAGATTAGGTCATATTCGGATGAGAGATATTAGATCTTATGTGGTATTTATCTCTAAAAAAATCAAAGGAAGTCTTCTCTATGTGATGGAAAGCTTCAGAACATCTCAGATATATAAAATGAGTTTTTAATTCTTGAAAAATATTATAATAGACTAAGATCGTGAAGCGTAATTCCTTCTTCTATCTCTGATAGATGTACCTATACTTCAACTCATTCGTGTTATGTATATCTAAGTGGGGTTCTCCATTATTTTATTGAATCGAACATAATGATTGAACTCTACTTATAACTGGTTGAAATCCACATTGAAATTAACGTATGCTAAAATTAATATTATAGATCACGAGCAACAACGGAATAATAAAGTGTTTTTCATAGTATAAACATTAAAATTTGTTGCAGTTCTTTTTGTATTATCAAAATACTTACAATCACTATCACAAAATGAGTTTATATAAACTTTATTTTAAAATCTGTCACTATATCAGTTGCTATTAATATATAATGACAATATTATTTGTTGTGAAATTATTGTTTATACTTGAAATTAGTGATGAATGATATATCTATTGTTATATAATTAGTGACAGTGCATATAACACTACTTATCCATTGCAAATTTTCAAAATTTTAGCAAATCATTGGTAAATTTTGAAAGAGGTAGGAGGAAAACTTAAATGTCTAAGTGCATGTAGGAGGGAGTATTGTGTCCCTTCTAGTATTAAGAGACTGTACATTACTTGAGATCTATACATTTTACATCAATATGATATTGTAATCATAGATCTATTGTAAATATAGGTGAACATAGGTATGTGTAGCAAATTTGGCAAGTAATGACTCTATAAGAAAACCTATTACGTAACATGCTAATATGCTATACACAAAATGTCAATACAACAAATAGGGAAGTTTTGTGATCACATGGTACCGCATTCATGTGCTTCTAAGTGAACTTAAGTATTTTCTTGGTAACATAATAATATGATATATAGCACAATTTCAAAGAAAATGCATAGCGTATAAATAATACCGGATCCTTTATTGGGGTACATCAACAAATATAACTATCAGGACAACCACCATTGCGCAATTATATACTTCGGTAGTACCATCTAAGTTTTTCATAATAATATAATATAGTATCTTTGCTAAACTAAACAAAATATATAATGGAAGCTATATGTCAGTAATAATTAGATAACACAATAATTTTTATTATGGAGAGAGAATACAGAAGGAAATTGAATACTACTAACATATATATGTGATCAGTTGCATATATATAAATTCATATATTACCTAATGAGTAACAATATAGGTACGTCGTTATTGATGTAGACTGTGTAAAGATGTCGGCCGCTACAATAAAATTGATCTAAGGAAATAGATAATCTAATATCATTAGCATAGTTAAATTTCTAACAATGAATATTATTCATTCTTGATTGTTTAAAATTATACTGAATAATGTATTCTTTGTTGTAATCCTCAGAAAAAATATTATCAGAACAGTTTTTTGTTGACTTTTTTCTTATAAGTTGTTAAATTATCATGATCAATAATGCATTATATGTATATTTAACATTGAAAGATATGTTGTTGAATATTTAAATGGTCTATTTTTCAAATTTATTGTAGTCTATGATGGTCGAAGCATTATCGTTAACCGACTTACGATTAGATGAGCCATATCTCAATGGCCTAACGATTCACAACCCCGATGGTACCTTAAGTCTGTATTCATATGTATAGGAAAATATGCCATGGATTCAAAAAATACGATATACATATTTCTATTTGTAGAAAGATTATATATATATATATATATATATATATATCTTTATCGATATTCATATATAGAAGAAAACAAACACGTATCATTATCTGCATTTGTTTCCACCAGATTGAAAAATTGACACAAACACGCTTCAAAATGGATAAGATAGTTGATGGATACGAATATATTCGTATTTGATTAACCTATGAAACATATACATGATATGTCTTTTGGCATACAACAATATATTCTTATCATCTTTATGATAGATATATGCCTTACAATGTGTAATGTCAAGCTATACATTATTTGTAAATATCGGTATCTACAGCTAAATTTTATCATTTAAGCAAATATCTATTGCATGCATTTTCTTATTATTGAAGTAAAGGCTAACTTTGTGATGACATATATTATATGTAGATAATATATACTGCATGCATGATATAGAGGGTCATGATAATATATTATCTATATGACCATGATCAATAATTATATGTATCAAAGTATGATATGGCATATGTTAGTGGGAAAGATTAATTGAGGTTGCTGGGGATCCCCTCTTTAATATATAGTAATAGATATGTCCCTTTTACCTTTACTGAAGGGTGATACTATGAATTTCATATGAATACATGAACACAAGTGTCATTACAAAAAAAGATAGGGGCACAATTGTAATTGTAGAATCTCAAAGGGGAACAAGTATGAGAAAACCTAAGATCTTCGCATAATCATTGATTAATCACTTCTACTCCGTGTGGTTTCATTAAATTTTAGCTGCAATTACCCTTGTCAAGGTTCAAAATCTCGATTTCGATTTCGTTTCGGTCACCTTCAATACCGAAATTTCAGGAAATTTCGAATACGGTAGAAATGTCGGAAATGGCTCAAAAGTCAATTTTTTCAATTATATTATAAATTATGATTTTCCAAGTTATTAAAACAATAAATAGCATACAATTACACAACTATTTCACACATATTTCTCATCTATACCCCTTATATTGTACATATCGGTCATATTGGCCATATCGGTCATATTGTAGAATATGTTAGATATTGCAAACGGAGTTAATATGAGTATTTAAAACAATGAAACAATAGATATACACTTATAGGCTTATAGCATACATATCAATCATCTTATCATCTATGACTATGACGGTATGTCACACACCATATCGAGCATATCGTTGTTAATACGTAATACTTAATAACATAGTAATAGTCTTACAAGTTACTACAAGTGAATATATTTCATGTAGAGTAATAAGAACATGCACATTAATGATCAATGCAATAAAAGATTAAAAAATATTACCTGGTGATATGTTTGGTTCAGAATCAAGAGTTCCGCAGTGGATCTGAATAGCCCCCCTTCCTTGTTGTCTCTCATAACGCATCGCAGATTCAATAAACTCACAGTAGTTAACCCATGTCATGTACAAGTACATGGCCTTGTAATCCCATCACATACTGCATGTATTGGTGGTCATCGATGCCTATGAGTCTCCCGAGACGAGGATAAGTAACACTAGATCCGGTATCACGAGTGGCACGACGAGGCTGCGAACTACTGGCTTGAGATCCTCGAGACGACGACGATAGAGTAGGAGAAGATCTCTGCGAAGGAGGAGGAGGAACTGGCATGTACTCGGGGAAGAAACGATAACTGTCACCCTCAAAGAAACTGTCCTGGCTCTGCTCAGGTTGGCTACCTTGGTAGTTCTCACCGTTGTAGCTACTATATCCCCCATACCCACTGTAACCATATGAATATGATGGAGGTGCATACGCTTGAGGATGAGGAGGAGGTCCTGGAGGAGGAGCATGGAAATATTCCGGGAAGATGCCAAATGATCTCTCATCGTGCGACGATCCATATCCGCCTAAAGGACTTGGTGTTCCTCCACGATATGGGCTGTCAATATCCATACAACTCAAGGAACCTACATATGATATCAAATCATCTATGTAGTTGTCGGTTGGACGATGGCCACGACCGTACTCATAATCTATAGGTCCTGTAACCGCACCTTGGAACAAACTTTCCATGTGTGTTCCTCTGTCGCTCCATATATTCACGTCCTGCATTTATTCCTTCCTCAAATCTTGTATCTTGCGGTCCATGACCACCCCCTCCTGACGCACCTGAGTATGTTTCCCCACCATCACCAGGTCCACCACGACCAACATCATCATCATCATCATCATCATCATCATCATCATCATCATCATCATCTCCACTATCATCCTTTGACTTCGATTTGGATTTGGAGCTAGTTGAGAGAATTTCATTAGCAGTCGCATTAATTTCGGCCTCCAACCCTCCAAGAGGGTCTGTAATCCACCCGGATCTTGCCAAATAGTCACCTACATCTGATCCCATTTGATGGCTTATATTCTCGTTTGGTCTTCCACCTGGTTGATCGAGAACGGGAGCACCATTGGAATCCATCCACCTCTGGAGAATATCTTCATCATCATCATCATCGTGCTCTTGAAAATGTATGTAAGATCAATAGGGTCTATTTAGTCCTCTTTGTCTTGCCCCTCCCTTGCATGTTTCAACTTCAGCCTCAAGTTGCAATGCACGTAGACAAGATCATTAAGCTTATGTTCTCCCAACCTGTTCCGTCTCTTCAAATGGATCAAGTTGAATGTGCTCCAGTTCCTCTTACAACCACCAGCAAATGTGGTATGAGACAACACTTTCACTGTCACATTTCGTAGGTTGGGAGCTTCCATCCCGTATAATAACCACCATTCGGCTAAACCAAAACGAGATAAATCAATAGATGAATAAATGAACACACAATCAATTATTTTATTTATCTTCGTCCCTACCAGGAAGAGTATTGCTCCGTCCATTTACCGCAGTAATTCAACCAAAGGAACCCAATGCATTCTGGAAATACTTAACCTGCACACATAGGTTTAAGTCATAATTGTTACATAATACTCTTAAAGAATATTTTTTAATCCTAATCTAGCTTCAAATTCAGGATTACCTCATTAATGCACAAGATCTGTAACTTCTCGTCCTTGACGGAGCTTCTCCACCACAATTTGGACAGCTGCTAGAAGATCAGCACTTGTACCAAGTCCATTCTTATACTGGTACTTAAGATTGAAGTAATAAGTTGGACACAAAGTCACGAACAAGTCTCATATTCTAAAGATCTATAAAAATTTAAAAAAATGATTATTACATAATACATACCGACCTTGTGAAGAGGATATGAGAGCATCTTGGACCAACGCTCGTCTATGATGTCCAACTATGTTTTGGATCCTTTTCCAGCCGCTTCTCTAACCTTCTCTATCATGCAGTGCATTGCCTCGTAGATCACTCCCATGGTGGGCTTCTTATCGCCATCCACGATCCGCAACGTAGAAAACAACTGGATCCATGATTCTCGTGACCCGAGTCACGTTATCCCAAAAGTTGAGATCATTGATCAATGTCTCCACTTTCTGTCCTTCTTCAGTCTGAGCTTCAGGTATCTCGAATCATTCACCTTAGCAACACATGGTTTTCAACCATGTCTTTTGTTGTTTGAGGCTTTGCAATGCTATAAAATTGGTTGCAAAGCGTGTGATGCCAGGCCTCGCCAGCTCACCATTGCACATCCGCTTCATCAATGACAGCACTTTGTCGTGGTTGTAAATGAATGTGGTAATTGTTCGTGCTTTCTCCACCACCCTTGAGACGAGCTTCCTCTTGCTAAAATTCTTTAGAATTAAATCAATGCAATGTGCAGCACACAGTGTTCAAAAAATACCATAGCTGCTAAACTTCATTATTATTTTACCTGCTTTCTTGAAGTTGCTACTATTATCCGTCACAATATGGACAATGTGACCTTTCCAACATCTTTAATCACGTCCTTCATCAACTTCAGCAGGTACTTGTGGTCCTTCACATGATCATATGCATCAACATATTTCAAAAGGATTGTCTTCCTATCACAGTAAACAATGAAGTTGATGATCTGCTTCTTCGTGTAGCTCGTCCACCTATCGCACATCAATGTCACCCAGTACTCTAGCCATCTCCTCCTCAACTCGGTGATGTACTCATTCATCTCCACCTTCTCTATCCCCAGATATTTATTCATTATCTCGTAGGATGTAGGAGCCTTCACTCTCATTCCTGCTGCAGCGTCTCATCAATGGCTTGCTGCAGAAATGGCCCGCTAGCAATGTTGGCAGGAATGCTCTCTCCAAAGAAGAGCTTGCTGATGGCCTTTCCTATCTTTTCTCATGCATTGATGAACATACCCTTCACCGTTTTCTGTCTCGGATCCTTGCTTGCCTTGTATTGCATAGATACGCTCCTCGTCAAGAAGGACTCAATTCCCTTCCCCTTGTGTTTTTTGGTGGTGGTGGTACTGGTGCGCCTCCAGAACCACTCCCTTGCCACCTGCATCATAGAAGTCATCCCATGCACCACGAAGTTCTCTCCTCTCAAACTCGCTCCTCATTGATTCTTTTATTGCCCTTCTGTATGCCTTCCTCTCCGATGTAGTCTGAATGTCAGCGGGATAGACAAAGTCATCGTCTTCTGAATCTGAGAGGATGTTGAATTCTTTCTCAAACATGAACTCTTTCAATTGTTCATCCCTTCTTACCCCTATGTATCCATTTCCTTCTTCCTGTCCAAGCTGGCCTCCACCTTGTCCCTCACATCTTTGGGACAACGCGAGCACTTGGCAACATTCTTGTTATTGCCAACAAGATGTTGCTTTTTCCTCGTGATCCCGCCTCCTCCCAACTTCTTTCCACAGAAATTACATTGTGGTTTCGCTTTATTTCCATCATGAGAGGAGGCATACCTCCAACCAATGTCCCCACTGAAATCACCCCTCTTATCCTCAGAACTGTCAGATCCTAATCCAGAATCGGAATGTGTCATGATGATGATCACCGAAACCTACGTGGAAACTGAAGAACAATCATTCAAGAGGCATACAATGCGACCAATTAAGAATTTGCTAATTAATTTCTGTTTTAATTTTCGGATTTATTATATTTTAATTTTTCTAACACCTAATACACATAAAATCGTAAATACTTGGTGTTTGAAATTGAAAGTATACTCTTAATATTCTGATTTTCAGAAAAAACACCTTAGATTTATACATTAGGGGTCTTAGATCTAGCAATTAGGGGACTATTTTTGAGAAAGACTACCTAAGTGACACAAAATATGTAAAAAAATTCATTTACAAAAAAAATCCGAAACATGTTTTTTACTTTCATAACTTAAGATCCGAGTTTATCGTTGAAGAACTCATCATCATTCCACATTAAAACACAAAAGCCCCAATTTCCTCTTCCATAGATCTTACAAATTGTTCTCAAAGTACGTTTTACTTCATGTTATACACAAGATCCGAGATAATACGTTCATAACAAGTCATTATTGTGCAATTAAAACACAAAACCCTTAATTTTTGTCTCAAAAAATAAAGCTAGATATTCGAAATCTCTCAAAAAAACACCATACCAAGGTATATCAACATCCTAAGAGTAAAACCCTAAAAATTGAAGAATTTGATGAAGATTTGCCCAAATTTGGCTTACCTTGAAGTAAGGGACGAAAGATGACCTTGGAGGAAGTTTGGAGAGGTTGCCGCTGGAAGTCGGTCGAGAAATGGACAAGCTTCGACCGAAATTTCGGTCCATATCGCCAAATGGGTGGATTTTTAAATACAGATTCCCTTTGTCGGGCGAGATAACGACATGACCCGAAATCTCACCGATATCTCGTGAGATTTCGATCGAAATTCGGGAAATCGCTATTCATATGGGTTTCGAGATCCTCCACCCATCGAAACCGAAATTTCATCGAAATTTTGCGAGATTTAGTTCCATGACCCTTGTATGCGTGTCATTTGATCGAGAGATGGTTATTTTTCTAAAAGGTGATTAAGTATATTACATGATCTGTTATGTCATAGATTTAATAATAAATATTAACATAATATGTAAATCAATATAGAATTAAGAAAATATTATTATATTAGATGAAAATATTTATTACATACGGACGCCATATTTTACAAAACAGTTTAGTTGTCATTTTTTAACAATGCCATACTAAATTGGCAGTGTTTTTCAAAAACTCAAGAAAGACCCCAAACTACAAGAAAAATGAGGTGTGGTCACGGAATGTGGCTACGGAAACTTGTGGCCACAATTATTCCGTGGCCACTAGTTTCTCGTAGGTACAATTTCGTGGCCAAAGTCTTCGTACAAGAGTTGTGGCCATGACAAGTTCTGTGGTCACTTGTAGTGGGCACGACATATTCGTTGTTAAAGAACTCTCACGACGAGATTTGTAGCTACGACTACTGGCCACAACGTGTTGTGGCCAGAGCTCAATTCTGTGACCACAAGCCTCACATCTGTGTGCATAGTTCTGTAGTACCTACTTGAAGACCATATATAAAATAAGAAGGAAAGTAAATAAATGGTCAAAATGCATTAAATTCATGTACAAATAATAGTATAAATAATTTAATATCTATTGTTTCGATATGGTTAAGTATAAAGTATAAATGCCAATCATCTTGATCATTTAAATTGGCAAGGAATATAACATTTTATGTTATTATTGCTACGAAAGAAGCATATAACAATTGTTAGATATCAGCTGGCTTTTTCTTCTAATATTTGTTAAATTAGCAATAACTAATGAAAAAGTTAATGAAAATATCAATATATTGCCGTTGTTATAAGAACCTTTAACAACAAACTATAACACTCGTTGCAACTTTAAAAATACAAAATATTTTTGCCAATGAATAATATTCATTGTTGTGAATTCACATCGAACAAGATGGCTATGTTCAATTATCCACTACTTTAGGTCAATTTTATTGTAATGCAATGTCTTCAATGGTGATAACTAAAGATATAAACTAAGAAGTAGCTTCTGCATAAAACAAGTAAAAGGATAGAAACCATTTTCTTGAACACTAATCATCAGTAAACTAACTGCTGACGTTTGTGAATGAACTGCCAACTACGATTATAGTTACAAGCTAAGCCGACGATTAGCAAACCATCGTTGATAAAGTTAACTGTCGTAGTTATTAATCTCTACGGTTACTCCAGTAGTATCGTCAGTGGTTTGGGATTTGGGAACCGTCAAATATGTTGTAGCTTTTACATGGTCGGGACACACCTTTTTCCTCACTTTCAAAACCTCGACAATGCCCCTCCCCCCAATTTATTTTTATAATGTACTCGTGATATGTGATATTTATAAGAAGGAAAAAAATGAATATTTTTTCTCGGACCATGTGGCTTGCATGCTCTCACCTTTTTTCTCCGAATTATTTTTACTTTTTTGAAATGAAATCTAAGGGAATTTAGACCAGCATATATCAACATGGTGTCATTCAAAATTCGACTTAATATGAGATTTCTATCCCCTCCATCATGATTGTCAAATTTTAACGGTCTCAAAATTATCGAAATCAACCCCCTCCAGATGTACATGTTAGGAACGTTTATTTTACACAAAATAGAATACATATTTTACTTATTATTTTAAGTAAATTCTCCTGTGATTTTATTTTAAAGAAATGAAAAGATATGGAGAAAGATGTGGGAGCATACTCTTATATGCTTCCAGAGAGCATATTCATTTAACCTTTATAAGAATTATAAGATTAAAGTTAGCCAAAAATACATAACCATCAATAGTTATGATTTTTTAAATGAGCATGCTGTATTTTTATACATACATATTGATATGTTATTTTATCTTTTTATTTATTTGAGTCACGTAATTTTATATATTTTTATTATGTAGTTGTAAGTTATAGAAGCATAGGAAAATTGAGGTAACTTCAAACAAGTTGTAGCGTAGTAGATAAAAATTTCTTACTTATGCCTTCGATATCTTCAATCAATGTCTGGTGTGAGTGAGTGAGCTATTTCAGGAAAAATTCAAATCTCACTGCTTAGTTTCAGAAAAAAAAAGATTACCGACTTTTGAGATACAATCACCATATCTTTAATCCTAGGTGAAATAACTTCCCAAACGGAAGTTATATCAGTAAATTATGCTTGGAGTTACTAAACACTGAACAATAGTCTAGACCTCATGAGTTGCTAGGGTCGTCGGGGAGGACCGCACGAGTTCCCTCGGTGTCAGGGATGATCTCGGTGAGGGCCTCACGATAGCGAGGGTGAGAGAGAGGACACCAGGGACGACGCACTAGATGGACCACTCACGTGGGCTATGACATCGGTAAGGATGATAAATAGACGTGTGGTAGGATGGCTTTACGAGGTAGGGAGAGGTTTTGTGAGAGCGGAGAGATGGCATAGTCGGAGATGGACTCGAGGGTTCTGAGCAGTTTTGGTTTGCTCCTAACCTGAAGGTAGGGGAGATTTCAATCCATCTGTCCTAATTGAGGCAGTAGGGGCTAGGGAGCTTGCTTGCCTACTGTGAACAATATGCTCCTCTTCCTCTTTATAAGCAATAATAATAACAATTATTATCTTGTTATTTATGATCTCAATATATGACTTCTAATGTAATTAGGACTCATATGAAGCATTTATGGATACTTGGAGATAACAAAAATGAGATTATATAGACAATGTATAATGACTTAAAATTTAGAGCTATGTCTAATATCGATGTTTAGACTACTTTGGGTTGTTTCGATCAGACATTTTCGAACTAATTTCTCCAATTGACTCTGAACTCTTTCGGGTCAATTCCCAATTCTATAGATCAAGAAATTAATTTCATGAATTTAGATTTAATCCAATTAATTCTCATCCAACTCGACTTAAAGCAGAGTTACTAAAATCCAATCGATTTTATCATTCCCTCGGAATGAAAGTGTCATGGTATACAATATATTACGATTGCATATTTCTTAGGGGTGTGGCAACTACATAGCCTAAGATTCTTTGTGGTCTTCTTACACGTGGGGGTTCAAAGGGAAGTCCCTACTCCATGCGCACATGTATTATATTCCTCACAATGGAAGCAGTTGTTCAACCTTCCATGAAAGCGACAAAAGTACGAGAGGCATCTGGAGGAATAAGAAAGGAAACGTGAATGTTCCCTCTTTTGTACCTTTATAATAGACGATGGAGATGATTGTAGGTAAGCATAAAAGATGACTATGTCCCACCAAGTCAAGCAAAGCAAGATTTCACTATTATGTTAGCCTTGGCAGTGCAAAGTAGCTTCTTGGAGCTGCATTCCAGGCCACACTTTCAGCGGAGGAAGGTCCCCTCGTGAGTAGGTACAAGAATCATGGCAACCTGGAAAGCTTTGGATAAATCCAAAGCTCAAATTCATGTTTGATTGTCTCCATTGAGAGTTTTGCAATAGATTTCTCAATCAGTCATTGTACGAAATATCAATCATATGCTTTCCAAAAGCATGTATTAATATTCTCTGATTCTTGTCTTGTTTCATAACAAAATATGAAAACCAATGAGATTTGTTGTGACCCAATATCTCATGGGTGAGCTTCTATCTCCTAGTTTAGAAAGTATGAACATATGTATGATTCTTTTGAAAAATCACACATCTCATATTTGCTTATATGCATACCAACCAACCTAAAATATAAACCTTATTAGACCATCAAATTATTAGTCTAGCAAACATGGACGAAGGGATAGGGGGCGGGAGGGGGCCTGGCCTCCCCGTTACCCCAAGCATCCCTTCCCTATTTTTAGGAGAGACACAAATTGGCCCCCCATTATTTCTCGATTTTCATGAGTCCCCTCCCTATTTTTAGGCTAAAATAGGAATACGGTATAAGTTGTAACAGATAAGATTAAAAAAAGAGAGAAAAATAAATTTCATGAAAGCAATATTAAAGGATAATTATTTAGCATTTTGGTTACTTCAATTATCATCGTATTTCTATTTGATCCTGATAGAAGTTTTAAAAAAATCTGTTATTTATATATGTCATTAAAATCAATAGGGCACAAATAATACATCAACTTTTACCATCCATGAGGAGAGAGAGAGAGTCAAGAGAGAGAAGAAAGAAAGTAATAGAGAGAGAAATCTAATGACGTTAATCTTCTACCGACGTCATTTTGAATCCAACGACCATAATCATTCCTCCCGCGTCGATTCTGATTCAGTGAAATCATAGGCACGAAGACATAGCCAACGATCAATTGGATAGGCATCATCAAGGCATTTTCGAGGGTGTATTCTTCACGCTATCAAGATATTTATCATGCACATAAGATTGTTGCTAGGGGTGTCTATCGAGTTCAACAAGTCGAGTTGGCCTCAACTCGGACTCGAACTCGGTAAGAAACCTAAGCTCGAACTCAGGCTCAATAAGGATCAAGCCTTGGATCACCAACTCGAACTCGAACTCGTCGAGTTCGAGTTGACTCACGAGCCTCTTATCGAGCCACGAGTTTCTAAGCTGGCTCACGAGCCTCTTATCGAGTCGTGAGTTTCTGAGCTGGCTCATGAGCCTCAAAATGAGCAGGCTCATGAACCTCTTAATGAGTCATTGTTCCATTTTATACATTAAATTATGCAAATGACATTTTGTAATTTGATTTTTTATACTCTTTTGTGTAGCTTTTTGGGCAAGAAAAATGTTAACCTCTAGTTTAATCAAACTCAATGTGGAAGTTTTGGTATATATGTTTTTATTTTTTTATTAAGAGAGAAAACGAGTTATCGAGTCGAGTTTCCGAGTTGAACAATGCCCAACTCGAACTCGACTCGATGTGCTAACGAGCCATAAAACCCAACTCGGGCTCGGGCTCGGGCTCGTTAAGGTTTCGAGTCCGGCTCGCGAGCCCTTAACGAGCCGATTACGAGTTGAGCTCATCGAGTTCGAGCTTTCCTGACAGCCCTAATTGTTGCATAACACTTGCCTAAAACTCAAATCAAGTGTAATATCTCTTGCTTCATTCACATCTACATTAGAGGATGACGAGTCTCGAAAAATATGTATCAAATAATATTTCTTATACATAGGGAATATGGAACAGTTCCTATGGTCATGAATCCATACCATCTGAGAATATTTATCCGCTTTATATGTATGTACAGTTTTTATTTAATTTTTTAACGGTAGAGTTAAATATTTTTTTATCTTGACATTCACAATAAGAGACATTGATCTAATAATCAATAAAAAGTAAAGTAGTGTCTCCTGGTTGTATAAGTACATCATTAAATAATTATACTTACTATTCAAATCGTTGGAGAAGATGGAATTCGTGCATGATAATAAATATATAATTATTTTATATTGTATCCACTCAAGTATACCAGAAGTAGATTTTTAAGAAAGAAGTTATTTCGTTATGAATTTGATGAGTCGTTAATTGTTTTGTAACTATCTGTAAGAAGAACTATATTTCCATAGTCAGTTATTTATTTTGCAACTATGTGTAAGAAAAAAGTTATGTTGTCGTGATTCAATATATGTATTTTTGGGTAATGCAGCGAGTTTGGTAATTTATTGCTCAATACTTTCTTTTCATATTGTTTTATTTTTTGTGATTTGCTATCAAAGTTCTTCAGTGTTTTTTAGACATGACATGATATAAGTCAAAATAATGCTTGCAACTCAAGTAAAAAAGCTATATGTATGTGTAGAAATATCTTTCTATAATATATGGCCCCTCCAAGCCAACATTCCTGGCTTCGTCCATGCTAGCAAATGTACACATTCAGATACATAGATGATAGATGTATACATGTCTCCAGTAAATGGATGTGTGCATGTCAGTGGCAATATATGATGCATGACTTTAGTATCTCGATCTCGTCAAGTTAACTCTTTTATCCAATACCTCCGAATCTTAGTTCATATGTAAAGCCATCAAGTATATCTATTGGATATCAGTTTTTAGAGAAGATTGTCATTTCTTCTCAAACTGGAGATCATTCTTAAATATCACTCGACAATATCAATTGTGTCCTCGATAATGCCTTAGATCTACAACCATGCACAAGCCTCATGATCAAACTTTTTAGATCAACAGGTGTATGATATCAAGATGACAATGGTATATAAATCTAATTTGTACTAAGGGACCTTATTTGTGCAAATCCAATTCATATTTTACTTCAGATAATGACATTAAATAAATCATTAGAACGTTGATTGCATAATAGTTCGCAACGGGGCTCACATCTCCAAACTTGTGTCCCAGAGAATACTAGAAATAAAATCTTGTGCAGACGATCTTCTCAAGGTCAACCACCCTAGGTTGTGCCATTATGGTGGGAGCAGTATCATAGTTTTCAGCATCGATTATTTCACCCCTTGATTTCTGGCACAATCATCGCCTTGATTTCTACTTCATTAATCCGTCTTGATTAGTTGATGATTAACTTGATACTTATTGCAGTTAACCATCTCGACTAATTTATCCACGAAGTCAACAGTCAGCGACATGCTCAGCACATCTATACATATACTAAAGCCGGTAATTTTACAGTCTATAGGACACGTGTACATGCTATCTTTCATCCATTCTTTAACATTTTACCTTTCTCACACAAGCAGTTCTCCCCTCACGTTATCGGCTTTTACTTTCCCAGCATGCCACGTGGTTCTCCAACAGGAAGAGGATCCTCTGATGTAGTGGTTTTTGCAGCAGAGGTGCTGTAAACTGGAATAAATTTTTTTGTGATTTGGATTCTAAAATCCAACTTTATAGATTGAATCTTAGCTTAATGATCTACATATCCTACAAATTTCGCTTAAATACGATATTGTTTGCTATTTTATCTTAATGGTCAAACAATCGGTCAAGATCTAAGCAACTTGAACTCCATTTAAAAAAGAACCGAATCTTGAACTGTTAAGATAAAATAGCAAACAATATCGGATTTAAGAGAAATTTGTAGGATATGTAGATCATTAAGCTAAGATTCAATCTATAAGGTTGGATTTTAGAATCCAAATCACAAAAAAAATTATTCCAGTTTACAACACCTCTGCTGCAAAAACCACTACAGCAGAGGATCCTCTCCCTCTCCAACATGTTAGACCATGCCTTTATCTCACTAATTCACGGTACTGTTCCTATGTCTCTGCCATTCCACTCAATCTCTCTCTCTCTCTCTCTCGTGATGTTCTCTCTCTCCCTCCCTCTCCCTCACCAGATGTCTCTCTCCATTTCAGACCTTTCTCTCTCCCATTCACCCATCGATTATCATGACATTATTATCTCACATATATTATATTTCATTAATAAAAGTAACTAACTTTAATATGTACGGGTATCATGTTTGTCTTTATCTATGCTCTCACTCTATATATAGTAAATAAAGACCATGTTTAAACTCTTTCCCCCCATCTCCCTTCCCCCATCTTGCGTACTCTCTCTCTCTCTCTCTCGCTCCTCCCCCTCATTGATTTTCTAAAATTTCTTACACCTTTTATATTTAGTGTAATTGGGAAATCTTTTTGAGATAGATAAAATAATTATGATATAAATAATATCTTACATCAAATTAACTGAATAACAACTTTAGAGGAAAAATTATATTTTATTAAAATATTTTTCGTAAACTCTTAATATAAAATATAGTATTTACGTTATAAGGATAGATCTTTCAAAATTTATTTGAAAAACTTACCAACGGAGCGAATAAATCATGTTATATCCATATAATTATCATTATAATTTACAAAAAGGATAACCTATGGTTATCAAGTTTTATTTTATGTTTAAATATTTGTTTATGATAAATATAGATAAATTACATACTATATTCTATAATGTAATAAATAGAGTATATACAAATAACTACTGTTTTATTAAGAAAATAAATATATATGTTACACATGCATGTCCGTAAATATCTATTTTTTCAAAAAAGCCGTCCAACTTTAAAATTTCAATCTTAATGGAGTATATAATTACTTAAATTAAATTCAAATTCAATAAAATATCATATTTCATTGTAACTAATATTTTACCAATAATTAATCACTATTATTAATTCAATATATGCTTGATTTTCTTTGTAGACAAAATAACTATAGATAATAATATAAGGTGATACATAATACAAAGTACATATCATAGTTATTTTTACTGCTGAGTATATGTGATGAAATATAAATTATTATTTCTCATAACATTAAAATAATAAAAAAATTGATATGCATCCAACTTTAAAATTTTAATCTTAATGGAGTAAATAATTACTTAAATTAAATTCAAATTCAATAAAATATCATATTTCATTGTAACTAATATTTTTCCAATAATTAATCACTATTATTAATTCAATATATGCTCGATTTTCTTATTAGACAAAATAACTATAGAAAATAATATAAGATGATACGGAATACAAAGTATATATCATAATTACTTTTACTGCTAAGTATATGTGATGAAATATAAATTATTATTTCTCATAACATTAAAATAATAAAAATAATGATAATATTTACCTTTCCTATCCCGCTCATTCATGTAACTATATTTATATATTTAGCATCAGAGATATCACCTATTCAAATATAATTGTTTCAAAAAAACTTATATATATATTCTAGGTCATATTGTTAATTAATTATTTTAGAATCTGATCTTAAAAATCTTATATATCATTAAAAAATTCATTTTTATTATTTATTTTATATGTTCTATATGATTAAAAAATCTAACTATGAAAATCTCACCGAATGAATTCATAATACTGTTATTGGTAAATTTTATAAATAATTTCTGTATAATTATTTTATCATTCTATAGATGGATATGTATTCTCAATATTTTACAATTATGGAAATATAGAACAAAAACGGAGCATAGCAGTCCCATAATCTATCCCGTTTCATTAATTTTTGATATATATTTAAAAGCCGTATATTATATATTGAATTCAATAGCATAAATTCAATCAGATACATTTTTTATGCAAAATAAGTTAGTGTAGACATTTAATTCTATAATTATCACGAAATAAAAGATATATGGTTTGTAAATCATTCTTATCGCATACATACGTATGCCTATAATATATAAATAAGATATGTTGGCGAATACCGACGCATGTTTCCTCCTATTTTTGCCTCTCTCTCTCTCTCTCTCTATATATATAGTACTTTTTTGGAGTATGTCTATTATGTAAGGAGTATATCAAAAGTTATTTACCTTGTAAGAAATATATCAAAAGTGATATGGCGACTGCTTGTGGGATGAAGGTCAACACATGAGAGATTTTTATCATTAGGGACTTCTTCATGTCCTATTAGTAGGAATCGAGATGTCGACTACCAGTTTAGTCTTCAAGGAGTATATATCATTCAAAATCTTAAAACTCACTTTTTCCAACCATTATCATTTTAAAGATAATAGCGAATTTGTCTGCAAATTTGAGTATAGATTTCTACATTTTCTTACATTAAATTCAAAAATCTTAATATATACAATGATATACAAATACGATTTGGTAAGCATATAAAATTAAGGATTTTAATCATGTGTACCCTTCTTAACTTTTGCAATATCAACTATGCCCCTCCCTTTTCTATAATACCAATTGCACCCTTACCTTCTTAAGAAATTCACAATTCTGACTGTTTGTAATATCATTTATGCCCCTACCATACCTTAATAGAAGGATGGAACTGTGAATTTTGTAAAATTGTAGAGACACATCTGATATTGCAAAAAAAAGAAGGGGCATAATTGATATTGCAGAAGTTAAGAAGGGCACATGTTATATAAACCCAAAATTTAATACAGAATTTTAATATTTCAAAATATATTTACTGTTGTTAACTGACACAGAAATACTATAAAATAACTAATATCTTGATTCATAATTAATTAAGATGAAAATTCAACAAATCATTGTCCATAGATTATTCCAAATAAGTTGTAATGTTTTAATCTCTCCGCAATGAAACGCGGGTGACATCCTGGTATTGTTATATATCCAGGTTTTTTAATGTTGTGCCCTTCTTAGATTTCCACAATATCAATTATCCTTCCCTCTTTTTTGGAACACTAGTTGTGCTCCCACCTTTTTGGGCAATTAACGGTTGTATCCCTCAAGTTAAATTCCATCCATTGCCATTACAAACAGAAGTTATCTCAGGTGTACAAGTGTACTTGAAAAGGAAAAAGAACACTACAAGTGTATTTTTTAAAAAAATTATAAGGGCACAATTGTCAAAAAATTGTGCTGAATCTGGCGTTGGTTTTGTATAGTCCATAGTTTGGTGTATCTTACTAGCGACAAAATTAATGGTAGGACACAAGTGATAGGGGCGCAACTGATATTGCAGAAAAGTGATGGGTATAAATAATATTCCAGAATCTAAGAGAGACACAACAGTGAAAACCCCTTTAATTTCAATCTTAAGATTTTTATATAATCATTAATTATTCACTTTTAGTAAATAAAAGGCCGGATATGCATTCAATTCATGAAGACAAATAATGGTCCAAATAATTTAATATTTATTGTCGCATCTTATGCGGTT
This sequence comes from Ottelia alismoides, assembly GCA_037367405.1. Classification (NCBI taxonomy): domain Eukaryota; kingdom Viridiplantae; phylum Streptophyta; class Magnoliopsida; order Alismatales; family Hydrocharitaceae; genus Ottelia; species Ottelia alismoides. Next base: position 18,554 of record JAZKJV010004875.1, read on the forward strand.
AAATGCAAAATGTGGTTCGTTGCTAAATCATATTTGATTCTTTAAATTGGTAAAAAATATTGTATTCCATGATATATTGTTAGCAAATAAGCATATATAACAACAAGTGTATATTCGTTGAGTCTTTCTTCTAATCTCTACTACGTTATCTGCAATCGATATGTTTTTAATGAAAATATCGACTGATAATTATCGTCAAAAATAATTTTAACAATGAATACAATATCCATCGTAATTACAAAAATAAAAAAAGTTGCAAGGAATAATATTCATTGTCATATATTTGACATCGAAAAGGATTTGCCTTAGGATATATTTTTTGTAATGTAATGTCCAATAATATTTATATCTAAGAAAACACTAGATATTTATAATTATTTATTTTATTATCCATATCTGAATAAATTTCAGTATTGTTGCGGTGATTAAGTTTGTGTCTTTGATATCCGTATCATTGTCGACGATTTGTATACTAACGCATACGATATTTTCCCTCTAAGTTTTTTTCTTCGCATTGTTGCTAAAAATAATGACGATTTTGCAAATTCTAAAGATAAAGAAAAGTAGATAATCACTGCTATATGCATCGTTCTTTGAGATATACCAACAAATATTTTCATTGTAAATGGGTCTTTATCAAATATTGGAGATTAAGTAGTTAACCTTGTGCATCGCACTACAACAAAATTGATCTAAAGCAACAGATACTTTGATATTTGTTGTTATATTTTTCGTAGTAAAATGTATAAAATGAATATTTTTTTACTTGATTATTTAAATTTTCAAGAAATATCGTATTTGTTGATATACTCCTATCAATGGATAATATAACAACGCTTACCATAGACTTCATCTTCTAAATATTGTCAAAATTAACAACGATTAATATAAAATTTAACAAATAAGTCAATTGATAAACTGTTATTGTATGAACATTTAGTAAGAAAATATGGCATTTGTTGCTAACTACAAAAAACAAAAGCTACTTTTGCTACAAATAATACTTATTGTTAATAGATTGCATGGATTTATTGGCTCATCATGCTATTGCTCTAAGGTTATATACAACTACCTTGATTTTAGTCAAAGGTGCTTTAGATGCGTGCGGTTCTAAGCGGATTTTGATTATAGTTTTCCTTGTGAACGGTCCAGGGTGGGGGGGTGCTTGTGAGATTTCAGCTTGGTACGCCTTTTCTTTGGCAGTTTTGTTTTCCCTCCATTTCGTCTATTGCTTCCCTCTAGTCTAGCATCTCAGACTTTTGATAATATATTTATGTAATATCGAATATTCGCTACTATATTTTAATTAAATTTTTGAAAGTTAAAAAAGCTCGCACCATTATTTTTATATAGTTTATTACTTTATATAGTGAGTTTTTGATATAGTTACAGTGATGAAAAAACTATCAAATTATAAAAGGATATATATATATATATATATAGTTATGTTCATCCATTTTCCAATCTTCAGACTCTAATATATATTAGTCTTTGACTTTCCTGTTTATCCCTCACTTATATCTAAGCATATGTTCACTGACATGCGCACCGTTGAATCGAGAAGCCAACGATGATACGCCCAACAATCCCCATCCTCGGAGGTTGACTCCGATTATGTTGTCCAAGAGAACTAGATTATGGGGGCGAGGAATGTGGACAAGCACACATAGGGGATTTCCCGACTAAATTCGATGCCCATGACGTGATTTTCATATTATAACGAGAGTTTGTTTGCTAGGTATTGAGAACAAGGGGGGACTCCTAGAATCTCAGTAATGGTCGACATCACTGATGATGTTTCTAAGGGCATGTTGAGAGATAGATAGATGCAGTATTTTTGAGAGATTTCACCACTATTCAATTGATCGGTTCTGTCTCTTTCTCTTGAATTCCAAGACCGGCACAACTATATATATGTGTTTAGGGATTCGTTCTCTAATGGACATGGGGATAAACAAGTGTTCTCACTGCACTCCATGGTTGCGATGAGTCGTGTCAGTGAAAAATTTTAGAGATGGATTGTTTCTTTTGCAACAAAGTTTTGGTTGCCCCAAAGTACGGTATATTTTAGGAACACATAATGTGCAATAAAGTTTCCATCGCTAGAATAATGACAACGAATACATGGTTTGTAGAATGTTTTGGCTACCTTATTTTTTACAATGAATTCTGTATGATAGTTAAGCCATCGCAATTTAAAGTTTTTAATGCTACAATAATAAAATCAGTTGTTGTAGTAGGTCGTCATTACATATATTTTTTGAAATATTTTGATAAGTTCTTGTTTTATTTTATTACGTCTTTTATATACAAAGGTTAATAATATTCTCTTAGACGAAAGCATGTATACCACATATTTTTAGCTAGTTCAGTTTATATTGAGTTTACCCTAAAAAACGAAGTTTTCATTGCCACCTTATTTGCCTAGATTGTGGTCACGAGAATTTCGTTTTGGAAAGCTGGATATTTCATGGCCACAAAAAATATTTTGTGGTGCCTTTATATCACTATTGTTTTATTTTTTTTCATTCTAGTAAATCAATATATATATAGAGAGAGAGAGAGGAAAGGGAGCCTACTTTGTGAAGTAGGTAACTTAACTACTTCGCATTTCACTTTTTGCATTTTTTTTATTTTTTTTGAAAAATGCCACCGTGGATTTTCATAATTATATCCCTCTATTATGTCATTCAAATTTCATCAGAAACGGAGACTCCTACGGCATTCATCTAGAACATGTAAAATACAGTAAATCTGTGACCGTTAAAAAATGATTGTCTGGATGGATGCCGCAGGAATCTCCGTTTCTGATGAAATTTGAATGACATATTAGAGGGATATAATTATGAAAACCCACGGTGGCATTTTTCAAAAAAAATAAAAAAATTTGCAAAAAGTGAAATGTGAAGTGTATATATATATATATGAAAATGAACTTCTAAACTTCTTACGTTAAAAAGCAGCCTAAATCAATTAAAAACAGGTTTATGAAATTAAAATATTTTGCTGTTGTTTTCATTCATAGTTTTAACATTAGCATATCGGTACTATAATTTATTTAATTTTAAAACTATTTAATGTTATAAAAATCCAACCTAATTCACATGACAATATTTTTAGGAGATTTTTTATTTCATATAAAATTAACTAAAAATGAAATTTTAAAATGTACTTTATATTCTTCTAAATAAGTTGATTGTACTTGATAGTTATTGAATTACAACCTACATTTAGCCCAAACTAAATGTTAAATGAGAAACAAAAAAGATGAAACCTTAAGCAAAACCCTAGATATATATCTCAACAAGGCACGGTTAGTACAATTTTTAAGAAAATTAAAATATATATCGTATTCTAGATAATTACATTTGAATGATTGTACTATTTTATTTTTATTTTGAGCAAGGAACATTAGGTGGAGAAATTAAAAGTTGCACATTGTAGAAAATAGCAAGAGCAATCTTCATGCAATTTTTTAGAGTTTTAAAGCACCGTGGTAGAGCTCAATGAATTTTAGAGGGAAATTGAACAATTTAATATATTTTATGAATTTCTAGAGGTTGGTTACAATATGAAAATTCCTCAAAAAGATTCTAGTAATACTAGAAAATAATAGTAACATTTTGTTAGTGAAATTGGATTAAGGGTGAAAGAGTGATAAAGAAAAACAAATCGAGGGTCATTCTACACAACGCCTCGTGAGTTATAAAGGAAGTAATTTGAACTGGTCTTGGATCTCAAATTTTTGGTGCGATCTTGAATAATGTGAGGGATTTGAAAGCTAGATCTGAACGAAGTTGGATTCATCCTTTGATCTTTGATCATATAAGGGATCGATTCGATGTTATGATGGCATCAAATCATTATGATGTTATCTTCTATGTAATAAAACTCTAAACTTGTAACGGTTGGTGCGAAATGGCGATTGAAGTGATGATAATGCTATAACGATCCTAACGCTATCTAGATCGGGTAGATCTATGGTTCGGAAACTTAAAGTTTGTTAACAGAAGTTGTGTTGTTAAAAAGATCACCAATGCATATATTAAACAGTAAATCATCGGATCCAAATGAATTAACAGAGAAACAAAACCGAATAAGATTATATCAATCGTATGTTTCCCAATCATTATCCGATTATAATATGCAAACAGGAACCGATTAAAAGAACAGAAACATAAATAAGGGCATGATCCAGAAAGGGTAAAGCAATCAACATATTACGGCAACCAAAATGAAATAAAAATTAGATTAGAAATCACCGAAGCGTCCATGAAATGGACTGTCCTTAGAGAAGATATCGCCCCCACAATATCGATGCGTAGGGTACTGGCGATCCGCTCCCAGGATACGACGGCTCACGATCGTCGTCGGCGCATGATTTAGCCGAAATTCACGGAGTCTAAAATGATGTCTCACACAAGGCAGAGACAACCGTCGCTGTGACGACTCGCGATAAATCTTGGACTAAAATCAACAATTAACCCACATAAAAGATCAACAATCAGAAATAAATGTGGAGTTAAAATTTATTTTTAACTCTGCACAAATGATGTAAAGGGCAAGTATGCAGAGAGTTCGAACACAGGGAGCAAGCAAGGTAATTCAAATAAATGTGCACAAGTGAATGTGAAGTGTCTACACTAAGCAAGCAAGCAAAGAAATTTTTGTGTGTTTTTAATTTTTGATTTTTTTTATTTTTATTTAATTTTTAATTTTGTATTTTGATTTTCAATTTTCTGATTTTTATAATTTTATATTTTTATATTTTTTTTCTTTTTTCTTTTTTTTCAATATTGGAATTTAAAAACAATGTAATAAAAGACAAGATAAAGTATTTATAAAAATGTGCAAAAATAACCAAAAAATTCAGAAATAAAATGTTTTTGGTATTTTTAGATTTTTTACTATTTTTGTGATTTTTGGGTATTTTTCAAGGTGTTTTTGGTATTTTCAAACACTGAAATAAAGGAAAACAGTGAAATATGTTCTGGTTGTGAGTAAAATGGGAATTGAAATAAGCAAACAGCAACCATTTTTCACACTAATTTTCAAGTAAAGATAATGAAATATAGAACAAACAAGAACTGAGTTTGTATTTTTCTGAGTTTTCCTTTATTTTATATATATTTTTGAAGTTTTTGAGTCTTTTTGAATTTTTAAGGTTTTTCTTTTGAGATTTTTAGTGATTTTTGGACTAACACTTAAATAGGTTAAAAGACACAATATGGATTTTTTTTGGAATTTTTTGAGGTATTTTAATAATTTTTTGGTATTTTCTAAGCTAGACAGTGAATAAAAAACATGTTTTTGATTTTTAATAAATATAAAGATAAAATAAAATCAAAAACTAAAATGTTGGTGTAGAAGTACAAGCATACAGGAGCTTAACCCTAAATTTTGAGAATTTTAGAGGCAAAGTGATAATTTAAATAATTAAAAGAAGCATCCAAACATTAATCAGGCCTGGCAGGGGTGTATATGTAATTTTTCAAACATCCAAGGGGCACATTTGCAAAATGTCCACAAAATATATACTGGATAAAAGAGTTTCTGGACTAAACGTTAAATGCCAAAACTACAAGGGTTATCCTGCAAAAACTCCAAGGTCACGCGTGTTATGCACGTGAGCCTGGCAAGGGTTGAATTGTAATATTTCAAAGACCCAAGGGGTACAATGCAAATGTTTCAAAAGTTTTAAGCAGCAGACTGAAATTTTTAAACTGAAATACTAAATCCAAAATCGGTCGGGGTTGAATCGCAAATTACCCAAGTCTTCGGCGGCAACGAACGGTGGGATTAACCCCACTTAACCACGTGTTAATCCCTGGCGCGCCGATACCCCTTCGGATCTGAGGGTTGTGATTAGATCTCCTCCTGAAGATCGAACGGTGGCACTTGGGGGAGATCCTACGGCTGTTGTAGCCCACGAAGAGCTGGGGGCGAACGGACGACGATTGGGCGTGGAGGAAGAACACAAGAGGAACACGGCCCGGAGGACCTTCGATCGGCTAGTCGTCGCTGCCTCGACCTCCTCCTCCGCTTCATAAAGGCCCAGTCGGTTCCTGGGAGCGTCCTTGAGCGAGCAGCGGCTTCAAAATGGCGTAAAGCCCGACGGAGCACCGCCGCAGCGATGAGGAAGGTCCGGCCAGCGTCAAAAACGACCCCAGGAAAGGGTCTCTTCGCTCCTTCGATGCCTGTAACTGCAACAAAAATGATGATAGGGTCGGGGGCAAACTGCCCCGACCCCGTAGCGAGGTGGTCAAAAGGTGACAGGTGGCCGCGATGAAACTCGCCGGAACAAGCTCCGGCGAGGGCTGGAGTGGACGATGGGTGGATCTGGAGTCGAAATGGGAGGATGGAGAAGGGTCCTACTGCTACCAGGAATTAAACTATGCAAGAAGAAGAAGAAATAAAGACCTCAAGGGCTGGGGAGCCCAAGGAATAAACCTCGACGGCCAAGAGGCCGGAGGTGGCTTGGAACACGCCGCCAAACTGGTGGATCACCTCGACAAGGTAGAGGATCTTCCCTCTGTCACAGGGGGACCCCGTCGCAAGCCCTCGGAGGGAGTAGCTCAAGCTAAAGCGGTTCAAGGAAGAAGAGAGGGCTGGAGGGTTGGTTTTGAAACTTGGTTGAGAGGGCTCGCAAATCGAGTTGCATCGAGCGACGTGATGATCCAAAGCCCAAGAGAAGATATGGGCGAGCATCCTCGATGCACGATGAACAAAAGTCAAGAAGACTTTGGAGCGTACGAGCCTCGAAAAAACCGAGAAAACGGGGGACCAACCAGGAAAATCCCTGGAAAAATACTTTCTAAAATCTATAAAAAAAATAGATAATGATTTTATTGATTTTTAATTATAAAATGAAAAGTGTTTATTTTTTATAAATTATTTTATTATGATTTTTAATTATTTTTATGAGGTTTATTTTTACAAGTTACCTATTATACCCCTTTATAGGTATAATACCTATGTATTTAAGTATTTAATTTTTATTTAGGTATTTTATTTTTATTGTTTTTATTTAGTATTTTCTAAAGTCATAAGATACTTTTATGTACACAAATATATTTTTATTTTATTTTTCTGAATTGTTTGGTATATTTAAAAAATATAAGTATAAAATGTATAGGTATAAACATAGGTATAATACATGTATGGTCTAGATGTGTTTCTTTTTTATTTTGAGTTTTCTTTGCATTTTTATTCTGATTTTAATATATATATTTATTATAAGTAATATTTACAAGAGTATAGAAATATAAAAAAATAAAAATGATAAATAAATAATAAATTGAATATTTTAATCAGTATAGCTATACAATGAGGATCCAAAAGTCAACTTTCAAACCGTAGCTCCGCCAAATGTGAAACCACCGCCATTAAATAGCTTATTTTATTCTATATACAATTAAAGCAGTGAGTTTGATGCATTTGGAGTTGTCATTTGTGAGATACGGGTCTGGGAATTTGGGATTCTGGATTTTTATTCAGACCATAGCTTTTTATCTGTACATTATTTTTCTGTGAAATCAATTTTGTATTTTTCTTTATTTTATTATCTACAACTTTCATATACAAAGTTTCTTTATTTGATGTATAAACAGTGGAACCAAAAATAGGTCCTAAAATGAATAAAGAATGAATAAAAGGTATAGGTATTTTATCTGTATTTCTGACCTTATCTCCCCCTACTTTATTCCTGATCGACCTATTCATCAAGATGCCTAGGTCTCGGGGTTTTAGGTCATAAAATATTTACAATATTTTATTATTTTTCTTTTCTTTTATTTATTCTATAATTTTGGCTTTAATTACAGCATTTTATACACTATGTAGATGCACATGCATGAATGCTAAGATGATGATATTAATGATATTTACAGGCATTTGCTAGGGTTTTTGGTGCCAAAATGATAGAATAAAGATGATGAAATGTGGATTCATCATCCCCCTATACTTTACCTTTGCTAATCCCTAGCAAACACTTATGCAATAAGTGCAAAAAGAAAGAAAAGAAAAGAAGAAGATGGATTATGTTTGATTATCAAACTTGTCTTCACAAAATCAAAGTTTGGAGCTTAAGTAGGACCTTTGAAATGTTAGTGTGGGCGGAACCTTAATGAGAACCGGATTTGAAATCCAACAGTCCTTGAGAATCCCAAAACTCTGTCCAAGTCTCCTCAATAGCCAGGTCAGAAATACTTCAACTTATACGCAAACTCTTACGACTATGAATCTGACTCGTACAGTGTAAGTGATGGTGGCTCTCCCCAACTAGAATGGCAAAGAAACTGACTTCTCCAGTACTACAACCCAATGATTCCCCGATCCAACAACTCCATCCTCGAGGAGCGGGGTATTCCCTTCTAAGTTCAAGTGGCAACCAGCTCAAGAGGAGGGGGTGAAGAGAAGAATGGACGGTAACCAATGTAGTTACCTATCCTAGGATGCAAGACCAGTGTAGTCAAGTCATCCAGCTGCAGGCTCACATGATTTGACTTTGGAACTCTAGCTTCCTTATTGACTTTACAACATATATACATACTTTGCAGGCATTTTATTTTTGTACAGGCCTGACTCCTTTTGTTTTCTTTTTTTTTGAAATACTATTCACAGCAGCATTTACATAGGGAGTTTTTCCTCTTGAGCCAGTAGACTATCCCTCTTTTGAAGCTTTATCGCAACCCACAGCCTCCTGTCTTTAGACTTCCTAATCACTGGACGGGTTGGGGTGCACTTCCCTCCCTAGAGGAGGACAAATGTTTCCACTTGTGTGCGTCTCATACCGGCAAATCCAATCCCCTCACCACTCCAACTGAGTTGAGCCATGTGAAAGGTGCAGGTGTCCAAGTTAGGTCATTATCAATCAAGAGTCGTGTGTGTGCTCCGAAATACTCTACTTAGGCAGTCAAGAATCCATTGAACCAAGTCCCGTGATCCTCAAAGAATTAAGTCAACTAGACCTGAAGCACCTCAAACCCCGTTCCTATAAGGTTCCTGTTATTAGGTAGATTATAAGGTCCAATCAAGCTCCAATCTCCGGATTTTACTTAGACTTGTTCAACTATCAAACTCGATCCGAAAAATGCTCATGCTATGCGATGCAATGTAGAATGCAGAAAATATTTTTGTGATGCAGCTTTCAAAATTTGAACTTTTTATGGATTTTTGAAAAGATGATGCATATGCAGATGCAATTTTTTTTGTCTTTTTCAAAAAGATTTTTCAAATGTTTTTGAATTTTTGAAAACAAAAAGTTTTGGCTAAAAACTAGGTGAAAAATATGTACACGGGAGTGCTTCTTTATATATACAAGAAGTGGATTTTAAGAATTTACAAGGGTAAGTGATCAATTTTATACATATATATAGTGGATTTTGGTGTGATGCAAATGTTCCTCAACTTATTTGACACAAGCTTTTCACACAATTTTTGAAAACTATAGTCTAAAATAGTTTTTACAAACATTTTTGCAAACATGTACACACATTTGAAAATCATTTTGCAAAGGCTTTCAAAACGGTATATATAGGTTTTTCAAAACATTTTTGCAACCATTTTTCAAACCATTTGCACTCACACAAAGAAAATAAATTTTACAAACCACACATTTTTCACAGGTTGAAAACATGTAACAAAATATTTTCAAAATAGCTTTCAATAGATGTTCACAAAGATTTTCAAACTATTTTTCAAACATTTTGCAAAAAATATTTTCACCTGATGTATTAATCAGTAACTACAAAAAGACTTTGAGGAACAAAACACCTTTTTATTAAAGATTTTCAATGAATTTTAATGAATTATTAGCCATATTATTAAGAAAATACGAAAGTACGAGTTATGGCTAAAGTATATACGTAGTATATACGATCCCCCTATACTTAGCTTGAGCTATGTCTTCATAGATCGGAGAGAAACGAGAATACATTACTCGTACTAAGTATAGGAAAATCGAAAGAATGAAGGAATAAATGAATGAATCAACGAATGAGAAGTTGACCGTCCCCCCTATACTTAGGATCAAATAATCCTAAGTATAGCAGACTGTACACAAAGCAGGGAGGGTCAAGGGTGGGAATGAACAGATCTTGCTCGGATTGTCTCCCCCTATACTTAGGGTAAAGTATCCCTAAGTATAGACAAGAAGAGGAGACAATGGAGAGGATCGAAAAATGGAGAAAATCGGGGTGCACACTCCCCTATACTTAGGACAAAGTATGTCCTAAGTATGGAAAACTGTCTACAAGGGCGGCACCTTTTTGATAGATAAAGAAAATAGAGAAGGAAAAGAAGAAAAGAAGAAACGAAGAAAATAAATCAATAGATGAAAGAGTGATATGAACAGATGATCTATACAGTGGAAGATGGATGAAGAGATCCTGAGGATGTACATACCACTCCCCCTATACTTAGGGTAAAAGAAGCCCTAAGTATAGGCAACAACAGGAGTGATGCCACTGAACGACAAAAGAGCCCTCGGCTCGTCCACCCCTCCTAAACGTAGGACAAAGTGCGTCCTAAGCAAGGCAAACACGAGAAGGATGGACGAGCAATACGGGAGAGATAGGGGTGAACAAAGGAGAATGTACAACAGAGGTGGATGTACATAAGATCGAGAAGACCGAAAGCTAACCTTCTTGCGAGACCGCTGAGGGATAGATCTGGTGTGGTGTATGTTGACATCGGGGTCCACAGTGGACGGAAGCCGATCAGGGTCGACACGGTGAAGGCCCTTAGTGGAATCAAAACGGAAAGGGACGAACTGATCAATGGAAGCAGTCTGGCTAGGTTCTCCCTTGGTGGTCTTATGGTGTGAAGGCACAGACGAGTGAGTGGAAGAAGTACGGCTAGGTCCAGCCTTGGAAGTCTCGCAGATATCAAAGTGGAATGGGACGAACTCATCATCCTCGGAAGAAGTGTAATCGGAGTCGTCCTGCGAGTCCTCGTCCAGGTCAAAGTCAAAAGGCACGAAATCATATGTGAAAGTATACGAACTCTGTTCGTCCTCAAGACTCTCACCTGAATCATATTTTTCATCAAGAGGCCAAAAATTGTGAAGGTTCGCATCATAGCCGACCTCACTCATCTTCACTTGTGAAGGGACAGGAACGGATTTATCAGTGGAAGTAGTCAAACCAGGTCCGTCCTGTCTAGTCTTACCTAGGTCGTTTGTTTCCTTATGAGGTCTCTCCAAATAATGGGCAACATCATAAACATCCTCAATCATCTTGGTATCTGCCCTCCGCTCAAATGGATCAATCACATAAATGCTTTGGATTTCATCAACACATCGCCACACACCAGGAGGAGGAACAGCGAGGTCCATGCTTTCCGACTTCCTCCCTTTTCGGGGGATCCGTCGGGTCTCATCAACGGTCGCTAAGGAAGCATCTCTAGTATCATCAGATCGGTCACAGGCCTCGGAGTCAGCTATAATCGGTGAGGGTGCATCAGGTGCAGGTCTCTGGTCAGCTGTGGTTGTGGTAATCAACACTTCGCTCTCGTCAACATGACGGAAGCGAATCTCTCATGATCCATAGTCAATAACGACCCTCGCAGAGGCGAGGAAAGGTCGTCCCAGGATGATTGGAGATGGTTCCCCTATGGAGCTCTCCATGGGCAACACGACAAAATCAACATGGTGGCTCGTGCCCTGAATAGAAATGACGACGTTTTCAAGGATACCCTTCGGCCTCTTGATTGATCCATCAGCAAACTGAACGATCATCCTAGTCTTCTTGAGAGGCCCTAAGTGAAGAGACTGTACCAGCGAGAAGGGTAGTATGCTAATCGAAGCACCGCCGTCCAGGAGAGTGCGATCACAAGTATAGTCAGAGATTGTGCAAGTGATGAAAGGTGTAGCTGTGTTCTTCTTCTTGGGAATGGGACGGTGTGTGATGGCGAGGGCAGTGGCCATGGTCAGAATGTGACGCTCAGATCTGCTCCTCCGCTTTCTCTTCTGGGGAAGAGGAGCAGATAATTGGGTCATGGCCTGCTGAACTGGGGCACGGATAATCTCATGAATAGTCGCCACCACTTCGGGGTCAGATGGCATTTTTTTGAATTTTTGGACTTCCTCCATACAAGGGATGAAGTCGGAATCAGCATATACACGAGGCATGCCAAGAGCAGTCTGTACAGCGGCATCCTCGGGGTCAAAGGTGGGACTAGGTGTGAATGGATGTGTGGTCAAGGGGTCTGGCAAGTGAACTCTCTCCTCAAAGTATTGATCAACCAAGTGTCTCCCGAACTCTTTGAGGATTTTTAAATTTTTCTCATTTTTTTGTATTTTTGGCTATTGCAAGCTCCCATGATCACCTACAAGTGAAGCCGTATTCCCGACGAAAGGAGCATTAATCTGATTTTTCCTCAAGAAAGCAATATCATCATTCATCAAATCAATGCGCTTTGTCATCCGATTCAAGATATCACTCATAGAGATCGAGGGAGGTGACTCCATCAGGTCATACTCGGGTGGATGTGGGTAGAAGCCCAAGTCGTAATACTGTGGCGGAGGCGGGTATGTACAAAAATCGGAAAAAATAGGAGGAGGATCCTCCTGATAAAATGGAGGTGGACCGGCTGGAGCGAGCGAGGGGTCCGCAAGGTCCGGATAAAATGCACTCCAGGGGTCCATCTCGAAAACAAAAGGAAATGATTCGGGGGAGCACGTTGGTCAAGTCAAGAGAGTGAAGAAGAAGGCGCAAGTGCGCAGGAGTGATCTAGGACACACACAAAACAATTACAGTCAAAAATGTAAAGAATACAAACCCTCAATTCACCTACTCAACTCGGTAGAGACCGCAAAGTCGGTCTTTTTATCTTGTCTGTTTTAGAGTTAGGTAAGAAGTCAAAGATTGCACAAACACTTAGGGGGCTGAATGGGATTTGGGCACTATCCTTAGTGTGTGCGCGAGCAAGTAAAAACGAAGACAATGAGGGGATTACTCGCCGCAAGACAAGATTTTTCTTTTGGATCGGTTTTAGGGTCAAGTAAAATTAGCAGACCCAAATTTATGGATTATCACTTTTTTTTAGATTTTTAATGAAAATGCACGCACCTAACGAGGAGTCAATTCCTTTAAGCACCTAGGTTGGCAAAATCAGAGGGAGAGGCGGAAAAGCAATGCAAGCAGTAATCGATGATGTATGCTAAAGAGAAATGCTCACCTTGCCTCCAACACTCTTCATGCAAGGATGCTCAGCAGAATTGAAACCTATCTATATGCAAATGCAAGAGCCGATGAAATCGCCCTAAGTTTCAGAAATTGCTATTATCAGGAAGAACCACAAGTTGACCGCCAATCCTCAACCCTAGAGTCCGGTCTAGGCTCACCCCTCCTCTGCTCAACACACTTGAGTTTAGGAGAAAGCGCTTTGCGGGGAGAGCTCGCGGCGTGACAGATTGAAGGTGATGATCAACTGTTTAAAAATTGACTAAGTCCAACCGAGACCATAGGTGCATGCAAAGGTATTAGGTGTTTGGCCTTAATCAATCGCAAGCAATCCTAAAACTAGGGGCTCAATCACACAAAATAAATAAAATCAAAAAACAAAATAAAATAAAAAGAATGCGAGAAAAACCGACAAAAACCGCGGCGAGCCCCCAAGTGAACAATCACTTGGAAATTAGGCTCAAGAGTCCAAGTCCGGGGGTACCTGTATTATTACAATAATAGGTCTCTCTCTCACACAAGTTACAAAAATAAATGCAATGAAAGAAAATGCAACTAAAGTAGAGCGCGATCTTCAAAAATTCTCTTCTCATCTCCTTGGTGCTAGGTGGGCTAGAGCCGGCTTTACGTGGGTGCGTCGGCGCCTCGAGTGACGCGTCTCCCTCGGTCCGCGGTACCTCGCAAAAAGTCAACAAAGAAGAGGGATTAGACAACTCAAAGGATATATCAAATAGCAAATACAAATAAAAATAAAAGCCGCAAAATGCAGACAAAAGATCACAACACAACAAAAATAAGACCTACGCGTTGTTGCTCCCCGACAACGACGCCATTTGATTTAGCCGAAATTCATGGAGTCTAAAATGGTGTCTCACACAAGGCGGAGACAACCGTCGCTGTGACGACTCGCGATAAATCTTGGATTAAAATCAACAATTAACCCACACTAAAGATCAACAATCAGAAATAAATGCGGAGTTAAAATTTATTTTTAACTCTGCACAAATGATGTAAAGGGCAAGTATGCAGAGAGTTCGAACACAGGGAGCAAGCAGGGTAATTCAAATAAATGTGCACAAGTGAATGTGAAGTGTCTACATTAAGCAAGCAAGCAAAGAAATTTTTGTGGGTTTTTAATTTTTATTTAATTTTTAATTTTGTGTTTTGATTTTCAATTTTCTGATTTTTATAATTTTATAATTTTATTTTTTTTCTTTTTTCTTTTTTTTTCAATATTGGAATTTAAAAACAATGTAATAAAAGACAAGATAAAGTATTTATAAAAATGTGCAAAAATAACCAAAAATTCAGAAATAAAATGTTTTTGGTATTTTTAAGATTTTTTACTGTTTTTGTGATTTTTGGGTATTTTTCAAGGTGTTTTTGGTATTTTTGAACACTGAAATAAAGGAAAACAGTGAAATATGTGCTGGTTGTGAGTAAAATGGGAAATAAATTAGCAAACAGAAACCAAAATTTTTCACACTAATTTTCAAGTAAAGAGAATGAAATATAGAATAAATAGGAACTGAGTTTGTATTTTTCTGAGTTTTCCTTGATTTTATATAATTTTTTGAAGTTTTTGAGTCTTTTTGAATTTTTAAGGTTTTTCTTTTGAGATTTTTTGTGATTTTTGGATTAACACTAAAATAGGTTACAAGACACACTAAGGAATTTTTTTGGAATTTTTCGAGGTATTTTAATAATTTTTTGGTATTTTCTAAGCTAGACAGTGAATAAAAAGCATATTTTGATTTTTAATAAATATAAAGATAAAATAAAATCAAAAACTAAAATATTGGCGTGGAAGTACAAGCATACATGAGCTTGACCCTAAATTTTGAGAATTTTAGAGGCAGAGTGATAATTTAAATAATTAAAACAAGCATCCAAACATTAATCAGGCCTGGCAGGGGTGTATATGTAATTTTTCAAACATCCAGGGGGCACATTTGCAAAATGTCCACAAAATATATACTGGATAAAAGAGTTTCTGGACTAAACTTTAAATGCCAAAACGACAAGGGTTATCCTGCAAAAACGCCAAGGTCACGCGTGCTATGCACGTGAGCCTGGCAAGGGTTGAATTGTAATATTTCAAAGACCCAAGGGGTACAATGCAAATGTTTCAAAAGTTTTAAGCAGCAAACTAAAATTTTTAAACTGAAATACTAAATCCAAAATAGACCGGTGTTGAATCGCAAATTACCCAAGCCTTCGGCGGCAACGAACGGTGGGATTAACCCCACTTAACCACGTGTCAATCCCTGGCGCGCCGATACCCCTTCGGATCTGAGGGCTGTGATTAGATCTCCTCCTGAAGATCGAACGGTGGCACTTGGGGGAGATCCTACGGCTGCTGTAGCCCACGAAGAGCTGTGGGCGAACGAACGGCGATTGGGTGCGGAGGAAGAACACAAGAGGAACACGGCCCGGAGGACCTTCGATCGGCTAGTCGTCGCTGCCTCGACCTCCTCCTCCGCTTCAGAAAGGCCTAGTCGGTTCCTGGGAGCGTCCTTGAGCGAGCAGCGGCTTCAAAATGGCGGAAAGCCCGTCGGAGCACCGCCGCAGCGATGAGGAAGGTGGACGAACTCCAGGGGGTCCGGCTAGCGTCAAAAACGACCCCAGGAAAGGGTCTCTTCGCTCCTTCGATGCCTGTAACTGCAACAAAAATGATGATAGGGTCGGGGGAAAACTGCCCCGACCCCGTAGCGAGGTGGTCGAAAGGTGACGGGTGGCCGCGATGAAACTCGCCGGAACAAGCTCCGGTGAGGGCTGGAGTGGACGATGGGTGGAGCTGGAGTCGAAATGGGAGGATGGAGAAGGGTCCTACTGCTACCAGGAATTAAACTACACAAGAAGAAGAAAAAATAAAGACCTCAAGGGCTGGGGAGCCCAAGGAATAAACCTCGACGGCCAAGAGGCCGGAGGTGGCTTGGAACACGCCGCCGAACTGGTGGATCACCTCGACAAGGTAGAGGATCTTCCCTCTGTCACAGGGGACCCCGTCGCAAGCCCTCGGAGGGAGTAGCTCAAGCTAAAGCGGTTCAAGGAAGAAGAGAGGGCTGGAGGGTCGGTTTTGAAACTTGGTTGAGAGGGCTCGCAAATCGAGTTGCATCGAGCGACGTGATGATCCAAAGCCCAAGAGAAGATATGGGCGAGCATCCTCGATGCACAATGAACAAAAGTCAAGAAGACTTTGGAGCGAAACGAGGAGTGTACGAGCCTCGAAAAAACCGAGAAAACGGGTCAAAATGCACTCTGACACGCAGCAAGGAGAGGACAGGAGAGTTGACCAGCGGGTCAACTTTCGTAGTCACCTGGTTGGTCCACGTGGACCAACCAGGAAAATCCCTGGAAAAATACTTTCTAAAATCTATAAAAAAATAGATATTGATTTTATTGATTTTTAATTATAAAATGAAAAATGTTTATTTTTTAAAATTATTTTATTATGATTTTTAATTATTTTTATGAGGTTTATTTTTACAAGTTACCTATTATACCCCTATATAGGTATAATACCTATGTATTTAAGTATTTAATTTTTATTTAGGTATTTTATTTTTATTATTTTTATTTAGTATTTTCTAAAGTCATAAGATACTTTTATGTACACAAATATATTTTTATTTTATTTTTCTGAATTGTTTGGTATATTTAATAAAATATAAGTATAAAATGTATAGGTATAAACATAGGTATAATATCTGTATGGTCTAGATGTGTTTATTTTTATTTTGAATTTTCTTTGCATTTTTATTCTAATTTTAATATACATATTTATTATAAGTAATATTTACAAGATTATAGAAATATAAAAATATAAAAATGATAAATAAATAATAAATTGAATATTTTAATCAGTATAGCTATACAATGAGGATCCAAAAGTCAACTTTCAAACCGTAGCTCCGCCAAATGTGAAACCACCACCATTAAATAGCTTATTTTCTTCTACATACAATTAAAGGTGAGTTTGATGCATTTGAAGTTGTCATTTGTGAGATACAGGTCTGGGAAGTTGGGATTCTGGATTTTTATTCAGACCATAGCTTTTTATCTGTACATTATTTTTCTGTGAAATCAATTTCGTATTTTTCTTTATTTTATTATCTACAACTTTCATGTACAAAGTTTCTTTATTTGATGTATAGACAGTGGAACCAAAAATAGGTCCCAAAATGAATAAAGAAGGAATAAAAGGTATATGTATTTTATCTGTAATTCTGACCTTATCTCCCCCTACTTTATTCTTGGTCGACCTATTCATCAAGATGCCTAGGTCTCGGGGTTTTGGGTCATAAAATATTTACAATATTTTATTCTTTTTCTTTTCTTTTATTTATTCTATAATTTTGGCTTTAATTACAATATTTTATACACTATGTAGATGCACATGCATGAATGCTAAGATGATGATATTAATGATATTTACAGGCATTTGCTAGGGTTTTTGGTGCCAAAATGATAGAATAAAGATGATGAAATGTGGATTCATCATCGCACACCAACGGGATCGTCCTCGATTGTACCTCAGAGAACTGCAGCCGAGAAAGGAAGAGGAAGATGTTCGTCCGTGAAAGGAAGAACCAGAGAGAGAGAGATGGCGTGAGAGGTTTTTCTTGCGAGTGAAGAAAAACGATGTCGGGTGAGGGATATATAAAGAGGGGCTCGCGTACCCTAGCGCACGGTGACATTTGGTTTCCGAAAACGCAGCCTTTCGGATCCCAAAATCGCGTCCATAATGGCGAGTTGAATTCCCATTTAAGTCGACTTACCAAATTAATCGTGTGATTAATTTAATCGACTTACCAAATGAAAACCGCAGCAAAAGTATCGAGATCCGAGATCCGAATTGACTCTCCCGAGCCCGAGCCCGAGCCCGAGCCGGAGCCGGAGCCGGAGCGGAGCGGAGCGGAGCGCGCGCGTGCACGCGTGTGTGGTCCTCCATTCCTCCTCTCTACTATTGCTACAAGAGCTTGGGGTGTGGACTCATATATAAGTCCACCAAAAGTTTAGATCTCTAAGGTATGGTACTAAACTTCCACCCAAACTCAACATGTTTCAAATTTGGGAATTCCCAACTTTCCCTCCAAACCATTTGGTTTCCCAATTGAAACCAAATTGAATGCCAATTGTAATGAATAGGTTTTCCAATTAAAACCAATATACAATTTTAATACAACAATCCCCCACGAATTCACCAATTTGAAAAGAGATTCAAAAGGAATTAAGAGACTTCTTTCGGCTGCCCACACTATGCTTTCAGTAAAGGTACCTTCCGGTTTGAACCTCTACCTGAGTTTACTACTTTCACTTTAACAGGAACGAAGTGAACTACGTCTTGAACTTCAGACCTTGGTGTTAAAGTATACGGTAGAAACAACAAAGCGTTGTTCTTGGTACAATCTTCAGGGTTGGTGCTCTTAAAGGCCATGCACCCTTATCCTGTTTCATGAGTGTGTTCAGGAAAGACCCTCTTCCTTTAATTGCGGCCCACAGTAACACTCACATAGGTGGCGTTCTCCAAGGATGCACTGCTAACATCCTGCCCAAAGGCTTGAACCCATTCAGAGCCTACACTCTTCTTGAACTTGCAGCTTAAATGGCACTCAGGCTTCCAGGGATAAGACACTCATGCTTACGCATTAAGATTAGAGTGCCAAACAGTTCTCCTAACAGCTTGTTATTACCACATTGAACCTACTTTGTGGGATCTCCACTCAGATAGGTTGAGTTGCTACTGTAGAGGAACTCCCAATGGGTCTCAGTCCCATCCCAAGCCTAGACTTTAGGACTAAAGATCTATCAAGTCCCTTAGTCAACGGATCTG
Source organism: Ottelia alismoides (assembly GCA_037367405.1). Lineage (NCBI taxonomy): Eukaryota > Viridiplantae > Streptophyta > Magnoliopsida > Alismatales > Hydrocharitaceae > Ottelia > Ottelia alismoides. Next base: position 37,574 of record JAZKJV010004875.1, read on the forward strand.
CCGTGTTGTCTTTGGATCCAACAAAATCCACAGTCAACACTCCTCGAGACACCAAATCCCTTAACGTCTTAAGTCTGATTTGTATGTGTCTCCTTGTTTTCTGATTGAACTTTGAACTCTTGATCTTGGCAATTGTGCTCATATTATCACAATGTACCGAGATCGCAGGAACAGGCTGACCTACCATGGGAATCTCATATAGAAGTTCCCTTAGCCATTCAGCCTCAATTCCAATGGTGTCCAAAGCACACAGCTCGGCCTCAAAGGTGGATCGAGCTAGAATGGTCTGCTTCACAGACCTCCAAGAGACTGCACCGCCTCCAAGGGTAAATACATACCCTGTAACACCATTACTCCCAGACTCCTCTATTTTCCCTATCCAGCTTGCATCATTGTAACCTTCTAGTATAGAAGTATGTCTACCATAATGCAAACTAAGGTAAATAGTTCCCTTCAAGTACTTCAGTACTCGATCCAGAGCCTCCCAGTGAGTACGGTCAGGACAGCTAGTGTATCTACTCAGCTTTGCAACCGAGAATGAAATATCAGGTCTCGTGCAATTTGCAAGATACATTAAACTTCTTATCACTTGTGAATACCTTAGCTGGGCTACAAGTACTCCACTTTTATTCTTAAACAGCGTTTTGGATGAATCAAAAGGAGTGCTTACAACTTTGCAATCTTGATATCCAAATTTCTCAAGTACCTTCTCAACATAGTGAGATTGAGAAATTACAATCCCATCAACTGACCTTGTCAGTTTGAGACCCAAGATCACATCAGCAACACCCATGTCCTTCATCTCAAACTTGCTACTCAAGAAAGTCTTAGTCTCATTAATAATCCTCATATGTGATCCAAACAATAATATGTCATCAACATATAGGCACAAGACAATACACTCATCACCTTTCACCTTGGAATAAACACACTTGTCGGATTCATGAACCTTAAAGCCACATGATAAAATAGTCTTGTCAAAATTTTCATGCCACTGCTTTGATGCTTGTTTCAATCCGTAAAGGGATTTGACAAGCTTGCAAACCTTTCCCTCATTCCCAGGAGTCACAAGCCCATCAGGTTGATCCATATAGATCTCTTCCTCAAGATCGCCATGCAAGAAGGCGGTCTTCACATCCATCTGGTGGATAGATAGATCATATACAGATGCCAATGCTATGAGCATCCGGATTGTGGTCATCCTAGTCACAGGGGAATAGCTATCAAAATAATCAATACCTTCCTTTTGCCTAAAGCCCTTGGCAACTAATCTGGCTTTGTACTTTTCAATTGATCCGTCAGGTCTAAGCTTTCTCTTAAACACCCACTTGCACCCAATAGTTGAGCACCCTTTGGGTAAATCAACCAACTCCCAAGTCCCATTAGCCATAATGGAATCCATCTCAGATTTGATGGCTTCCTTCCATTGTTTTGCTTCAGACGAAGCCATGGCTTCTTTGTAACTTGGTGGATTACCCTCGATCTGGTAGACAACGAAGTCGCTACCCAGATCCTTGGCTATCCGAGGTCTTTTACTCCTCCTTAGCTCATTCTCTTCAGAAAGATCATTGGGTTCAGGTTGAGTCTCAACCCCCACATTCGATATCCTTTCCACTTGATCTGGAATAGATCCTGATGTGGAGGCGCCATCAATGGTCAGATTCTGAGGAATCCCAGTCTTCAACGGAAAGACATCCTCAAAGAAGGTAGCATCACGGAGTTCAACAATAGTGTTGACATCTATGCCCGGTATCTCAGACCAAATTACCAAGAACCTATATGCATAGCTATTTTCTAGGTAACCTAAGAAGACCGCATCAACAGTTTTAGGACCAAGTTTCTTTCTCTTGTGATCTGGGACTCAAACCTTAGCGAGACAGCCCCACACTTTGAGATATCTTAAACTCGGTTTCCTATTTCTCCAAAGTTCAAAGGGACACTTTTCCATATATCTTGGAGGCACCCTATTCAGAATATGGCAAGTCGTATTCAAGGCTTCTCCCCACATATAGGTTGGAAGTCTAGAACTTTGTAGGAGAGCATTGATCATGTCAGTTAAGGTTATATTTTTCCGTTCTGCTATCCCATTTGATTGCGGTGAATATGGGGCTGTAACTTCATGAACTATGCCAAAAGATTTGCATTGTTCATCAAATAAGTTAGAGGTATATTCACCTCCTCTATCTGACCTAAGGCGTTTAAGCACTTTTCCTGTTTTTATCTCAGCCTCATTCTTAAAGATAAGAAATTTCTCTAAGGCTTCATCCTTGGTTTTCATTAGATATACATAGCAGTATCTACTGCCATCATCTATAAAGGTGATAAAGTATTTCTTATTGTCTCGGGTCAATACACCATTAAACTCACAGATATCTGTGTGCACTAGATCTAAGATCTCACTATCTCTAGAGACAGACTGAAAAGACTTCCTAGATGTCTTAGCTTGCACACATATTTCACATTTTTGAGTTTTATCAATAGTGTGTTTAGGGATCAATTCTAAATTCATCATTCTTTTAATTGAATTTAGATTTACATGTCCTAATCTACCATGCCACAGATCACAAGATTCTAGATTATTCACAACATGAGACATAGAACTAGAACATTCAGCATTCAAAACATTCATTTCATTTATGTTTACTAAATCACATCTAATTCTAAATAACAAATCAAAATCAGCCAAATAGCCTTTTCCATAAAAAATGCCATGTCTCAGAATAACAACTTTATTACATTTAAAGTTTAATTCAAAACCATTTCTAACTAAGATAGATCCAGATAACACATTCTTCTTGATGTCAGGAACATGCAGCACCCTGTGCAACGTCCAGACACGTCCAGAGGAGAACCTCAAGTTGACTTGTCCCGACCCTAGCACCCTGGCTGCAGAATCGTTCCCTATCTTCACAGTCCCACCGCTGCAGGTCTGATAAGAAGAAAACAACGTTCTGTCAGAACATATATTTACATTGGCTCCCGTATCCACGAGCCACTCACTTGGATCATGGATATGGTATAGTTCAGGTTTTACAGAGACATACCCCTCGCTAGCCCCGAGTCCCATAATGATCATGTTCACTTGTGGACTCCTGTCTGCAGCCTTAGGTTGAGCCTTCAAGGACGGACAATCCTTCTTCCAATGGCCAACCTGATTACAGTGCCAGCAGGGTTTACTCTTTGCTTTTTTCTGGATCTTGCCCTTTGGTTTCATTTTATTGTTATTAGGACCCTTTCCCTTCTTATCTTTGCCCTTCGAGGTTATAAAATTGACCTTAGCCTGAATATCAACAGGAAGCACATGTTTTTGTTTCCTGTGTTCCTCCTCTATGGCAATTGCCACCATCAAGTCATCCATAGAAATTTTCCCCTTCCTGTATTTCAGGGTCATACCGAAATCTTCCCACGACTTGGGGAATTTTTCTTTGATGCACATGACCTGAAACTTCTCTGGAAGTTTCATTTCAGCATCCTCTAAACCATGGAGCAGGAGTAAAAACTCATGTGCCTGTTCAGAAACAAACTTCCCTTCGGCCATGGAAAACTTCAAAAATTTGGCTACGGAGTATTTCTCAATACCGAGGTCTTCGGTGTTATACTTCCGATCCAAGTCTTCCCATAGCCCCTTCGTAGTTTGCGTGGATGAACAATATACATCAAACAAAGTGTTGGACAGAGCCAATAAGATGCAACCATGACATATACGGTCGCGTTCCTTCCACGCAGATTGCACCTTATGGCTATCGGGTGAGGGGTTTTCCGTTTCCACCGTAGGACAGTCGGTTTCAAGCATCGAGATTAACCCTATGGTGGTTAACCAGATCTTCATGCGTTGTTGCCAACGCTTAAAATCTGTCCACCGAATTTTTCAGGCATACCCGTCATATCTACCCTCGATTTAAACATTGTTTCCGACATTCTAGAATCGGTTCGGGATATCTTCTCTAAGATTGTTGTTAAAAAGATCACCAATGCATATATTAAACAGTAAATTATCGGATCCAAATGAATTAACAGAGAAAGAAAACCGAATAAGATTATATTAATCGTATATTTCCCAATCATTATCCAATTATAATATACAAACAGGAACCGATTAAAAGAACAGAAACATAAATAAGGGAATGATCCAGAAAGGGTAAAGTAATAAACATATTGCGGCAACCAAAATGAAATAAAGATTAGATTAGAAATCACCGAAGCGTCCATGAAATGGACTGTCCTTAGAGAAGATATCGCCCCCACAATACCGGTGCGTAGGGTACTGGCGATCCGCTCCTAAGATACGACGGCTCGCGATCGTCGTCGGCGCACACCAACGGGATCGTCCTCGATTGTACCTCAGAGAACTGCAGCCGAGAAAGGAAGAGGAAGACGTCCGTCCGTGAAAGGAAGAACCAGAGAGAAAGAGACGGCGTGAGAGATTTTTCTTGCGAGTGAAGAAAAACGGCGTCGGATGAGGGATATATAAAGAGGGGCTCGCGTGCCCTAGCGCACGGTGACATTTGGTTTCCGAAAATGCCTCCCGAAATCGCAGCCTTTCGGATCCCAAAATCGCGTCCATAATGGCGAGTATCGAGATCCGAATTGACTCTCCGGAGACGGAGCGGAGCGGAGCGCGCGCGCGTGTGTGGTCCTCCATTCCTCCTCTCTACTATTGCTACAAGAGCTTGGGGTGTGGACTCATATATAAGTCCACCAAAAGTTTAGATCTCTAAGGTATGGTACTAAACTTCCACCCAAACTCAACATGTTTCAAATTTGAGAATTCCCAACTTTCCCTCCAAACCATTTGGTTTCCCAATTGAAACCAAATTGAATGCCAATTGTAATGAATAGGTTTTCCAATTAAAACCAATATACAATTTTAATACAACAGGTTGGTGACCTCAGAAAGCTCTTGATCACGAGAGGTGTCGAAACGACACCCTGTTGATCAGCATCCAATATCCATTACACACAAGAGAGAACATACGAGTTTCCACGTAGTGATCTCCTACCATCATATGCCTATATCTAAGATTCTTTGACTTGTAGGTAATTGGAGAAGCAAAAATTGTATGCCATGAAAGGAAGATACTTAAAGGCTTTTGTAATTCCTTAAGCAAATTCAGAAACTTAACCATGATTAAATGGAGAATAAGTTAACCTCATCTCATGCCAACAACCTAAGGTTGGAGACAATCGGGGGAGAGACCTAAGTGTTGAAGAACATGATCATAAGATGCCGATTCTAGGTGAAAGTAAGCAAAAAAATTCATACATTAAAGACGACAATCTCAACGAGGGGAATTAAAACTACTACAGTAGAAAAAGTTATGTGATCCACCTTCACCATGGATGCGTGTAACAACTCCAAAAATAATCTCACATCGAAAACTAATAAGATGTGGGAATGGGTTATAAGAGTGAGGGACTACTACTTGATAACTTGAGCCTAAACATTTTGGGTGCTTGACAACAGGTCCATCTGGCCCGAACCAAACAAGCTATCAGTACCAGTTTCCCTCGATAATGGACATGGGACAAAAGACCAACATGTTACAAAGGCGGAGTCGCCCGACTGTCATTGAGAATAAGTAATGGGTCATCTCGCAAAGAGAACGTTGCGAATATAAGTTGAGAAGATTGTAACAACCCCCAAAATAGTCCCATGTCGGAAACTAAAAATAGTGAGAGGGTTATAAGAGTGGGATACTACCACTTCATAACTTGAGCCTAAGAATTTTGGGTGATTGTCAACGGGTCCATCTGAGTCCCATCCCAATAAGTTGTTCGGACTGGTTTTTCTCGATAACGAACTGTGGACATAAGCCATGGATATTACAATGCGTGGTTATCCTAATGTAGGACCAACAATTGGCGATCTTTTAACTTAACTTTCTCGTGATTTTTGTTGTGAAGATATCCTTACTCTACATGCCCTTGCTGCATATGGACCTCCCACTACCTCCTATTTCAAGCCCCTTCATTGGTTCCTAAGTCAACTCTTCTCTCATAACTTTAGGAACAAGACCACCAACGTCTATCATGTCACCCGCGATATGCCCGTCCTTATTTATACCTTTGTGAACTACCATTGGGATCCTCATTCCCCCACTTCTTCTACCACTTTAAAATTCCCCCACTCGATGACCCTATAAAAATTCTTAGGGTTTAAATTGTTCATTATTGAAGCAACTTTAGTCATGAAACTAATGATCGCCATCCACCTCCTATTACTCAACATAGTCCCTTTCTCCATAGGCTAGCTCCTGAATTCTAGGGCTACATTCCTCCTCCAATGATCCCATCCATCACGACCCCTCCTATTATGACTATAGTTACACATGTCTCTCACTTGTTCAGCAAGACTCAAGAGAATGCAAGCATATGATGAGCTACAATACCAACGTGGTTTAGCGGAAAAATGATTACTCGGAGTTTTGTTAATACCCTGGTAGATGCACTCTACAAACTCTAGCATGAAGTCAAGAAGAAGCATTCATCCTCCTCCTCCTCATCACAATCTATGACTCATCCTCCCTGAAGAGCTCCTTCTCCTCCTCCTCGACGAGCACCCACTTGACAACCATGTCTTCTTCCCATGTGAAATGCATTGTGATAGAGATTATATGAAAAAAGAAGAAGAAGCCTCTTTTGAATACGGGTACAACAGTCATAGTAGAGAGACTATACATTGTATTATATAATGCAATAAGAAACGTCGCCCCACCACCTCCCTACAAAGCTATGTTTATAGTAATTATGATCCTTATCGTGACGTTGACGCCTCTTTTTGTAGTCTATTCCCAGTAGTTCTTTGGTTTATCTCTTGTATTTTGTTTTTCGTCTCATATAGTCAGTAATGGAAATTGGTTGAACCACATAAATATTTTATACTAGTTTCTTGTGTTTTTTTAACGTATACACGTTTTGAGTTAACCTCTTGTACTTTATCTACTTTCCTCACTTTTTATTTAGTACAAAAAGAGGGAGGATTAACTATAAAGACATTAACGTAAAAGGTTAGAACTCTTAAGTTGCTTAAAAAATCCCTCATGTCATGGGGGTTATTTTAAAAAAAATATTAATTGAGCTTAATCTTATTCGATGCACCTTCTTTTCAAAAACTATTGAATTATTTTGTCATCATTAAAAATATGAAAATGTTAATTTTTTATATTCTTTAAGAACATGTGAAGTTTCTTGTCTTAATGTTGTTTTAACAAGGGATTTTTATGCACATAACCCTCTATACTTTTATAATTATCCATGTGTATTAATATTTATTAAAATTAGTTCTAAATTCATATTGATCAATATACAAACCTTTGAATAAAATGAATTTAAATTCCCATGCAACTTTCAGATAAATAGAGTCATGAAGTTGTTCCCTACACAACTTAGAAAGGTAAGCTATGTTATGTCTTTGATCAACTCAAACGATCAAGGAATGAATTAACGAACTAAGTCCCATGTCTTGTGGAGATTGATAAGACAATATGTGGATCATTTGTAGGATCTTAAAATGTATAGGTGATAAGATGTGCAGGGTAGACAATAGATCAAAGTTAAAGAAAGCATTCAAAATAGAATTTTATGAAGTGTGTATAAGGTTTGGGAATATTGAAGAAAACAACTTCAATAATAGGGAGGCTTCTAGCCATCAAGGGAAGTTGGACATCTATCCACCTCCAACATCGCTAAGCTTCGGCTTTAGGGAAGTTGGACACCTTTTGACTATATCTGGGAGATAGAGAGGAACTGGAGAGGGCAAATCGTGAGGTGAATTTGACTCGAGGGGGTTTGGAATCGGGAAAAAACAAATCGAAGAAGGAGGAGAAGGAATGATGGTTAGGTGTACATGGGAATGCAAATGTATCAGAGGTGGGGGGGGGGGGGGGGGGGAGGCGGTGTCGCCTTAACAGGAGGAGTGATCCTCCTTAGTGAAGGATATTGAGAATCCTCAAGCACATCACGGAAGCGTGACGATCACATCTCATGCGATCGGAGCGACTAGTCGCACTAGTCGCAAGGTGCAGCGGAATTTAAAATTTTTAAAACATATGATGAAACCAAATGATCACAAGAACATTTCTTGGATCGTTTCATCAAATCACAAAGTATTAGAAATACCTCTCGAAGCGTGGTTGCGATCACGAGATCTGTAAAGCAAGAGATCCTCCTGGCTCAAGTCCGATCTACGAAGATAGCATTTGCGGACACGATGATGAGACGCGTGACTCCCGCAATCTTTGATGAAGATCCAAGCCTCGAATCTCCTGATTTCATCCAACGAAATCTGTCGTCTTCCTCTAGAGCAAGCATCCCCAAAGAAGATGGAGATCCTCGAGTAGTCGAAGGCGAAGGCGAGAAGGTCTCTCTCAATGCATAAGATGGACGGCCAGCTTAGATAGAAAGAGAGAGACGATGAGAATGAGAGAGAGAGAGAGCAGGTGTGTACTCTTGATGTTCTCCAAAGGGCTAGGGTTGCCCTCCTTATATATTAGTTTGGGATCCAATGGATCTCAATCCATGGCATACATAGATCCAACGGCTAGATTCATCTATGCATCAATCAACGGCCATGATGATTGTTGGTTAAAAGCGAACAACATTAATTTATATCAAATCAAATATATGTTGTATTATCTCAATATAATTTAATTTAACATAAATCAATTATTAAGAGATAACAAGATAACAAAAAGGGAGACAACAAATCATCCCCTAAATTTGGGGGGGGGGGGGTCACCTATGACTAAGTCATTGGTGACGCCACCTCATTTTGGTGGTGATTATCTCCTTTTTATTTAATCCTATTATTTCTTAATAAATTGCAATAACTTGTATTTCAATAATATTCACCAAATTAATTCCAAATTAATTTGTGAATATTTCAATCATGACATTGAAAAAATATGTGAATCATATTCACAACCCAAACTAATTTTTAAATTACATTTCCAATTAATTACTTAATGTGAATTCAATTCACATTAATAACTAACAAATGTTATTTACAAAGCTTCTCTCTCTCTCTAATACATCATAAATCATATTTATAATATATATACACAGATATTATGGATAGCACTATCCACGATATGTATTTCCTTGATAATTAAATCACATTTAATTATCTTGGATAATCATTCTCGCAATATGAATCTTATTCATATTATACTTGATAATTAAATCTCATTTAATCATCAAGACCTTCCTGCTTGGATATAAAATTCATCATAGGAATTATTCCTGAACTCCATCAAGAATAATGTGCCTTCTCCGCAGATACATGGAGATAAGGACATGGCGATTGTATTGTTCCACGTATAGTAACTTGGATGTTGAGATCTCATCTCAAATCTAGATCCCATGGACCTCCCATAGATGCTTGATTAAATCAAGACCGTATACTTAATCTTCTCATTGCATCTGAATCTCATTCAGATCAATGTCCAGCACTTGGACCAAGATCAAGTTACTTCTCTACTAAGAGGAGTCAATAAAATCCAGACTTGTTTCATCACTCCCTCGGACTGGAAGCGTCATGGTTATACAATCGTTTATGATCACATCACCCTCAGGTATTCCCCAATATCTGCACATCATGCATACTGGAAGACCTATGATCAACCTGAAGATTAAGATCAATTTACATTGTCTTCTTCAGGATTTGATCATCAAGTTTCTCAATCTTAGTCATTGGGAGTTGGTATCGATCATATGCTTTCCTAAAGCGTATATCATACCTTCAAATTCTTGTCATGCTTCCAAAGCACGACGACCATGCATGGAATTTGATCAGTCCCAATACCTCATGAGTGGGCTCATGTCTTCCAGTTCATAAGTGAACCTGTATGATCCATTTGAGAGATCGTATTACTCGTATGACCTTATATGCACACCAGCTCGCCGGTGTATAGACCTTGGTTAGGTCATCAACTTAATGGTCTGCCAAATGTACATACTCAGACATATAGTAACACATCTGTCTCCGGTCAGAGGATGTGTGCCTATGCTGTGACAGTATTCAACATAGGACTTAGGTTATCTCGATCTCGCTAAGTCAACACTTTGACCTAACTAATCTGACACCTCCGAATCACTATTCCCATGCAGAGGATCTGCATCAAGAGGTCGGTCATATATCATCCTTTGTAAGAAAGGATTGCCATCTCCTACTCAGGCTGGAGATCATCTCTTAATAATCATTTGACGGTGCTTGATGAGTCCTCTATCTAACTCATTAGATATTCATCCAAACACCAGCCTCTAATGAATCAACAGCTATATGATTATCAAGACGGCCATGGTACATAACCCTAATTGTACAAAGGGACCTTATAGTACATTCATTCACTTAATTTCAGAAAGGGAGTGAAATAATTAATAACTTTTATTGATAAAATATATTTATTGCAATAACATTTATTGTAAGAATGGTTCGCCTCGGGCTCACATGGCTAACACTTACGTCATCACTCAAGGGTCCCGACGAGCAAGGGAATTGAGCTCTACAACCCGAAGAGCAGCCACACACCCAAGGAAGCACGGCGGATCTGACAATGCTTCATCCCTCGTCTTTGCTCGATGGAGGTTTCCTTGACCTCTGTCACGGGCAAGGAGAACATGCCTAGAAGGAGAAGCACTAAGTTGGTGGATGGTGGTTGCTGGTGGGGGTGATGGGTGATTTATAGGAGGTGGAAAGGTGGATTTGGGGGAGTTACGATCGGAGAGGGTGAACTAAGGGGTCAGCAAAAGTAAGGAATGAGCGGGTTTTACATGTAGGGCAGAGTGATGCGATTAATGAGGATGAGAGGATGGGATCTGAGGTAGAAGGAGAGGGGGTTGTGGTTTTTTACGTGAAATTCATGGGGTGCGGTGCTGACTGGGGTAAACTCAAGGTGGATGGTGATTGGCTAGCAGGTGCTGATTGCGCGGGCGATAGAGGAGACGGGACGGCTGGTGTGGCCCAATCAAAGGGTGTGGGGTCGTTGATTGTTGACCTATGTAAGAAAATGGAATAAATTTAGAAAAAAGTTAGAGGAAAACTTTGAAATAAAAAATGGTCGACAAGAAAGTTGTCGGTCTCATTAGGATATACAGCTTTCACGAAGGACTTGAAAGTAAAATAAATCATCTGTAGAAGATACATTTTTATATGTATTAATTATCTATTAATACCCATATTTCTACGTATTTTATTTTTTATTTTTCATTATATTATAATTAATGAATTATATAAACAGTTTTTACAGTACTAATCTATTTTTTCAGGATTTTTATAAGATTAGGAAAAATGTGAAATAAAAACATCAAAGATAAAATATGTATAGATTATACAAGGTAATATATCTTTGATTTATTTGAATTTTGTGACATTTATATGTTTTATTTCTTGATGAAAAATTGGTAAATGAACTAAAGAATATAAATAAAGAAAAACTATGTCAAAATAGTTATTTTTTGTACATAAAATATTAAGAACAAGTTAACTACGTATCAAGATTTGTTTATAAATATATTTTAATCCTAATTTCTTGCACGATCAGTAAAGTTAATTAAGTTAATTTAGGGAGTTTTTTGATGATTTATTAAGGATATTTTGCTAAGATCTTCCTATGAAGTAGATGAATCATGGATTCGTCATGTACATAGAAAATGGGAGCAGCATATGCAGTTGCGATATGTATCTTCATCTTAGATACCTTTTAAGATAACTACACCACCTGCTTTGGGAGCCTAGTTAAGCTCTCAAGCTCATTCATCCTCTTGTCTATCCGCTCAACTGTTATCAAACTTGTCAGCTATGATCCACGTGCTAGGGATCAGGTCCTCTGTGAGATCAACCACGGTCTTCTTTCCCCCTTGGATATGAGTGAAACAAGGGACTCGGAGTAATCCTTGCTGGTGATCTGTGAGCGGCTAGTTTCAGTCATTTGCTCGAATACCCTCCAGACGGTATCCGCTCCTCATGATGTATTACTGCCTCCACAGGCATCGCTCACTAAGCCATGCACCTCAGGGTTGAGACTAGAGAATAAGGATTGGATCAAGATGTTATCATCATTTCCATGACATGGACATTTCTGCAATGTGTACTTGAATCGTTCCCATGCATCACAGAAAGGTTCATTAGGTAGCTGGGAAAAATTTGTAGTACGTGTCCTCATCTGGTTAGTTCTACTAAAATTTTTGTAGGCTCTTGATCCGAGCTTAGGTGTTTACGACCACACACAAATTTTGACCCAGTAATCCGCCTTATCCCCAATGCAGATGGAAGGGAAGTGAGCCTAATATAATCTTGGCTAACCCTAGGATGTCGGAGGTTAACACAGATGAACTCAAGGTCCCTCGAGAATGCATAAGGTTCCTCGCGTGCATTCCTGTTAAAACGTGATGACAAATTCAGAAAGGGCAGTTTCAACTCATATTCTATCTCTGGGGCTGAGGGACTCAAATATTTTAGAGCTCTGTATTATCTCGGGTTTAAGCCACCTCCATAGGTGCATCAACCCTCAAATTCAATTTTCCAATCTGAGCTCTAAATAGAGTATTCTGTTGTCCAGAAGTTGTAAGTCTAGCAAGTATCATATTCATGGGATCCTCACATTATTACTCCTCATCACCATTCTTCTTAGGAGGTATATGGAATGATTCTTCTTTGTGACCTTCATCGGCAAATGGATTTGAATTAGTTGAGGCCTTTGAACTTAAATCATTCTCACCGAGGCAAAGGCCTTCCTCGATAAGTGGAGAAGAGAGGATGGGGTTCGTTAGTGAGTGACCATCCCCGAGGTGAGTGAACCTGGACTCAAGAGGGTTATAAGTCATGGGAGGTCCAGGAAGTGAATGGAACTCGAAAGATGCACTGTAAAAAGGGTTCATTGAGAAATTTACGGAGTCTGAATAAAAATCTCTCATACTTGTCATATTTGATATCAAAAGGATCGTATAAGAACATGAGTACGGAGGAGAATCTATGATATACGGGGCATGTAAATATGTGGATAAAACTCATGGGATCCAAACACAATGCAAATCCTTTGAGTTCACCAATTTCTCACGTGAAGGTTGTAAAGGTTTGACCGAATTATCTTGTCAAATTAAGTTGGTGGTAATACAATATTTCAGCCCATTACACACATGGTGTTGCATTACACCCAATGATGCTCTTGTATGCTATTAATCACTAAGGTGATTTGCCCAGGCTGCTGGGTTTCAATATCACTCCCCAAAGAACACACACATGCTTACACAACCGAAACATACACTAAAGTCTAAGGCCAACCCTTGCAGCTCCCAAGCCCACGAAAGTCGGACTTAGAGACTTGGGCTTTATCCTTAATGTGTGCGCCCTCACCCACTCTGTCCGGGGGAAGTACCCGTGGACAATGAGGGCTTTATGCATCCGTAAAATAAGTGCTCATTTTATTCCTAAGTTATTTTTGGTTGACTTGCTTTAATTCAGTCCCAATTTTAGGATTATGGTTACCACCGGTATTTATGTGAGCACAAAATGCACGCATACCGTTCAACCCATTTTCCCTTTAGACTTTGGTTATAAATCAAGAAAGGATTCAAAAAACTGGATGCAATCAAGAAATTATGATGTGTGCTCATATAGAAATGTATTTACAATGTTTTCTATAACTCTCCCTATTCTATGCTAGACTGAATTTTAAAATTTACACTAAATGCGTGCAAATCGATAAAAAACCAATACCTAAACATGATACTATTAGCGGTGAAGAATCGAAATTTAGTTTGAGATAATTGTACATGTTTGTGCGAGTCTTTTAGTGATTCTAAAAAGATGTGATCAATGAATGTGTGACCTATATTACGAGGGCACACACAGATTTGAATTTGAATAGTAATGTGCCTACCTGAATATCGCCACTCAATTCAAGAAGCACCATTAGCACAACTACAACAAAGAAAAATAATGTCTAAGTCTCTAATACACACACAAACTCTCAAACGAGAGCCACTATAAATAGAACAATTACCTAAGTTATTACAACAATAATCACAAAAAAATTTTAAAAAAGAAATGAAATGAGATTATTAAAATAACTAAACTATCTCTCTAAAAAATGGTCGAGTTAACCCTCTTCAGCTCAAGAGCCAAGCTAGAGCCACCACTTTACTCCTCGTAGAGTCGTGCTGTGAACACTGGTTAAAACAACAACTAGTTATCCGTTTCCAAGAGATATATTTAATTAAATCAACAATCAACGCACACATATAAAATAAAACTAGCAAGATACAAGCTCAATTTCAATAGATCAAATTTCACTTAATCACAAGAAATAAACCTAATTAAATAATCTAAACAAGTCGTGTCCTCGGCAACGATGCCATTTGATGAACCGAGTTTTCACCTCTTTAAATATGTCAAATAATCGTAGTATAGTAGGCAAAACTGATTCTGTCGAAAACCACTCTTTTGAATATATGGAGAATTTAACTTGGCAAATATACCAAGGTTGAACATAAGGACACTATTGAGTAGATTATCCGATTAAATCCTAAATCAAGTGATCAAATTATTTTGAGAGTATTTTTAAACTAAGTATGCACAAGACAATAAAATGATGCATGATTTTTCGTTGATATTAATGCAAATATTTTGTGTAACAAATATGACGAAAAATGCAGATGGACTCACATAAATTTTACAACTCATTTCCTGATCTCAATGACTAATCCAAATTTAGTAAAATGCTCAGAATGATCAATGAACACACAAGTTGATTTCCAATTTAATACATGTGAATTTTCAATTAAGAAAGGACCAATAAATCAATAAATCAATAGATTGAATCCCTAAGTGAATAGAACATCAGGAAGTACCCTTCAGGAAATATCAATTAAGCTCCTTATTATTGCAATTACTTACAATGCTTATAGGGTTTCAATTTACCATTTAGTCCTAAAAGTATGTAATTTTTATTTTAATCTATCAGGTATAAAAGCAACAACATTCCTCCGAAATTTAAATCAATTTCATCAAGTCAAATCAATGAATTAAATGTATAGAATCAAAGAGCATCAAATCTTACTATATATTAAAGCCCGAGGGGCTGGCACTTTAGTAAATTTTCGATAGAGAAATTTCAATGTTCGGATAGTGTTGTTCACCGAATTTTTATCACGACATTTTTTCTATTATTGTCCCATGCAATTGTTGAAAGCATATGAAGGGATGTTCTACTCCAAATGTCTATACGCCCATCTCCCAAATACGATGGGGTCGCGTTCCCATCCATGTGCCTATCTCCTAACGACCAAGAGGACACGTTAGCTTTCACGTGCCCATGCTTCCGTCTCCCATCAGTAGCGGTGCCTATCTCCTTACGACCAGGAGGACACGTTAGCTTCCACGTGCTTCTGCTTCCGTCTCCCATCAGCAGTGGAGAGCACATATATCTTCCACCACACCTACTGCTTAATCCAACCTCTTTCATCGTCTCTTTCTATTCAGTCTCCGACATCCGATATGAGTTCTCTTCGTTGAAAGTCTTCTTCTACCTCCTTCAGGTGATGGATCTTGCAACAACAATACACAACGGGAGAAGGAGCATGTACCATTGCTGGACGGGGAGGTGGGGAATGTTGTGTTGTCAATAAGGTTGGGAATAACAATGGCGTGGAGAGCGATGCTTCTCTGGGTCGCGCTTACGATGGCCAACCTTCGTAAGATATGGCGTCTGAATGAACAGAACAAGGTCGTCACCAGTCAGACAACGAGGAGTTGGTGGTACGAAGGTTAGTAACGATTGCGAATGATGATCACGATGGAGATATGCATTATTGACAATTGGAAATACTGTTTTAAAGGCATGTTGCTTCCTGCAAACCGGCTCAGCAACTTCTCGAGGAGAACTTTGAAGCTGGTCTCGCATGGTCACCATTTGTTTGGTTGACCCGGCCATCCAGCCACCAACAAAGGTGAGGTCGACGTTAGAATCAAAGCTCAGCCCCAAAGGCGAGGACGGCATCACAAAGTTGGATCTACCCTCAAATACACGTCTTTATTTTTTCTCTATGCTCTATGAAAACATTTTGTTCTTCCTCTCTTTGTAATAATCATAGCATGTATTTTAATTTAGTTAATTATGTAATATTATGTATTTACTTGCATGTTTTATGTATACTATTTGAATTATGATGTGCGTAGGTATATGCCCTCGGATGTATTTTGGCATCTGGTTCATGGTTGATTTAGTTGAGACTTGAATCGACGTGCATCTGCATTTGTTTCAATTATGTGATGTATGCATGTCTTGCCATGAATATTTGATGTTCTGGCGCCGACGCATGATAACTTCACAAATATATTATTTATGAAGGGAAGCCATATCGTTTTGGATAATTTGTGATTTCCATATCCACCGCTTCCTTACAGTAACAAAGAATAGTCAACTTTATTTAAGAAAGAATTGTTGCTCCGGGTTTTGAATCAGATAAGACACTTCAGTTCTTTCATGGTCAATGCCTCGCAATTGAAAGCAACAGGTTCTGCGGAGTGTCATACTTCGAAGTGCAAACTTCCCGATTAGCTGCTCCACAAAAGATATAAACAGTGTGTGTTTGAGGCTGTCAAATGTTCACGGTTCTCCTTCCACCTTTGGGAGAATGCTATTAATTATGATTCTGATCGTCTGCTTTTCCCCAGATGATCACCGATAGTTGACTTATAGATGCTCCACCCTATATTTAAACCATCTCCTTGCCTGCAGAAGCAATAGAATAACATTCTGAAGGTTGGCATGTTGAATATAGTTGTTAAGAATGTTAACAGTTTTGTGCCGCTCTTTTCACTTGCCTTGGCACCCTACAATTTAAAGATAATCATGTTATCCTTACAATGGAAACTGCTTCAGAAACTTATCTTCTTATTGCTTTCATTTAAATTTGTTCACACTCCCACTCAATATTCCTGTTTACGTATCATCTGCGCGTAGGGGTTTCTCAAACTTCTATAATAGCACTGTTTACGTATCATCTGCACGTTGGGGTTTCTCAAACTTCTATAGTAGCATTATCTTATACATTAGCATATTAATTATGTTACCATAACATAATAGTATGCAATATTTGGCGATTACATTAAACATGTCATGCTATATTATTATCGTATTGGTTAAGATACGTGTGTCAGCTATTATATTTAACTAACCTAATACCTCGACTTTGGGACGAGATTAAATGCATCATCGTTACCTTCTTTGTGTTGTACAGTACAATGGCAATGGATCGGACATATCTATACATTTTTCAATGGAAGAGGATCCACCAATCTATTTCAGTCCGGTTGATATGAACCAACTTACCGAGGTATCTCAACTTGGCTTCTCCGTATCTGACATCTTTTTAGACTGCAACATCACCGGCACATAATACTGCGACAAGATGGAATATGGACAGCAATATTCAAGCATCGTCATGATGACATCGATTATGTACATATGAAGAACGATTTTAATTTTAAGATATCGTATGTCAATCTATATCTTTTGTTTATAATCCATTAGTTCGAATGAAGTGTAAAATTAGTGGAGAACAATGGTAACAAATATATATATATATATATTAAAAATATCTTCCCGTGCAGAGCACAAGGTTTCTACTAGTATGCTTTTAAACAAGATCAATTTCATTCAAAATGGAGCAATAGTTCAAAAGTTACTAAACATCAAAGTCAAGAGCTGAAATGCAAAGAAAATATAATAAAACATGTCAAAATGGTCCAAAATAGGGGTCTAAATGCAAATAAATAAGCTGTTGGGGCTAAAAATGTAAATAAGCCACACAAGGGAGCATATTTGGAAAAATAAATAGCCGACGGGGTTTATATGCAAATTCTCGAAGTGGTATGTGAAAAGGCGCACGGGGGGCGAGACTACGTGTTGGATGCTCTTCAAAGTTCAAATTGCATGAAGAGAGAACCACATACTCCCTCTTGTCATTGCTATAAATAACATCCGTAATATGCAAGGGAAAAACATCCAGTCGTAAGATATATATATATATACACACACACACACACTAGTGTGCAACCCGTGCTCTGCATGGGAATACTTTATTGAATTTTTTTCCCATAAAACTAACTCCCTTATAAAAAAATGAATACAGAGAAAGAGAAATTAAAAGAAAAAAGAAAGAGAAATTGGAGGGTTCAAGAGCAAGAATGGTCTCGTGTATTACTAAAATTCAACCATCAAGAACTTTGTTTGATTGTTGCTTAAAAAAATGAATGTTTATAAAGGGGTGAAACAATAAAAAGGCACCATTTAGAGGTATTTTTATTAATTGATGCCATTTTAGAAAACATTTCTAGAATCGGTCTTTGTCAACTTCTATCTTTGGTAGAGATAGTTAAAGAAACCCTCTTCAAAGAGAACATTTGGCAAATATTTGATGATAATTTTCGGCATCAATGTATATAACAAATTGTTCTTAATTAAATAATGCGGAAACATTAAGGTAAAGATGCATACCCGAAAGACATGCATATTTATAGCTTCATGACTTCAATCGTCAATACTGCTGCAAAATTGTAAATTCATGAGAGACTCTCACACTCCCCTCTCCCATTCATTTAGATCTAGGAGTATGATTGATAGTGTATATTGATATGCATGTGTAAGGCATACGTTGTTTCTTCTCATATAGACATGATGCATCACGATGAAACCTAAAAATCGATCACTGATCCAATTGGAGTACCTCCACGGGATAGACCTCAACATAAAATATTAAATATGAGTTTGAGAGGACGCCTGAGCTACATACTTTGTATGGTCATGACATTTATACCTCCTATGGTTACTTTATAATACATCATGTGTTAAATCCCTTATGTTGTGCCTATACGTAGTCATGATAACCCCCACAATTTCATTCTAGTAGCACATACAATAAGTAGTCATTGCATGTTATTATGATAGTGCAGTATGGTGCATATTGAAATGCGGAATGGTCACTGAAGTAAAAAAGGAGAGAATGGCAATAACATCTTCACATTTGTCAGCAAGAATGGTTGTCAATGTGTAGAATTGTCAGATATAGATATTAAGTTTCATGCATGAATGGTGATCACATTTTGGCTATTGGTTTCATCATTAGAAGGTCTTGTAAAATCTCATGCAAATAAAATATGTACAGGAAGACTTTTTCCTTATACAATCATTGCTTCAAATATATGGACAGATCGCAACAGATTTCTCTTCATCTACATTGTGAGAATGGGTGGCAAGTAGTCTGACTTACCACCAAGAACAATAGATTTTGTATCAGGAAAGCTAGCCCACCCTTCTAAATTAGCAATTATACCATCATAGGTGACCTGAGTAGGGTAGCTAAGAACTTCCTCGAAAGGTCTTGGACCTTGGTCATGTCCAGTTCTCGCATTCATCTCTCGATTATGATCGATGAAGGTATTAATCTTCTGAATGCATTGAAGGCTCTCTGGTTACATGAATGTATAATTCGTAACTTTAATATGCTCCTATCATAGAGACATTCGGAATCCATGCATCTGTAATTTTCTATTATTAAAATAATATACATTTCTTATCAATTTAAAATAGATAATTATACGGATATTAAAGCATTTATAAAATGAACATGATAACATGAATTTCTGATATCAAAGGGTAAATTGCCCTCTTACTCAAAAAAAATAAAAATCATGAAACCTTTTGGGGGCTGATTTGAAATAATCTTGACAATGTAGCAGCAGAAGAACCGCTACTACTACATCCCCTTTCCCATCGTCCATCCATCCTCGAACACGACCAACCGATGAAGGACAACAATCTGCCGCCCGCCCTCATCGCCAACCTCTAGAGCGACCTCATCGGGAGGAAGTGTGAGACAGCGTAGGAAAAAGTGAAGGCTGATGAGCCGCATGGGCGAGGTGATCGAGACGTCCAGCGAGAAGAAGCCGATCGTCCTCGTCATCAATGAGGAGAGGATACGTATGGCCGAGACATGTTGATCTAGAGGGCGACCGCTCCAAGAGGAAAGTCTCCGCATCGCCGGAGGGGAGGATCGGCGACGTAGTAACCGACGAGATTGTCGCCGATGATTGCGGCGAGAGTGCAAATGGTTGGAGGAGGAGCAGAAGATGTGGTCACATGCGGAGCTGGAGAGGAGGGGAATGTGAGGTCACCGGAGTCGGAAGGGGATAACAGAGGGGTGGCATCCGCGTAAGAGGCAGGGTGGGGTTCGGATAGGCATGAGAATTCGTCATAATCCCAGATATACCCTTACAGCTTTAGCATAAAGTAAATAAAATATAGATGGATTCGTAGGTTAGAAATGGAATCTAATGGACAAAATTTAATAGGTGGGGGGAAGACCCCCTGCTTAATATATGTTATAGATATGTATGTATGTATGTATATATAGAGAGAGATATAGCAGGAGTGAGAGAGATAGGGTAAGTAAGTGAGAGAGAGAGAAAGACTGAGAAAAGGTTCAATTTAGGTATGGTTCCTTTTTTTTGTGTACAGTTATCCTTCTTGATATCTCTATTTTTCCAAATCATACACATATTTTATTTATTGATTATATTAATTAGGCAAGGTGTTTTATTATGTCAGAGTAATTATGTTTTCGTAATTACATAATTTAAAGGGATATTTACACCCATAATCCTGAGTAATATGGTAATTACCCCAAGAACGCTCGATAAACACGAATTACCCCTAAAACCCCGAATAATGGTTAACCTTTACATGGCATAACCCTGTGTCAACTTCCGTCTTATTTCTCCGTTAACTCTAACAGAAAAAGGCAATATTGTCCTTCCAAACCCATTATATTTACAACAAGATGCCATCCATCAAAACTATAACGGAAAAAGTCAATTTTACCCTTCTAATTCCACCATATTTACAACATGATGCCATTCATGAAACAAAATAACCCCCTCCCCGTTCGTTCGTCTGCAGAGCCTCCGGTCCGAGCCCCCCCACCTCCGCCCGAGAGTTCCCCTCTCCTCCCGCCGGTCGCCCGCAAGCTCGAGCACTCCTTTCCAGCGCGCCTGCGCCTAGCTCGAGATCTGACCGCCCGAGCCGCAAGCTCTAGACCCCCCTCGTCTGGGGTGACCCATCCCCCTCGCTCGCGCCCAAGGCCCAGGTCGCCCCCTTCCCCTCCGGAACCGCCCAGGTCGCCTCCTTGATGAATCTCGTATTCATCATGCTAAAAGCCACTTATTAAAATCCCTGCTTAAACAAGCCAATAAAAATATCCTCTAATTCTTTATTTTTATCATGTACCATATTGTGCATAATTTACCTTTTAATTATTGTATTCCTTTTAATTATTTTATTACCAAAAACCCCTAAAAATTGGATTGATTAATTGTCCATAGTTAACTGACCCTTAAAAAGATAAAAAATACAAAAAAATCTCAAAACCACAAACTTGGTATTTTTATCCCCTTGAAAATACCCCCCAAAAATAGCTTTTGTACAAATGACCTCTTTTGGCTTTTTGACCAACATGAAAGTTGTAGATCTCATCGAGACGGGCAACTTTCATGTTTTGACTTTTTCCTAATTCGGCCTTTAACTATTTTTTTTCTATTTTTCTTTGTATTTATATTTGAATTATTTTGATTGGGCCACGTGGCGCCCCCTGGGCCGCCCACGTGGCCCGCTTCTTCTCGCGCCACCCGGCAGCCTCCTGGGCCGTTGGATCCTCTTAAGCCCGCCTCCATCTCAACTGTTGAACCCCGCTTCATCGCCCACCGTCTGATCTGACTCCTAGATGAGATCCGAGCCACCCACTTACGCCTCATCCACAGCCCTCCGATCTCATCCTCATCTAACGCCTTCCCTTGCGCCACGTCTCCCCTCACCTCAGCCCTCGGATCCTACTTTCATCCAACGCCTATCCATCTGCCACGTCGCCTACCTCTCCCTCACCGTTAGATCGCCCCCACGAGTCAATCCTTACCGCTCATAAACACCCCCCCCTTCCACCACACGATCAGATCCTAAGGATCTGATCGTGGCCTTCTGCTCGCGAGCTCATCCCAGCCGTTAGATCTTGATCCAACGGTCCAACCACCGTCGTCTACCTCGAGTAGCCCCTTTCTCAGCCATTACTCCTCGCCTAACCCCCGCTCGCCCTTCCTTTTTTGGCCAGTGCTCCGACCATTTCCTCGAGCACGTAACACCTCCACTACACTCCATGTTCTTCCTCCATCCCCTCGTAACTCTCAGGACCACCCTCCATTACTTCCACATTCAAACATCGGCCTTCGAAACCATCCCCATCACCACCTGCACGCCTCCACCTCTGCCTTTAAATAGTCGCCCTCCGCCTCCATCAGCGCTCGTCCACCATTTTGGGCTATGCCCTAGTCTCCTCCGCCCCTCCGGTGACAGCGGAGGGGCTGAATGTCGAGGCCAAGATGGGTCTAGCCTGGTGTCGACCCACGGCGGTGTTCCGCCGTGTCTCGGTGCCTCCGCGCACCTCCGAGCTCCGAGGTCCGGCTGACCTCGCCGGGCGACGACCCGAGGCTTCTCAAGCCTCAGCCTAAGCCTCTCCGCCACCGGGTTCCCCTCCCCGATGAGGACCTCTTCCTCCGTGCTTTTTCTTATATTTTTCCGATTTATCCTGTTGCCTACAGCCACCATCACCCTCATCCGATCTCTTCATCAGCTCCGCCCAACCACCTACACCCTCGCCGACCACATCCCCTTTCTCCAGAACCCCCCCACGCTCTGATCACCTTCTTCACCACCTCGCCGGAGAAGAAGAACACGGGCCTCCATCTCCGACACTTCACGGCCCCCATCCCACTCATTTTACATCACTTTGAGCTTCGGCTATCGACTAACACTTGCAGGATCCTCAATGGCTGAAGTTGGCATCAGAGCATCTTCGTGCTCCCAGCCTCCGGCGAGGCTTCACCGAGCAGCACGTCTGATCCACCAAGGAGCCTCGTCTCTGCTCCAGGAACTTCGCCGCACATCCAGATAGCTCCGTCGACCATCCGACGACCTTACGAGGCGGGGCGGAGCCAGCAGCTGCTCGCCGGAGCCCCGCCTCCTCCCGTGAGCCGCGGAGGAGGATGAAGTTACAGGCATCGTCCGATCATCAGGATCGGACGGTCACGACGCCGCCACGTGGTGGACCCGAGCCTCCTTCCCGACCTATAGGCTCGGGTCCTCCAAGCCTAATGTCGAACCTCCAGACATGGCCACGTGGCCCGAACCCAAGGGCTTGACCCGAGCCTAGGCGCCTCATGTGCGAGGCACGTGGGGCCTGGGTAATTTGTAAAGAGACCCGGGAAGAATATCTATTTGCATTTTGGTCCCCAGGCACGTGCCTCACGTACGTGCCTGGGTATTTTACAGGGAGCCCCTCAGAGTTTTTAGAAATTACAATTATGCCCCTGCGCGCAAGTGGACAAATTGCAACTGGGCCCAGGCGGTTTTTGCTATTTGCATTTAGGTCCCTCCAGGGACCTAGATGCAATATTTATCCCTTTATTTTATTGCATTTTTATTACATTTATGCCCTTGCACTGTTTTTAGCATAACTTGAGCATCGTAGGTCCAAATTGCATGATTTTAGTGTCGTTTTGATCCTTGTTTTGTCCTCTACATTTTAGCATACTTATTTGTCTCATTTGACACTCTTTTAATTAAAGTGAATTTTTATGTGGAAATGGGATCTTGCTCTACTTGTTTTGCTTTGATATGATGACCGATTTTTATTGATGTGTTCAAATTGCCTCTAATCTCATTCTATATTGCTTTGCTCACATTTTAGGGTGTAATTGTAGGTTTTTATTTGCCATACCTGTTCTTTTGCATATTTGTTCATGCATCATCTCCTTAACTTGCATAAAAATATCTAAAAAATGCATACAACATAGCATCGCTTTGCATTGCCATATAAATTGCATGTGGACCTGAAATTGAGATTAAATCACTCTGTGCTTCATGAATCAAAATTCAATACTTAGATTAGGCTGTCGTGTCCCTGTGATCGACCTTGGTACACTTGTCAAGTATAAATAGTCCATGACATTCAAAGATCGTGGTTTTTGCTGAACCAAATTCACCTCCTGTACTACAGCATAATTCCACATTATTATAGAGGCGAACTTGGCGTTCATCAAATGGCGCCGTTGTCGGGGATACGGCTTTGCTTATTTTTTGAATTTTGATTTTTTTAAAATTAGTTCAAAAATTGTAGGTCCTCATTTCATGCATCATTTCTTTGCATATTATTTGCTGATTTAATTCCATTGAGTTTCTAACTTTTCTCTTTTGTGGCAGGGCCCATGAAAATCGGGGACACCTGATCGTCATGGAGGCGCGAAGTCGGGAGCTTCCGCTGAAGAGGCCGCAAAAGAAGCCGTGAAGAAATTATAGGATTTTTATCAGTCAAATTGCATTGCATGTTGTAAAAAAAAACATTGCATCTGCATATTTATTTTCAGTCTTGCATATTGTACTCAAAAAAAAAAATTCCCCCCCTCACACAAACACACACCTACACTGCACATGCACATACTCACCCCCACCCTCCCCATGTATATTTCATTCTCTCTCTATCTCTATCTCTCTCTCTCTGTGTGTATCTATTCTTCACGAACCCCCTCCCCCTCACCCTTGTACCATAGACATTCCCCCTAAACACAGACCTTACTTCGGCTATTTGTAGCCTAAGTATAGGGGGGACCTGCCTATTCATCCCTCCCTCGTTCGGTCTTCTTGTGCTTAGGCCAATTTTGGCCTAAGTATAGGGGGACCCTCCTCCTCAGTTCCGCTATATCACCCTGTACTTGAAACGAGCCTTGGCTTCATGGCACTTGTGCTATGAGGACATAGCAAATTTTTAGTATAAGGGGGGTATGCCTTATATTATTGTATATTTACTTTAGCCTTAGCTCGCGTTTTTAAAACTTTTTAAAATTTTATTTTTCGGGCTGGGTTTTGGTAAACTAGTGAACTGAGTAAAAACCTGTAAAAATTAAAAATTGAGGGATTATTTTTTGTAAATATTCCTGTTTAAAAAAATTGAAAAATTAAAAATCTTTCTTGGAGGTTGACTCTGACTACTAGGTTTAGTAGACATTTTCAGTGAGGGAACCTCGATCTCCCTTAGTAGAGTGGGTGGTTTAGAGGACATCGCATACGACCCCGTCCTCAAGTAACACGGGCCTCGGCCCGTACTTACACCCATACTGGCTGAGAGTGGATACTTCTATTTGAGCCTGGGCCAGTCATTGTCTTTCCGAAATAAAATTAAATTAAAAATTAAAACCCATAAAAATTTGCAAAAGCCAAAAATCACACAAAAATTCACTAACTCAAGGAGTTGGTGTATTCCTGACACATTCACACTCACGCAAGGCTTGAGGATTTTGAGGACACTGGATCTCTGGGATCTTGAGAGTCTGAGTTAACATGCCTTAGTCATTAGGGTTTTCAAGACTTAAATATCCACACTCCTCTGGTTCGAAAGATTTGAGTGCTATATTGCACTCTTCATCTCTACCTTCAAGAAAATATGATAAGCACAGTCACTTCCACAAATGCATGATTGATGAGCTGAGATGAGATGTCACTTGAGGAACTAGGACCAGAGATTTGAGTTTAGACCCGATCTTATGATATTCGAGGATGGGATAAAGTTAATGAAGGCTTCAGAAAACTTGAGTGTCAGCAAAACCCTAGCCAGTATGTGAACAAGAGTCATATGCTATCTCTTTGATATTTACCTAAAAGTGCCAGGGTGTGATGAAATTTAAAGGAACTTGTTGATCAATGTGCACCAATCTCTTGGTAAAAGCAGTGGAGCTAGCCAACAAAAGAAATGAAACGTCAAAGAAAAAGCTCTAAATCCAAAGTCAAATTCCAAATGAGCTTCCACCAATGGCGAGCGCTCCCAAACATTTTCAAAGTGTCCACTTGTACCAAGGGCTAATTAGGACCAAGGAGCCGGGCTGACACCATAAAAGGGCTCTGCATCGTAAGCGATACAAGTCTGGGTGTCGAAGGTATCTTAGATACTCAGAAAAGACACACCCCGGTGTACTCCCAGAAAAACAAGTGACGACTCCAACTCTCTTAACGGACACATTGATCAACAAAGTAATAATTTACATGTGTTGAGTAAAAGGCACACGAGAGACCCCTTGTTCCAATGTGAGGGTGAGAAAATTAGACACAATCCCAGTACTTCCATCATCTGGCCATCCATCTACATTTTCAAGTCTGACAAACTAGAGAGACGGTTGACTGAAGCAAGAATAGACTTATTCCCTAGTATTGAGGATTAGGTCTAGAGGAGAATCTTTGAGACTGGAACTTTGGGTGATGCATCGACTCGGCTCTCATGAAATGCAGTACACTAAATGTCATATCCTTATATTATAAGTACAAAAAGAGAGTCTGATAATCAGAGAAGTTGGATTCCTTCTGACTAGGGCTTGGATAAACCTGGAATTTTAGGATCACCTAGATCAAGAGTCTTTGAAAGAGCAAGCCTTGAAAATTTCACGCGTACTGTCAGGAATTAATCCGACTCCTTCATTCTTTAGATGCTCGAGGACGAGCATGGTTTAAGTATAGGGGTATGATGAATCTCATATTCATCATTCTAAAAGCCACTTATTAAAATCCCTGCTTAAACAAGCCAATAAAAATATACTCTAATTCTTTATTTTTATCATGTACCATATTGTGCATAATTTACCTTTTAATTATTGTATTCCTTTTAATTATTTTATTATAAAAAACCCCTAAAAGTTGGATTTATTAATTGTCCATAGTTCACTGACCCTTAAAAAGATAAAAAATACAAAAAAATCTCAAAACCACCAACTTGGTATTTTTATCCCCTTGAAAATACCCCCAAAAAATAGCTTTTATACAAATGACCTCTTTTGGTTATTTGACCAACATGAAAGTTGTAGATCTCGTCGAGACGAGCAACTTTCATGTTTTGACTTTTTCCTAATTCGGCCTCTAACTATATCTTTTCTATTTTTCTTTGTATTTGTATTTGAATTATTTTGATTGGGCCACGTGGCGCCCCCTGGGCCGCCCACGTGGCCCGCTTCTTCTCACGCCACCCGGCAGCCTCTTGAGCCGTTGGATCCTCTTAAGCTCGCCTCCATCTCAACCGTTGAACCCTGCTCCATCGCCCACCGTCTGATCTGACTCCCAGATGAGATCCGAGCCACTCACTTACGCCTCATCCACAGCCCTCCGATCTCATCCTCATCTAACGCCTTCCCTTGCGCCACGTCTCCCCTCACCTCAGCCATCGGATCTTACTTTCATCCAACGCCTATCCACCTGCCACGTCGCCTATCTCTCCCTCACCGTTAGATCGCCCCCATGAGTCAATCCTTACCGCTCATAAACACCCCCTCCACCACACGATCAGATCCTAAGGATCTGATCATTGCCTTCCGCTCGCGAGCTCATCCCAGCCGTTGGATCTTGATCCAACGGTCCAACCACCGTCATCTACCTCGAGTAGCCCCGTTCCCAGCCATTACTCCTCGCCTAACCCCCGCTCCCCCTTCCTTTTTTGGCCAGTGCTCCGACCATTCCCTCGAGCACGTAACGCCTCCACTACACTCCCTGTTCTTCCTCCATCCCCGCGTATCTCTCAGGACCACCCTCCATTACTTCCACATTCATACCTCGGCCTTCGAAACCGCCCCCATCACCACCTGCACGCCTCCACCTCCGCCTTTAAATAGTCACCCTCCGCCTCCATCAGCGCTCGTCCACCATTTTGGGCTATGCCCTAGTCTCCTCCGCCCCTCCGGTGACAGCGGAGGGGCTGAATGTCGAGGCCAAGATGGGTCTAGCCTGGTGTCGACCCACGGCGGTGTTCCGCCGTGTCTCGGTGCCTCCGCGCACCTCCGAGCTCCGAGGTCCGGCTGACCTCGCCGGGCGACGACCCGAGGCTTCTCAAGCCTCAGCCCAAGCCTCTCCACCACCGGGTTCCCCTCCCCGATGAGGACCTCTCCCTCCGTGCTTTTTCTTGTATTTTTCCGATTTATCCCGTTGCCTACAACCACCATCACCCTCATCCGACCTCTTCATCAGCTCCGCCCGACCACCTACACCCTCGTCGACCACATCCCCTTTCTCCAGAACCCCCCCACGCTCTGATCACCTTCTTCACCACCTCGCCGGAGAAGAAGAACACGGGCCTCCATCTCCGACAGTTCACGGCCCCCATCCCACTCATTTTACATCACTTTGAGCTTCGGCTATCGACTAACACTTGCAGGATCCTCAATGGCTGAAGTTGGCACCGGAGCATCTTCGTGCTCCCAGCCTCCGGCGAGGCTTCACCGAGCAACTCGTCTGATCCACCAAGGAGCCTCGTCTCTGCTCCAGGAACTTTGCCGCTTATCCAGATAGCTCTGTCGACCATCCGACGATCTTACGAGGCGAGGCGGAGCCAGCAGCTGCTCGCCGGAGCCCCGCCTCCTTCGGAGAGCCGCGGAGGAGGATGAAGTTACAGGCACCGTCTGATCATCAGGATCGGACGGTCACGGCGACGCCACGTGGTGGACCCGAGCCTCCTTCCCGACCTATAGGCTCGAGTCCTCCAAGCCTAATGTCGAACCTCTAGACATGGCCACGTGGCCCGAACCCGAGGGCCTGACCCGAGCCTAGGCGCCTCATGTGCGAGGCACATGGGGCCTGGGTAATCTGTAGAGAAGACCCCGGAAGAATATCTAATTGCATTTTGGTCCCCAGGCATGTGCCTCACGTGCGTGCCTGGGTATTTTACAGGGAGCCCCATAGAGTTTTTGGAAATTACAATTATGCCCCTGGGCGCAAGTGGACAAATTGCAACTGGGCCCATGCGGTTTTTGCTATTTGCATTTAGGTCCCTCCTGGAACCTAAATGCAATATTTATCCTTTTATTTTATTGCATTTTTATTACATTTATGCCCTTGCACTGTTTTTAGCATAACTTGAGCATCGTAGGTCCAAATTGCATGATTTTAGTGTCGTTTTGATCCTTGTTTTGTCCTCTACATTTTAGCATACTTATTTGTCTCATTTGACACTCTTTTAATTAAAGTGAATTTTTATGTGGAAATGGGACCTTGCTCTACTTGTTTTGCTTTGATTTGATGACCGATTTTTATTGATGTGTTCAAATTGCCTCTAATCTCATTCTATATTGCGTTGCTCGCATTTTAGGGTATAATTGTAGGTTTTTATTTGCCATACTTGTTCTTTTGTATATTTGTTCATGCATCATCTCCTTAACTTGCATAAAAATATCTAAAAAATGCATACAGCATAGCATCGCTTTGCATTGCCTTATAAATTGCATGTGGACCTGAAATTGAGATTAAATCACTCTGTGCTTCATGAATCAAAATTCAATAGCTGAATTAGGCAGCCGTGTCCCTGTGTTCGACCTTGGTACACTTGCCAAGTATAAATATTCCACAGCATTCAAAGTCTGTGGTTTTTGCTGAACCGAATTAGTCTCCTGTACTACAACGTAATTCCACATTATTATAGAGGCGAATTTCACGTTCATCACTCCTCGCCTGGGAACCCATCCCCCTCGCCCGCGCCCAAGCCCCAGGTCGCCCCCCCCTATCCCTCCGGCGCTGCCTAAGTCGCCCGCGTCCCCCTTTCCCCTCCGGTGCCACCCAGGTCGCCCGCGCCCTGCCTGGGAACCCATCCCCTCGCCCAAGCCCCAGGTCGCCCCCTTCCCCTCTAGCGCCGCCCATGTCGCCCCCTTCCCCTCCGGCATCGCTCAGATCGCCTGCGCTCTTGCCTCGCCTGGGAACCCATCCCCCTCGCCTACGCCCAAGCCCCAAGTCGCCCCCCTCCTCCTTCCCCCAAGCCCCAGGTCGCTCGCACCCCTCCTTCCCCTCCGGCACCGCCCAGGTCGCCCGCGCCCCCTTCCCCTCAGGCGCCACCCAGATCGCCCGCGCACCCCCCCTTCCCCTCCGGCGCCGCCCAGGTCGCCCGCGCCTCGCCTGGGAACCCACCCCCTCGCCCGCGCCCAAGCCCCAGGTCGCCCCCCTTCCCCTCCGACGCCGCCCAGGTCGCCCGCGCTCTGCCTCTCCTAGGAACCCATCCCCCTCGCCCGCGCCGCCCCCAGGTCGCTCGCCTGGAACCCCTCCCACCTGCAATTCCCTGTTCCAGATCAAGTCCACCTCCTCTTTCTTTTCTTTTTTTATTTTCGATTAATCTCAATCGTTAAATCACAGATACATGTAACGGAGGGTTATGGGAGTAAAACGGAGTAATTATTCGAGGTCTGGGATGTAATTCGTGATTATCAAAGGTTCCTGGGGTAATTACAAGATTACTCAGGGTTATGGGTGTAAATATCCCTAATTTAAAATAGACACGGTCTTTTAAACATCGACCTTGAGGGCTATTTTTGATCTATGTTTTACATCGTGATGATCCAATGATTATGATACATGTAAACCATGGTATTGATAGCTTGCCACACACACACACACATAAAGTTGTTGTAGCGATTATTAAAAGTAACTGAGGGTAATATTGTACAATATCAAATAAACATGGTATGCATGATACAAGATTGCATATTAATAACTAAGGGGAAAGACATCGTTTTGCACCTATACCTATGAATTTGTGATATGAATCCCTTTGATTAATTATTGTGAATTATGTTAGTGATAAAAAGAAAGGCATATGGATAAATAATCAACCATGACACATGGAGCTAAGTGTTACGCTAAGGCAGAAGCCACTTCTAGAGTCCATTCGTCTGGTCCCAAGGGACATATCTGACATGAAGGGAAACTCCTTTCAGAGGTTTCAGGTTCAATGAATCCTTGTGGAAAATCCACCATTAACTAAACAACTATTGTCATTATGTTCTATTCTGTAAATACTCGTAATGACCATTTGTGCTAGTGGTAAGTAAAATATGCCCTATATGAATGTAAATGTAATATTGACCAAATGATTGTAATATGAATGTATTAATGTTAAAGACACATGTTACTTTAATCTGTTTATGGATATACTTATTTCTGCTTCCTTATTCAATAAATATAACGTCATCTGTTCATTCCTTCTTATGACTTCCACGTGTTAAAAGTATCACCGAATCTCTGATAACTTATTTTGCCATTGTCAACTTTCTCTTAAAGTTATTTGTCAATTCGTTTTCTATCTTTGCCATACTAAGCTATTTTGCTTATGAGCATTTTTACCGCTCATGTGATTTTCCCTGCTGCAGATACATATGAAGAGTATGTGCTGAAGACGGGTTAGGCGGTAGAACGGAGACTTGAAGTCAATTATCAGTGGTAGT
This sequence comes from Ottelia alismoides, assembly GCA_037367405.1. Taxonomy (NCBI): domain Eukaryota; kingdom Viridiplantae; phylum Streptophyta; class Magnoliopsida; order Alismatales; family Hydrocharitaceae; genus Ottelia; species Ottelia alismoides. The sequence continues at coordinate 68,910 of JAZKJV010004875.1, forward strand.
ATAAGTTTTTTCTTGTTACTAGTTAAATGAACTACAGTGTAATCACGTGTGCCTTTGATAAATTAATAAAATTTATATCTTTTTTGGCCTTAATTGTGTCTGTGCACTATTGAATTTGATATTCGCAAGTAATATCTCGGTTCGTCGTGGCAATTATTTACTACTTCCGCTAGCCATCCAGATCCATGAGTCGTTACAATATATTTAACAACAGTCAATTTAGCGATACATTCTAACATATGCAACACTATACACTTATTTTGATGTGATAATATAGAAAACCATTTTGACCACAATTATATACGTCACTCTATAAAGAAACATCTAATAAATATAAATCACACACATACATATGAGGTTGAGGAGCTTGCACCAAGGTGCATGTAACTTTACATGCACCGGTGACATGAACATCTATATTTTTACATTTTTTGGAATAAATTCATGTCGTATTTAGATCATCATATATCACCACGATGTTATTCAAAATTCAATATAGTTCGAGACACCTAAACCATCTATCAAGATTGCGAAACTTTAACGGTCTCATAATTGATGAAATTGGCCATTCCAGATGAGCATGTTAGGAATGTCTGTTTTATACGAAATTTCAAACATGTATTCCACTAATTGTTCTAAGTAAATCTCCAATATTTCATTTCGAGAAATGGACGTTTGTGCCACCAGTGCATATAAAGTTACGTACACCTTGATGCAAGCTCCTCAACCCCTCTCTCTCTATATATATCCTGTATGCATCTTACAATGCTATTTGCTTTGCCGTGAATCTATATCACTGAATTTTAAAAATACAAACTAATATATTATTCCAGAAAATATTTTTATAATGTCGTTCTTACCATAGCAATTAATCATTATTTAAACGAGAGTAAGAGGAAGTGCTAATAACTACGACCAAAGAAACCCTTCATTATCTCTTTAGTTGCATATAATGAAAGTGTAATTACTCATATTATTTCTTTAATTGCATCTCCATCCCTCCAATTAAGCAAGCTAAATAGTGGGCCATTATTTTCTCCCCATCCTCTCTCTCTCTTTATATTTAGAGTAATTTAAAATAAACATTAACTTTCATCTCATATCAGTATGATCTCCGACATACAACTATAATGATTTGAGCCGAAACTATCTAAAGAGTAGATAACAATGTCATCCCCCACCAATTCAAATAACACGAAATTAACTGCGGAGGACTATGTTGTTACCTATAAAAAATTTGAATCTCGAATCGTAGCAATTATAAGTTTGAGGACTACGTTGAAATCAGATGAAATAATTTGGACCTTTCTGTAAATTGTTCCAATATTTCCACCAGAGAGATCCCTCTAAATATCTATTTTTCCCGCATTTTCTACCTTCGCAGATATATTATTAGCCATGAGAGAGAAAAACCCGAAAGCTCCTATTTTTTTCGCGCTTTGACTTTCCTATTTACTTCGTCACACTGTTCGTCAGAGATTCCTCACCGCGCCTTCAAAATTAGAAGACAAAAGGTGGAAAAAGATCCAATTTCCCCCTCCAATCTCCGCTTTTCACATTATTTTTTTGTTCTTCTCATCTCTCTCTTTCTCTCTCTATATCCTCTTTCTCTCTCCACAGTTTGGAGCCACTGGTGGGCCGATATCGTACTGATCCGACCACCACCAGAATTCCATCGGATCACGTTGCTAGTTTCTGTTTGGAGTCGATTTGGTGGCCTCGGCAGCTCGAAGAAGTGGAAGATCCTTATTTGATGCTCGGGATTAGGTGAGATCTGCGGTATTCGAGACTTAGGGTTTCTACTCCCCCCCTCCAGGAGTTGTTAATTTTGGTGACTTTCTTGGTTTTCCAGGGTTTTTGAGGAGGTTGGAGTTGTTAGGGCTCGGTAAGGCGGAGTCTTTGGATGTGGAAAGTTGGGGTTTTTAGATTCGTGGGAGCTGAGGGATCTCGGTTTCGATTTTCGTCACATTAATTGGAAATTTTGCTGCCTTTTCTGGTGTTCTAGGGTTTGTGAGGACATTGGAGTTGCTGGAGGTAGGAAAGGTGGAGCATTTGGATATGGGTAGTTGGGATTTTTAGTGTTCGTGGGAGTTGACGGGGTTGGGTTAGGATGTTCTATTCGCAGTTTATCTTGGCCAAGAAGGGCCCTCTCGGGACAATATGGATCGCGGCACATCTCGAGAGGAAGCTGAGGAAGAACCAGGTGGCTGATACTGATATTGGTGTCTCTGTAGGTCAGTAAAAAATTAATTTTGCTTTGGTTAATTCAGCTTAAAAAATAATCTGTGCTTTAGTTATTTGAACTTCCTTTTTTTCAAATTTGGGAGCTGAGTAGTTGATAATGTTTGAGTTGGCAATTGCGAATCTTACTTGAACGTTTACCAGGAAAGGGCTTTCGAATAACCACATACATGTACATGCACTTTGCTAGTTAAAAAATGTACTAAGCCTTCTCCCACTATAAGTAGGGTCGGCTACATAGATTCTTGCTCAAATCCATGTTGAAAGATTCGACTATTTTTACGCTGGCCGTTGACTACCTAACACAACCCCTGCAAGAGTGGGATTTGAACCATGGTCTTTTGTGTGGTAGACACACTGTACTACCACTAGACTATTAAGTGGGTACTTTGCTAGTTACTTCATTAATTGTCTTGTGATATTTTGTCGCTCGCCCAGCTCAGGAGAATATAACTTAATTTCAGATACTTGACCGAGCTCAATCTATTTCATTTATTATAGGAATGCGAAGCAATGCTCAGATTTCTTATTGGAGAAATAGATTAGTGCGTTTATTGATTCTTCTTTTCCACTACACATACCCATGCAGAAAGTGGAAAACAAGGTCTTGCCATTAATGCGTGCTTAAAGGGGAAAACTGGGTAGAAGATGGGGCTGTTTCGGTCCTGCCATTCTCCAAAGATGTTTAAGTGGAAAGCGCAGCTTAAGAGTTCTAAATGTGGCTTAAAATGGGTTCAGTGAAGGACACTAAAGATATTACCAGTATTCTGTATGTTACCCTTTTCATGTGAACAAAAACTTGTCAGAGTTCATGCTGTAATCCTATATTATGTAAAACGGGAAGATGCCATTGCCAGTATTCTGTGTATTTTAATACTTCTTCATTGTCCTATATTGTGGATTTATGGTAACATCTTAAATAAATTTATTCCTAAACAAAAAAAACAAAACCTTTTCCCATATCAGTATGGTACATGGCAATGAGTTGCTTGCATCCTTCCAGAGTTACAGCAACTGGAGATAAGAGTCTGTACACATACCAAAGAATTTCCTTCCGACATTTCATCACTTATCCAGTCTTTCTTAATCCTCACAATAGCTTCCAGGCAAGCTCTTAACCAACAATAACATAAACCAAAGAAGATCTTAGTTAGTATTATACTCATGGTTATACATCTGATTGGGTGTTCTATTAGCCATCGGCTGCCTAATGCAACCTTCCATTATGTGGGCTTAGGACAATTTTGATGTTTGGAAATATAAGGCTTTACTATAAGTGGACATATGCCTAACATCCCATCTCTTGCAAATCCTTAATGATGTCACGTTTTTTATTTCATCCACTTTGGACTCTAAAAATAACCAAATTCACTTTTCTTTAAAAGTGGACATCTTTCTCTCTCCCTTCCAAGAGAAGAAAGTTTCTGACTTAGTTATGTCTGGAACTTAGTTATGCCTGTAACCTAGAATAGCTTCCAAAATGTGCAGTCAAGAATGAACTGTAGTTTATCTCATTAGCTACATGTTTCCTATTTTACTTAGGCTACAATGGCTTCATTTTTCTCTGATTTGTTTAGGCTTGATGCCTGATAAATTATGCGAGTAAAATCCCCACTTTTCTAAAATAAGAATTGATAGTCCTGTCATTCCGCCGCTTTGACAAGAGCACATCTCAAGGTATACAGTTTCTTGTTTCCAAATAAAAATCCCTGTTATTAATTTGTTGGTTTTTACCATGCACGTTACGTCCAAGTAGGCAATACATCCCACTTTTATCAATTCTTTAACCATTTCAGTTCGTTGGGAGACCTAATATTTATATTTGTTGCTTTTGATAGTTATAAGGCGATTCCCTATTTTTGTTAATTTCTTTCACTATGATTGAGAAATGACCCATGTCCAAACCTGACATGTATTACGGAAAATCGGACCATACGACCTGTTGGGTTCGGTCTCAACCAGTTCCAATATATACTACTGAAAATGTGTAGACCCAAGTTGTCTAGTAGCAATTCCTCTCTCTCATGATCCACACTCATTTTTGATTGAGTTTTCCATATGAATCATGTCTAAGGTGCTATAATCCTTCCCACACATTTGGGGCATTCTTGTAAACTAACCTAATCAATTAATCTTGGTATCTATATGTTATGCTTTTGGCTAAACCCTCTCATTTTCTAGTAGTAGTGGCTTTATCTCATGGGCAACCATTCTCACAATTAAAGGGAGACCACTCTGTTACTATCTTATAACAACATACGTAATGGCAACTATCTTGGATCTTGGATGCTTAAGCCCAAGTTACCAAGTGGAGATCTTCCACTCTTATAATCCACTTTCACCTTTGGTAAGATTTCCATGTGCAATTGGCATTACAAATTATCAAGTGATTCGAGGTGTTTGGATTCGAAGAACATACACGCAATGGCAACCTCAACTTCACGACGCCTTGCCCTAAGACAGAGCTTCACTCCCACCCTCTATGCTTATGTTGACTTGGCATCTCTAGCTCCCTTGTACAAGTTAAGACCGCTCGGTTAGCTATAGATTTACAAAAAAATGGGAAGAGAAATACTGCTGTTTTGGTACTAGCTAAAACTTCAGATCAGAGAATTGGGGCTACTGCTTTTATAGTAGTAGTACTCTTTTTTACCTGTTGTTACTTAATGACCTGTGTGATAGAAAATTGGATTTCAAAAAGCTAGTATTTTAACAAAGGCAATTGTCCAGACATATATGCAAAAGTTATAGTTCCCGTTACATTGATGATTGAAAACTTGTGTTTGAATTTGAAACGACATCTAATAGTTATAACAATTTTATGAATCTACCCTAACATGCATATCATAGGCTTTTTGTTAAAATTGTTTAACAAAAATTCCTTATTATAAGTTTTATGTGTGATAATAGGACAGAATGATGTATGCTTTTGCAAGCTGTTACTAATGAAATAGGAAGTGAAAGCAAGAGAGAAAATGACGTTCTCTAATCATTTCTACGATAGGAAGTAGTGCTGACAGTGGTTTAGTTTGGAAGATCAATAACTAAATCATGAGTTTGTTCCGAATCAAATGAATCTGTGGATGGTTGTGAGTGCCTGATAACTGTCTTTCCTCATTTAGAAATAGACATGCTTGAGCCTGTAACGAAAAAAATAAATAAAGAGAAACCTTCTCCATGAAAAATTTATAAGCTATGCCAGACCTCATGTAGGGCTATAAAATGCCTGGTTTCGGTTTTGTTTATATGGACATGCTTGAGCACTAGTTTTTTTTTTGAAAAACTAAGACTACTAGATGTGATCATTGATAACTTATTAATATTTAATAATACGATTACTTGACTAATATGGACCCTTGGCCAGTACAAGATACCTCTCGCGATGTGCACAACCCTTTGTCACATTGAATAAAACTCTCAGTGTATCACCTCGCTCGTTTAAAGACAACCGCATTCCTCTGTAGACACATGGTCTGGAAAACCTTAGTGTCGAAATTTCTTGCACGTCAAACTTCTTCCTCGAATGGCATAGGAGTGGGTGGGGGGGGGGTGAATTATGCAATAAATTTGTAAACTAAGATCGCCAAAATGTGGAGTTTCTTTGAGATGACTAAGCAAGCTTCTCGGAGGGATGTCAGATAGAGGCTGGACAAGGGTGGAGGGGTGTTCGAGGGCCTCGCCGGCCAACGTGGGGGCACTCAGGGAAGATGCTTTTGTTGCGGCGACTGGGGGCTCCAGACGCGGAGTTTCGTGACCCGGTTGAATGCTTCGCCTGCGGGAGAAATGAGCATCGTAGTTTTCGGTGTCCACTGGTTAGTGCTCGTAAGGATTCGAAGAATGGTGGGAAGGTGAAAACTGCGAGAGGTTATGTGGTTGGATCGGAGATGGGTGTGTGCCTGGTTGGGATTTACAGGAAAAAGGAGAGGAGTTTGACGCACTCTATGGAGGACATCAGGGCGACACTGGGCAACGACTTTGGAGGGGCCGCCAATTGGCTCGATGATGTTATGGTGTGCACACGACACTTCTTTTTCGCGGATGCAAGGAGGCTGCTGAAGTCTTCTCGTCGGGCGGAGGGGTGGGTTCGCTTGTGCACCCCCTTGATGAGAGATGGAATGGTGGATGTTCGAAAGGAGGAGAAGCGGATCTTTATTAGGGGCATTCCGCTGCTTTGGAGGAGTTCGGAGGCAGTGCATACGATGCTGAGTTCGATGCTTTGGATTATGAGCATCATCTCCGATGGGTTGCGACGCGGGGAACAACCTGGGGTGTTGGTGTTGGGGGTGGTGCTTTCTCGACCTCTGTCACCTGTAGGAAGTGCGCTATCTAGAGTGTCCTTCCGCGTGGAGATATGAGAGATCCGGCAGGCCGAAGAGGGGGAGGCGAGGCTATCGGAGTTAGGGGGAGCATCGTCTGGGAAGAGGAGCATGAAAGGGGAAAGAAGCCCTTTCCATAAGTTTGAATCGATGGAATCCTTTTCAGCAAAGGGTGTGGGATCTTCGAGTTGGGCAGATGGTGCAGTCCCCAAGACACCATTGAAAGACTTGGGTTTTAAACTGTCCTTTGCGATATCTTATGCGGGTGTGTATCCAGGTTGGGTCGAGCTGTGGAAGCCTACGTTTCAGAGCCGGTCGAATATGCATTTTAAGGATCCGACGGGCTGGCCATTGGAAGATTTGGTGGGCAGGCCATTGGCAGATCCAGTGGGCAGAGCGGTGGCAGATCTTTTTGCTTTTGCAGATCGTTTTGCTTTTGCAGATCGGGTGTTGGATCCGTCGAATATCGCGGACATAGGGTGGGTGGGGTGGGGTGGGGGCTTTTCTGGGTCTGGTGGAGCGCTTGTTGGCGGATCCGGAAGAGAAGGGTCTTGCGGGGCTGCTCATGGATCCGGTTCGGTGCGTTGGGGCAGAATCATTGGCAGATCAGGACGAGAACCCGAGCGATACGACGACTGCTTTCGCCTTTCTCCTGCATCAAGCCTTCCTCCTACCATGGTGGACTTGTTGGTGGAATATGGGGAGTCTTCTTAACAGTGTTACTCGGAGGGGGCTCAACAACGTGAGTTGAAGTCCATCGGGGCGGAGCATGCGACGTCCACGTCGGGGCTCTTGGCGGTGGCGTCTTCGAGGGCGCGGTTCTTCGATGCAACATCGAGACAACTGCCGGAGGACAACAAACCATATGGTGTGGATGCTCGGGTGGCTGCCTGGGGGTGCTGCGACAATCTGGAGGGAGATTGGAGTGGAGATATTCTCAATGCGATTTGAAGGAGCGGAGGAGGAGACGCAGGGTGGAGCTATACCGAAGAGCGGGGATGCTTGGGAGGGACCAAGATATGATCCCCGCATGGGTGAGCACAAAGCCCGTTTTCAGTTTGAGTCCGGAAGGTGCGCAACCCTTCATCCATGTGGCTATGACTGGTGGTAGGGAGATGGAGCTGGAGGAAGGGGTCGAGCAGTGAGAAGGATTAGAGGATATGTTGAAATGTCGGGTGCGGCCAAAAGGGATTCTTAAAGTCTGTAAATAAATGGTGTTCACATGGAACGTTAGGGGTCTGGACAGGCCGGAGAAGAGGGCGACGATTCAACAATTGGTTTTGGAGCACATGTCAGACTTGGTCATGCTACATGAAAGGAAAATATCGCAGGAGTTTAATGGGGTATGGAGAGATGTTGGGGCAGATATGTTGAGAGAATGCAGAGCTATAGCATGTGAGGGTGCTTCTAGGGGCTTGATGATGGGGTGTGATGCTGATAAGTTCTTGTTGGGGGAGGTCTAAAGGAGGGAAGGCACTCTCTAACGATGTTATTGCGACAAAAGGTAGATGGGCTAAGGATTCTGGCTACAAATGTATATGGCCCAATTATGGGGTCGGCATGGCCCAATTTGCGGAGGATTTGATCCTGGCCGGGGCTGTGGCATCCGATTCTGCGTGGATCATCGCTGGGGATTTCAACATGACACTGTTTTCTGATGACCATCTTGAGGGACGCGAGGGAAGAGATGGTGTCTCAGTGGAGCTGTTGGGCGTGGTGAGGGAGCTTGGGATGCAGGTGGTTGATGCGGCAATATGTTTGTACACGTGAAGGAATGCAAGATCTCGCATTGATAGGTTTATGGTGTTTGTTGAGGCGTTGGTGATTTTCCCCCTAGATGGGGCCTGGGCGTTGCCTAGGGCACACTCAGATCATACACCGTTACTTGGGTCTTTTGGGGAGGGGGTGAGATCTCGGTCGTTCTTCCGCTTCAAGCGGGCTTGGTTGTTAGAGGACGATTTTCGGGAGTCCGTGGTGATGTTCTGGGAGAATTGCATGCTTGGTGGGTCAGCAACCTGTAGGATGGCAAACAAACCGACCTCGCTCGTGAGGCACTTAATGGATTTCAATAGAGTCAATCGGAAGCAACACAGAGGCAGGAGACTTAGGGCCCAGTTTGAGGTGAGCATGCTGGACAAACGGGAGGATGAGAGGTTTTTGACGATGAAGGCAGTCTTTGACGCCCGTCATCTATCACGCCTCAAGTATGTATTGATTACAAGGTTTCTAACAATGGTTCTGGAGGTGTGTCTGAGCAGGCATCTTTGCAGGAGAATGTTACTCCATCTGAGGAGTTATCTCTTGACCTGGATGTTCATATTGCTATTAGAAAGCAGAAGCGTACATGTGCCTCATATCCATTAGCTTCACAGGTTTCCTTTGATCGCTTAACAAGGGATTTCAGGAAGTTTGTTGCTACTTTATCTGCCGTGGCTATACCACGGAATTATCGGGAGGCATTGAGACAGTCGGTGGCATCTAGCTATGGAAGAGGAGATGGCCGCCCTACAGTCTCGTGGTACTTGGAGCCTGGTCCTTGCTCCCACTGGGGCATCATTTTTCAGTTGCAAATGGGTGTTTACAGTAAAACACGATGCAGACGGTACCATTGATCATTACAAGGCTAGATTGGTTGCACATGGCTTTACTCTGACGTATCGCGTGGATTATGTGGACACTTTTTCTCATGTTGCACGTCATTCTACTTTACAGATTCTTCTTTCAGTTGCAGTGGTATGCGATTGGTCATTATTTCATGTCGATGTTAAGAATGCCTTCTTGTATGGTGGTCTTCAGGAAGAAGTCTAGATGCAGCAACCTTCGGGGTTTGCTGTTGAGGGGGAGTGCCAACCATGGAAGGCCGTATCGCTATCGATATCGATATCGATATCGTTTCGGTCCGCCCGGAAATGGATATATCGGGATATATCGACGATATCGGTGGAAATGTCGAAATGGCTCAAAAAGCCAATTTTTTAGCATTTTTTCCAGAAATTAAGATCATCCAAGATATTAGAACAACAAATAACCAACAAATATACACTTATATCACACATATCGGTCATTTATAGACCATATATCGCACGTATCGGTCATCTATCGAACATATCGCTGTTTAATGTTTATTCCTGACCTTTAGATATTGGAAATGGATTCCATTTAAGTTCTTATAACATTAAATAACTTACAAATATACACTTAGATGACACATATAGATCATTATGATCCTTATATTGCACATATTGATCATATTGAAATATCGCTGGTACCGTTAGTTGTTGACCTATATATTGAAAATGGAGTTCATCCAAGTTCTTAGATCACTAAATAGCTTACAAATATACTCTTAGATCACACATATCGATCAATCTATGAAGCTTATATCGCATATATCGATTATTTTGAACATATCGATATTAATGTTTGATTCTTGACTTATAGATATTTTGTTTTTGAAGAATTGACTTATATATATTGAAAATCGATTTCATTCAAGTTTTACAACATGAATAACTTGTAAACATACACCGAGTTGAAGAACCATTGTATGCACCCTCCTATCGCACCATACCCTACCAGTACGGGGGCCTCGCTGCCCGGTCAACGAGCTTGGGGGGCCCAGGTTGGCTCCCCCTTGCGGGGGTGCGGGGACAGCGCCCCCGACCCGAAACAAAATATATATAAACCATTGTGTGTTTTAATACTAGATGTAGCTAGATATATGTGTTTTAATACTAGGTGTTGAGTCAATCTTCCATGAATAATAGCATTGATATATAGAGATATCGGCAAATTATCGACGATATCGATCAATATCCGGGATTTTTTCTACTGAAACCAGTCATTTTTGACCGATATGAGCCGATATGGCGATATATCGCCGATATATATATCGGCGATATATCGCCGATATCCCTGTAAAAGGAGATACTGGGTAATATCGATACCCCGACGCTGTCGAAACCGATATATCGGCGATATATCGCCGATATATCGCCGATGCGACCTTCCATGGTGCCAACAGGTTTGTAGATTTCACAAGGTAATTTATGGCTTGAAGCTGAGTCCGAGAGCATGGTTTCAGAAACTCTCACGTTTATTTGAGAAGCAAAGATTTAGAAGGTCAAATGCAGGTCATTACTGTTTGTTTAGAAAACACCTACAAGTACTGTCATTATTATGGTCTATGTTGATGACATACTTGTCACAATTGATGATGTGCTGGAGATAAAAAGAGCAAAGGAGTTTCTGGGACGCCAATTTGTCACTGTTGGAGTATTGTTTATATGCGTCACTCATGAGTTGTAGATGGGTAAATGGATCACTCCAGGATCCATTTACCACATCCCAGTGTTTAGTCCCACATCTACCAGTGGTGGGACTTGGAGGCTCTATGGAGGCTGTATACGGAGCTCCAAACCTCTTGTATCCATTGAGAAAGTTGAATGCAACATATGACCCTTTGATGCCTTCTCTCGTGGTTTCATCCCGCTCCTTAGGGAGTAGGGTTCCACGTAAAAATCTTGTTCTTCAAGTTTTATTTCTTTATTTCTCTGATACGCTTCCGCGTTCCTATTTTCTAACATGGTATCAGAGCAGGTCGATTCTTGAGGATTCATTCTTAAAAGATTTATTTTTTCATATATTCTGTTCGGGTTTCGATTATCATGTGCATAACAGTTTTGTTCTTTTTTTTTGAGGCTCAAGAGTAGGGGGATACACTCGTTGGTGGTCGCCCCAGCAATATATATAACTAAAAAAAGAGAAGATTGGGAGATACTTACATAGTGAAGGAAGGGGAGAAGGTATCAGAAGGCGAATGCGAATACAAGAAACTCGGCCGCCACAGAGAGGGCCAAAAACCTACCGAGTAGACCAGTCGGATATAAGTCGAGCACACGAAATAAGAACGTTTTCATGATAAAAATGCTGCCCTAAAAAAATAACATCGTTCATGCCAAGCCATATGCACCACAACCGCGCGATAGGAGCCAGGATCAA